>OX401408.1:17131459-17333462 GCA_947846245.1 Cerastoderma edule
GCGACCCGGGATCACCAACTCCTTACCGGAAGTGCCATCCCATCCGGATCCACACAGAGAAAACAAGTTCCTCCGATCATGCTTTGTGATATACACAAAACATCGATTATAGAATTCATTTGTACCGAACACGATGAGGCCATGTGTGGCACATGTAAAATGGCCAACCATACAAAATGTCGAACAGCTGATTTGAGTCGTCAAGTGAAGCAGACAGACGTACATGGTACGTTAAAAGTTGTTACTAAAGAACTGGCCGGTTTGTCCGACAGATTCAACAACCTCCAAAAGACGAGACAAACCGATAAAACGTCTATGAAGGGACAGATCCAAACTTGTCTAAAAGACTTGCAGAATATACGCAAAGACATGAACGACAAGCTGGACAAACTAGAGAAAACGATGACAAAAGAAATCCGAGAAATCGAAAACAAAATATCGAAGGAAATAGATGGCCATGATGCAATGTTGAAGAAGATTTTATTTCAAATCGAAGATCTTAACAAATCCCTGAACAACTGTCAGAAAACGCGGGATAATGACGTCATCTTTGTCGGAATCAAGAAGGCATCTTCGCGTAAAACTGAGTTCGAGAAGATTATCGACAGTATACAGGAAGACATCTACCCGATAGATATCCGTATAGAACCGAATGACATCCTTACAGATTTGATGGACCAACTACAAACCATAGGGACCCTTGTTAACGGCAAACAGACCGGGCACAGTAGGTCCGCCCCTACATCGGTACCGAACAAGGCTGGGTTAGTTAAACAGGTGAGTGACAGGTCTGCCCCAAAGTCTCTACTGAATATAGAAGTTACTGGCAGAAGGGAACAGATAGAGCTGAAGTCAAACGATGCACGGGGTTGTGTATTTATGGGTGACGGACATCTCGTCGTCGCGTGTAAAGAAGGTCTGAAGCTGTATGATAAAGACTGTCGGTATAAATCCGAGTTAGACATTGAGTCGTTGGACGTTGCTATTATCGATGACTATACCGTCATTGTGACACAGCCTGACCACAACCAGCTCCAGTATGTACGGGTACTACCCGACATGAAGGTGGTGAGGACCGTGACGATGGATAGATGGTGTGTGGGTGTAGATGTGTGTGGAGACGAGCTGTACGTGGCGTGTTATGATTATATCAGGGGTAATGGTGAGGTCCAGGTACTTACCATGGACGGTAAAGTACTGAGGACGCTGGGTGTAGATAATGGTACATATATGTTTATTCGGCCTCGCTATGTTAAAGTAAGTAAGGCCGGAGACAAAGTGTTCGTATCTGACTATGGTACTTACATCATCACCTGTCTGAGTACACAAGGCCGGACCCTGTACAAGTACACCGACACAGACCTGAAGGACCCACGCGGAATGTATGTGGACGAGACAGACAACCTCGTCGTATGTGGAGGGGGCTCTGACAATATACACGTGGTCCGACACGACGGGACAGGTGGCAGGATACTACTGTCACGAAAAGACGGGATAGATACGCCACGGGCCATATCATACAGACCAGGAGACGGGTGTCTGGCTGTAGTACAGGGTAGTCAATCACGGTTATTGACATTTTCAACAAAAGTCTGAAAGAGTCACGGTTTCAATGGACTTTTAGATGTTGTTGGCATGGTTCAGTTACAGTAGTTTATATAAAACTTTGACTACGATACACCAGCATGGTCTGCATTTACATGATTTAGCTTTGAGACCTGACCTTAATATAAACACTTATAACATCCAAGTTTATTCATTTATCACTTTGCTTGATTATTTTGGAAATCCTTATGACATTTGAACAATTTTTATACTGTTCCTTTACATTTTCAGTCCATTTTAGGAGTTTTTAAAAATTCACGCAAAAGTGCAAATATGACAACTGGACCCACTCAAATCGAATGAATTTATAATTAAATCTTCTATATGGTACTTCCAACAACCGTTTACGATTATTATTGGAAGGGAACAAGTTTGATCAAGGTTAAATAAAGCCGTTTACATGCGCTGTTACATTGAGTGGTCACACAACTAGACTATAATAGGAAATATGTGTTTAAGTGATGAGAAAAGTGTGAACCATTGATCAGACTGAGTTAATGTACAGCCGGATCTCGATCCACAATATTTACAAAGACGTGTATATATGAATCATCGTCTGTGTGTTGTCATGAGATTCCGATCAAACGTGTAACCGCTGACAACGTGTACAACCCTAATAAGACAAGCATACGCGCAGAACCGCTAGATGACTGCTTGAGAAAAGTCTCCTTTTGTCAAAAGGTTTTCTGTTAACACATCGACTAGATTTGTGTTATAATGTGTCTCGGACTGGGAAATGTTTGATAGAGAAAGTGGCGAAAGAATGAAAGACTTATTCGTTGTAATGCATTCGATTCCATCTAAGTGGATTGAGACATGGGCTACGCCAAGACAGCCTCAACGAGGGACCATAAGGCATGGAGCAGGATCCAGTCGCTCACATACTTCCTCGTCTGACCTGTTTAAAGAAAGCCTCACGTTTGAAGAGCTTGTGACATTTAAACTTTCTTTTATCCGTGAACGCAGGCACACGTGAATCCACGGAGACGCCATCGGGGACGTTCACGCATGCTTCGGGGGATAGAGAGAGAGAAAGAGAGAAAGAAAGCGAGATATGGAGAGAGAGAGAGAGAGAGAGAGAGAGAGAGAGAGAGAGAGAGAGAGAGAGAGAGAGAGAGAGAGAGAGAGAGAGAGAGGGAGAGGGAGAGGGAGAGGGAGAGAGAGAGAGAGAGAGAGAGAGAGAGAGAGAGAGAGAGAGAGAGAGAGAGAGAGAGAGAGAGAGAGAGAGAGAGAGCGAGAGGGAGAGGGAGAGAGAGAGAGAGAGAGAGAGAGAGAGAGAGAGAGAGAGAGAGAGAGAGAAGAGAGAGAGAGAGAGAGAGAGAGAGAGAGAGAGAGAGAGAGAGAGAGAGAGAGAGAAAAGAGAGAGAGAGAGAGAGAGAGAGAGAGAAGAGAGAGAGAGAGAGAGAGAGAGAGAGAGAGAGAGAGAGAGAGAGAGAGAGAAGAGAGAGAGAGGAGGAGAGAGAGGGGAGGAAGGAGGGAGTGGGAGGAGGGAGGAGAGGGAGGAAGGGAGGGAGGAGGAGGGGAGAGGAGGGAGGAGGAGGAGGAGGAGGAGGAGGAGGAGGAGGAGGGAGGAGGAGGAGGAGGGAGGAGGGAGGGAGGAGGAGGAGGGAGGAGGAGGAGGAGGAGGAGGGGAGGGAGGAGGAGGAGGGAGGGAGGAGGGAGGGAGGAGGAGGAGGAGGAGGGAGGAGGGAGGAGGGAGGAGGGGAGGAGGAGGGGAGGAGGGAGGAGGAGGGAGGAGGAGGAGGAGAAAGAGAGGAGGAGGGAGGAGGGAGAAAGAGAGAGAGAGAGAAAGAGAGAGAGAGAGAGAGAGAGAGAGAGAGAGAGAGAGAGAGAGAGAGAGAGAGAGAGAGAGAGAGAGAGAGTGAGAGAGAGAGAAAGAAAGAGAGAGAGAGAGAGAGAGAGAGAGAGAGAGAGAGAGAGAGAGAGAGAGAGAGAGAGAGAGAGAGAGAGAGAGAGAGAGAGAGAGAGAGAGAGAGAGAGAGAGAGAGGGAGAGAGAGGGAGAGAGAGAGAGAGAGAGAGAGAGAGAGAGAGAGAGAGAGAGAGAGAGAGAGAGAGAGAGAGAGAAGAGAGAGAAAGAGAGAGAGAGAGAAAGAGAGAGAGAGAGAGAGAGAGAGAGAGAGAGAGAGAGAGAGAGAGGAGAGAGAGAGAGAGAGAGAGAGAGAGAGAGAGAGAGAGAGAGAGAGAGAGAGAGAGAGAGAGAGAGAGACGTCAAGGAGAAAAGGAGAACAGTTCGATATTTCATACAGTTTGATACTTGTTATTTGTGTTCGTGCCACTGTGAAGAAAACGTTTTGAGTTCTATTTGCTCCTTTCATAAGCCAATATATGCAAATAAGAGTATGAATTTTGAAGCAGACTTTTCAAAGTGAGAGGCTCTGGAATGCAGGCTTCAATAAGCAATGAACGTTAGAAATCAAGACTAGAAAACTATATACTATGTCATGACGTGGTAGCCAATTTGTCCAGGTGCATAGCATAGGCCTGGACTCGAATGTTTTGGGTTCGAATCCCTAAAGAAGCGGGGTCCACTTGGTGACTTTAATCAATAATCGGCGCTCGTATTGGTTAGATATCCAGGAAATAGGATCGAGAGTGATGAATCTAGGCTGTAAGAGCTTGTTTCACAATCGATGTACAACAAATAAGTTTAAAGGGAACCTTCTGTATTATGTATTATGATAGTTCTGTATATATTGTCTTATTATACTTTTGTTAAGTATTTTTCTTAATTGTAAATATCATGTCTTTGATAGATTGAAGGGAACTAAAAGTAATTGTTTTTGCCGATGCCTAATTGAAAAAAGAATGCATTGAAACGGGCTCTCTTTGTAATATTTAAGTTATAAGCTAGATAAAAAGGTCATTTGCCAAGCGCATCAGCAGAATAGATTGAGATCTAAGGATGTTAAGGGTTCTGTATGGCATTGTACTGGACCTGTAACACAGTTGGTTCGGGGAACTAGGTTCAAGCCCCGCACCACCGCCACTGGCTCAGTTGGAGCTCTATCCTAGTACTGGTGCATCCATAGAAAGCCGTTATATAGAAATAAGTGTTGAGACGGCGTTAAAGAGGCTTGCTCACAGATGGAGGAAAGTTTGACATTGAAACTACATTTCTTTAAAATTGTATCCAGGTGTACTGTTACTATGAGACTTATTGAAGAATAGAAGAAGTGAAATAAGTTCGTATTTAGATATCAAGAGCCTTTAGACAATGAATAAATTTGTATTTAGATCCAAATGTGTTACAACGGTTTATAAATACATCGCATAATGTCTGTTCATACCTAAAAATATTGCCACATTCTGAATCAATTTTGCTTTCATTGGTTATTTTTCATCAATTGTTTTACAAGACAAAAACTATAGTCCTGTCTTTAGAAGGACATTTTATTTTTACTTCCGAGCTCTCTCGTGCGTGAACAATAGACTTTAATTAATTGATAGCAAGAGCATTGGACAAAAATCTAAAAAAAATATTATCATTATTGAATCATAGAAGACATTGTGACAGAAGCAAGAATTGCGCATTAAGACCAAATTATGCTTTTGTCACAATATTTTCTCATGACTTTGGAAAGAGACGCTCCAAAGTGAATTACTATTGAATAGAAGCTTAATTAAGCAATGGGTGTTAGAAATCAAGATTAGAAAACTATGTTGGATTATTTTTGTGTATATTTCTTTTTTTATTTTGTCAGACTTATAATAACTGATAGCATTGAGAACTTACCTACAATATACTATTTCATGACGTGGTAGCCAGTCGTCAAGGGGTAGAACGTCGGTCTGGACTCGAATGTCGTGGGTTCGAATCTCTAAAGAAGCGGGGTCCACTTGGTGACCTTTATCAATAATCGGCGTGAGTACTGGTAAGATATCCAGTTAGATGGATCCAGAGTGATGAATCTAAGATGTAAGAACGTGTTTCTCAATCGATGTACAACAAATAAGTTTAAAGGGAACATACTGTATTATTCATTATGATTGTTCTGTATTTATAACCTTATAATGAGTTTGTAAAATGATTTTCTTTATTGACAAGATTGTATTTGTTGTGTATATATTGTAGGCCACATGAGGCAATTGATTTTGCCGATGCTTTAATAAAAGATGCATGTATTGAAATGGGCTCTCTTTGTTATATTTAAGTTATAAGCTAGATAAAAATGCCCTGCGTCAAACGCATCGGCAGAATAGATTGAGATCTAAGGATGTTAAGGGTTCTGTATGGCATTGTACTGGACCTGTAACACAGTTGGTTCGGGGAACTAGGTTCAAGCCTGCACCACCGCCACTGGCTCTGTTGGAGCTCTAGCCTAATACTGGAGCGTCCATAGAAAGCCGTATTATAGAAATAATTGTTGAGACTGCGTTAAAAGGGCTTGCTCACTTTACAAACCTCTGTTTATTTAAGGTTTCTCCATTAATGTACATGACTCAGTCTTGAGCGTTATAGTACATGTTCCTTGGATAACCTGCCAGTTCTAGACTAGGATTTGTGTCTTGCCGAAGGACACTTCACAATGGAAAGTTGATCGTGACCCCGTTTGACCTGTCACTAGTCCCCGACACGAACCACTACGCCAGCATAGATCCAACTCTGTGATCGACATTGATATGTTAGTACATTTGTATTCCCTATCGAGTTAAGAAACAGTCCATAGAGCATATGAACGACTTTACATCGCTTTCGTACGAAAACTAATACATATCCGATTTCGCCATAAATGCCTTTTTAACACGTCTTTCCTAAGCACAAGTCCCTTCCAGACAACTAAGAGTTTTGTACAACAGACGAGTTAAGGCAACTTAATGGCGAAAGAGGAAATTCCTCGAGTCGTTGATGCTTTGCTGTTTTTCTCACACCGTGTTTTAATACGATTTGAATAACCTTGATATCATCAGACGTCAAAATGTCCCTACCATACATCGGCGCACACTAGCGCGAAGGTTAAAGTTGCTTGCATTTAAAAAAAAATATAAGGTATGACCAAGTGCTTAATCAATCTGCTGATTTGTTATTGAATATTGGTTTTACAACGCGTCAACATTATTTCAGTTTTCTTCCGATGTTTGGGTCAGAATGACGGAATAAGATCCCATACTTAATTACCCGTAAGGACTGGTCACGGCAAGCCGGGTAAAACCACCGATATTCAGTTAATCAACCAGGAAACTATCTTTCACGTTCATTGTAAATCCAAATGCCGTCACCGGGATTTGAACCCACCCGAAAAGAGGTCATGTGCTATCAAGTTCTGAAATATAACCGCAAGGCCATGGTTTTACTGTTTCATTGTGTCGATCCACGACACAGCAATCTCAGCTCGATCTTTACGTGGCCATTTTGACGTTTGAGTTTGATAGCACGTCAGAGATTATCACACTTATTTGAAACTTGACGTAGAAATGCCATCCTGCTTGAGACGTATGTATTGTTAATCTCATCTGGTGCCCATATACGCAATAAAACAATCCAAAAGGAGAAACAGAAAACGAAAACTCCTTTTCGTTCATTGCGGCCCATTCACCTCCATCACTCGCGTATACCTTTAATTAACGGCATTTTGTAATTGATCCGAAATGACAGTAATTACCGACAAGTACTTGGTAGCCTAAGCATTACCAGTGAAGAATGCTCCCATTAAGGAGGAAAATAGATTATCCGATATTGGAATGGAAGAAGAACAGACGTGAACAACGTATTAAACTGACGAAGAGAGTTTGTTCCGAGTTCCTGAACCCCTTGTTCTATTATACAAAATACCTCGCTTCAACGCATGTGTTGCATTTGATCCACGCGGGTCTTTGGCTCGAATCCCGCGAGAAGCAGGTTCTGCATTGCGACCTTGCATTAATCCACATTCGGCGCTGGTTTTGATCCAAGAAGCAGAATCGAGAATGCTTAATCTAAGTTGTAAGAACTTGTTTCACAATCGATGTAATTTAAATATGTTTAAACTTTTTTCACACAAAAAAAAACATTTTTTGAAACTCCTCTGACAACAGATTAGATTTCTCATAATAAGATGACTTAAGTACCATCGCCTATCTGCCTGTTGGGAGACTTGGTGAGCTGCGGTTCTGTTGTCGTAAGTGATGGAGATTTAAGATCTGGTGTTTTGAGTTTGTGCCCCTCATAATAGTTCCTCAACAATTTGGACGAATTGTCCAATACGAATTCACCATATATGTACATTGTGAAGGAATTGTTATAGTACGTGTTCCCTGGATAGACTACAAACTCTATGATAGTAAATGTGTCTTGCCCAAGGACACTCCATGGGGAAATTATCGGCCGCTGCTGGGAATCGAACTCGGGATGCCCGGTCTCCAATCCCCAAGGATGGCCGCTACAACCCAGCGGACCCATCACTGAAATAAAACTGGATGTTAAATGACATAAAAATGTACTTCATAGAATTGTTACTGCTTAGGCAAAAGACTATCAACTAACACTGTTCTGGTAGATTGCACCGGAAGACATAGGTAGTTTAACTATTTTTTAAATCCGGGGTTAACCCAATATAAAAAGAAAATAAGGTAGATACCCAAAATCCGCCATTTTGAAACATTTTCAGAATAACAAAATTAAAGATTTAACATAACAAACGCCACTAAAAAGTCAAGTCTGAAATTGTAAGGGTTTTCGGAGGATAAGAATTTGTATTTGCCAACTTCATTCATGTGATTCTAAATTCATTGCACAAATTAAAATCTAAATTGAAGTAATTGATATAAAATAAATAACAATATTCTTTGATTTCATCTTATAAATATAAATTCAAAATCAGACAAATTTGTCAAAAGGCTAGATAAATGCCTTTGAAATAAAAGCTTTTTTCAAGAATTAAATTTCAATCAATTCCTTGACGAAAGAAAATACCATTTTTTTCATTACGGGTATTCTACCTTAATGAATTATGAACTAATTGTATGATGTTTTTCGAACGTGTTGAGACGGCCCCCGAATACATGTAAACCACACCGGAAATTGCGTCATTTTCCCAAGCGTTTCCTCAGTAGGCAAGAATAGCCGTGAAGACTAACCCGCTTCCCAATATCAAGTCAAAAGATGTCAAAATCTCAAGCAACAACAGACGACAATTGCGAAAAAAGACATATAACATTTTATTCATAACAGACCGAAATCTTTAGTGACAAGGAGAAAAATCTTGTGCTGCGGGCATTTTCTCCTTTTGTCACAATTCTTTCTTAAAATTTATCAAGCAAGCAGCTGCGATGAAGCTATTATATCAAATAGAGTAAGGGGTAATGTTGTCTGACCACAAAAACCACACTCTCTCCCTATGACGTCATATCATTATAATACTGCCCTCACATCTTGTGAGAATGTGCAATATAGCATTATACTTACCCCCCCCCCCCTCCTCTCTATTTCTTCGTGCCCCCCCCCCTTTTTAGCGACATTTAACCAGTATGGTGCAGAGGACTCTGGAAAACACTGTGGGAAACGTAACGAGCAATTTCTCCTTTTCCCACAATGTTTTCTACTCTACCAGAAGATTACTTTCCAATTTCACCATTTTGAAATGTCGTCTGCAAACAATTTGGGAAAGTCGAAAATTTGGCGTTTTGTAAAGGGTAAAATAACCCCATTCACCTAAATGGGAAAGTTTGACTTGCCCAAATCGACAGGATTCGAAGTCGACAAAATATGAATAGAAAGAAAATAACAATGCCTGGATGACATTGGGTGAAAACCAATCGTTATTACTCTAGTGTTTACGTGACATTGGACAATCATGATGAATTAAGTTTGGGTGAAAACCAATCGTTACTACTCTAGTGTTTACGTGACATTGGACAATCATGATGAGTTCAGATTGGGTGAAAACCAATCGTAACTACTCTAGTGTTTACGTGACATTGGACAATCATGATGAGTTCAGATTGGGTGAAAACCAATCGTAACTACTCTAGTGTTTACGTGACATTGGACAATCATGATGAGTTCTGATTGGGTGAAAACCGATCGTAACTACTCTAGTGTTTACGTGACATTAGACAATCATGATGAGTTCTGATTGGGTGAAAACCAATCGTTACTACTCTAGTGTTTACGTGACATTGGACAATCATAATGAGTTCTGATTGGGTGAAAACCAATCGTAACTACTCTAGTGTTTACGTGACATTGGACAATCATGATGAGTTCTGATTGGGTGAAAACTTTATCAGATTTGAGACCAAGACAGTGTCACTGTATCTGGAATTAATAAAAAAAAGAACAAAATTACAGTGCTAAACGAGTGGTATCAGTGTGTAATGTGACGGTAGGGATCAGTTCAACGGTCTGATCTAAATCAACGCGGTGGGTAATAAGAATGTCATTAATTGTGCATCTATACATGTCGCTAAAAGGGGATAGTTAAGAGATTTGTACCTTGGAAGTTATACGGAAGATGTCTCTTAAAAAGCAATATGGCAGCTTCGATGTTGTCAGAGGTATTTTTTATGGATAAACCGATAAGTTTAGATTGCAGTCTCCTATCCTGTTGGGCGTGTGCTCAAAATCCGGATCAGTTCTAAAATCTGAGAACATCAACAATAACTTTCCTGTCACTTGTTCTATAGGTGGAATTGGTATCAATACGCCTTTAAAAGGTATAGATGTACTGATTGCATATATAACAGGGGTGCTATGTCTATCTACAAAATTATAATAGTTCAATCCCTGTCAATATTGGAATGCTATATCTAACCTGGTTATAAAGTGTGTGTGTGTGGGGGGGGGGGTGTAGGCCGTCCCCCGCCCCCTTCGATAAATCGATACCGTAGTGTATATCTATACTCATTTTCACACAAACGGACAGATGAATGTATAAACAATTGTGGCTAAAAAAGGATTTGCTCATGATGAGCAATTTCTTTTTTTGTCGTAATTATTTTAAACCAATAACAAATGAAATGTTGCCTTCATTATTTCAGAATCGCTTTCCGACGTCGCTTTTGTTTTGAATTTTGGAGCGGTCTCGCATTTCAATATAAGGCGATGTGTTAAGGGACATGTTAAGGATAATGCAAACAACAACCTCAATCTATGACGGAAAATTGAAGATGTACTGATAAGCCAGTGTGGCTGGGCATGAGATGACGAATGAGGTCATTAATCATTTTGACACTTTATTAGGCTCTTTAAAAGAGGCTGGTGCACTAAATCTGAAATTTATTAATTCTTCGTTTAGTCCAACCCATTTAAAAACGAGCAATTCATAGAAAGGGGACATCCTCGTTGAAAACAGATAACATATCAGTGAATAGTGTCTACCCCTCCTTCAGATGGGATTCTCTGGCGGGTTAAAATCAAAAGCAATGACTGAATAAAATCAAAAGCAATGATTGGACGAAATCATAAGCAATGACCGGACAGAATCAAAAGTAATGACGGGATAAAATCAAAGACAATCAGCAGTATAATCATTTTGGTAGTATATTAGGAAGTAATTACAGTGTAGTATTATTGTCGCTGATCCGAACAAATTTGAAAGCTTTCTTTTTGTATGGTGTTTAACGCCGAATCAACAATTTTTCAGTGATGCAACGGCTTTCCTCGATCCACCAGTACTAGGCTAGGACTCTAATGTGACTTGCAAAACTCCCACGAACCAGAGGTGTCGGTGGGGCTCAAACCCGGGATACCTTTTAATTATAAGTGTTTTACATCGTATCAACATTATTATGTTGAGATGGCGGACTGATACTAGGGAAGGCCCCTATACTTAACTGTCCATAAGGGAGGGTCATTCCGTTATTATGTTGAGATGGCGGACTGATACTAGGGAAGGCCCCTATACTTAACTGTCCATAAGGGAGGGTCATTCCGTAGGACCATCTGAATTCCACTAAACTGTTTGTTCTCTGCCGATTCTTACTACAATGTGCGTCTCAATCTCTTTTTCAACAATTTTACAGCTATATCCGATTGGAAATCGCTTGTTTATTTTGAATAACAATGGTTAAGATGTTATTTCTAAACCCAGTATTGGTGACAGTGTCGGTGAAATCTGATTTTTATTTACTTGTCCGTAAATGCTGCATCTGTTTCTGCACGTGTTCGTATAATGGTTGTAAAGTAAATTTCTGTAAAAGTTCACTTGTCCGTCGAGGTTTTTGGACAAGTTGGGCAACACGGACAATAGATTTTACCGCCCCTGGATAAGTTACTCAAGAGCCATGGGTGACTGACTATCCATACAATTTCAACTGTTGACAAATGTTGAAAATGGATTAAACCCCAAATAAACATTATAATACAGAGCACTACAATTCATTATCGTTAACCATCAACCTTTGACAATTGATGTCATTATTGTCAGTTTGGGGGACATTTATACCTCATTTGGTCCCAACCCATTATTAAGGTAGAATACCCATAATTCGTCATTTTGAATTTCTTTTCTGCGTCGGATTCCTTTGGTCATTCTCAGTATACATCGGTCAGGTCCGGAACAATTCGCTTTACATCGAATAGTTCCGGCCTAAACCGATGCGTACCGCGAACGAAGTAATCCGACGAAATAATTTGTTTCAAAATGGCGAATTCTGGGTATTCTAGCTAACATAAGCAAATCCATTTCCCTAACCGGAAATTTGCCTGATCTAAATTGAAAGGAACAGCAGATGATAAACTGTATGTAAGAAAAAGTAATCTTGAAAATATTGAATAGGATCTAAAGTGACAAAAAGGTAATATTTCTCATAAGAAGCAATATATCCAATTATAACAACAGTTTATAGAGTTTCCTGTGGGGGATGGTTGCGAGTCATGGGTTAAACAACTTAAACATATTTCAATGCTTTTTCTGTTATTTGGGAAGTCACGTCTTAACCTTTTCTCAAACAACAAATTTTCGACTGTCCCAAATTGAAAGAGTTGGCAGACGCTATTTCAAAATGTGATAAAATTGAAAAATATTCTTCAGATAGAGCAGAAAACCTTGTGGGAAAAGGAGAAATTGCTCTTAGCGAGCAATTTTTCATTTTCCCACAATGTTTTCCAAAGTCGTCTGCAACAAAGTAGTTAAATGTGGTCATTGTTTGGTAATGGGTTAAGACAGGGGAGGCAGAATCCATGGTCTTTAATGCCCAGCATGTTCAAAAGCCTTGACAGACAAGGGACATTTTACTGAAATTTACTAACATTTTACGAACAAGTGCCGAAAAACATTTGCCATTCACAGACAAGCAAATCAGAATCAGATTTCGCCAACCATGTTAGGTGTTGATTTTGAGCAGAAACATTGATTAAGATGCAAAACAAGAAACCCTAAAAACGGGTGTAAAGAAATTTTTGATAGAAAGATGCCTGTACAGGTCATTGTTTAATAGTACTAGAATTGTATAGGTCTTCATTGCATTTTTCAAGGTGTAATGGAAATATATATAGAGAATAGATGGTTGGTGTCGTGAATCGGAAATGTTATCGGGCAAGGCTTAGGAATATTATCCGGTGAGCCGAAGGCGAAACGGATAATAATCCGAAGCCGAGCCCGATAACTTTTCCCATTCAAAGACACCAACCATCTATTCTATTTATCCTGTTACCTTTATGTATTCTTTCAAACAAATAAGATGTAAATAAAACACGAGAAAGAAGGAAAAAATATGTAGAGAATGATGTAAACGTGACGTCATTTCGTTCTTATGACGTCATGATTTGTCGCGTGGATGTGTTATATAGGTTAGAGGCTAGATAGTGAAATTTAAACGATATAGAAACCCCAAGGAAGGAGCGATAGCGACTGACGGGGTTTCTATGTCGTTTAAATTTCACTATATAGCCTCTAAACAATTTAGTGTTTAACCTACATTTCCATAGAGCGCTCTATTTGACGCTGGCAAACCACGCCTCTACGGGTATGATCTGCGAATGGCATAAAACTGCTGCTCAGTATTTTGAAATTCGACATAAACCACGCCTTCCGCGGCTGTCAATTGCATGCCAAGAATCTGCCATACCATATTTGGAAGAAGAAAACTGCACTACCCAGTGATGTAGATTGCAATGTAGTTTTGAGTTTAACCCGTTACTCCATAATTTATTCCTCACCTACAGCAGAAAACTTGAGAAGCCCTTGTGACAAAAGAAGAAATTGCTTGTAACGAGCAATTTCTCCTTTTGTCACAATATTTTCTTTTCAATTTCAAAAAGAAACTGTGTTTTTTCATAATGTATATATATGTGTTGTCTGTTGATGCTTTCAATTTGTACCCGTCACATTATTCCTAATGGGGTAAAAGGTTAATATAGTTCAGTTTCTTTTTTTCTCGACGATGTTAGGATACCCAGTTAATTGTAATTCCTTTTTATTTATTTCTGTGTTTATTTCTCCCCCGCGACGTCACAGCGATCTTTCAATCGCTACCGTAGGCTAGGCTTACACGTGTCATTGATTTGGAGGTGGAGCCTAAAACTACACATTTATGCGCATGCGTGATACCAGAGTAATAGTCTCATAGAGCCCAGATAGAACACTCGAATAGTAGTTTATGGAAAATAAACCAACAAAAAAATTCAAATTGACGCATTCTCATTCGATGAAAATGTAGGTTAAACACTAAATATGGTTAGTGCCGGATATCACAAATGTTATACGGCACCTTGTTATCGGTCCCAAAATAACACCAGTGACAGGATAAAATAACATAGATCTGTTAGGAGTTGATGCTTTTAATAGTTAAAGAATGTTACTGAAATGACAACATGACATCCACAAAATCAAAACTGAACAGGCCCCAGGGATCCGAATAAGAGGTGTATTTTACTGGCTATCTTCTTAATTGCTTCTCGTAAACCCTATAGTGTGGGTACTCATTAATATTTTCTTGATAACACAATTCTCAAGAGTACCCACAAAATAGGATTTGTCCAAGTTTTCCTTGACCCCAACGTATATGACCCCAAAAGGTCATTTTCTTTCATTCACATTTCCGTATATAAGAGGTCAAAGTCCACAAAATGACCATAAATCAAGGGGCCAAGAGAAAACTCCGTTTGTCAATTAATTTTCCAAGTATTGCATGAAAAAGACCCTAATACTTCCTCTTATCTGGAACGCTGACTATTTTGTAAACAAACACATACTTAACCCTACCACTCCGTTATATAGTCTAATACCACATGTTTCTGCATCTGCTGCAGCAGTCATTAGAAACCATCCGGACAATTAGAGTCAACTTGTCACAATTGTTTCAGCCAGATATCAAGAAAAAAAAACATATTCTTTTCCGATATCAAAAAACGAAATCTGTTTTGTCTGGCTTTTTTAAGCCTGCTGTTGCTTTCAATTTGGAGCAATTACAAATGTTCGTATGGGGGAATGGTCAAGACAAACGAGAACTTAATTAACATTTTGTTTAGCTACAGTTAAAGTAGCACCGTATCACCAGACTGGAGATTTTAAAACTAAGAGCAAGGTAAATTTCAGAGTTGCGCTTAAATAATGATTACATTCACTTTGGACGATGATTTTTTAAAACTTGATCATTTGACATTGCTTGTGACGGAAGCTTGATGTTAATTAAATTCACTCTCCATCACTGTTTCCTGGAAACTAAACCAGTTCTCTAGCCGATCTGTGGGTTTGTCCCGTCAATTTTCTCGCAGCATCAAACGGGGATCGAACCCAGGACCCTCGGTACAAGAGGCCTGCGCTCTTCCTCTGCACCAATATCGCCCAAAATGATTCCAAAATGAGTACATAAAGTGGGGCCTGATTGGTTAATATCTAATTGAGTAGACCATTAACCAACCAGATTAAAGAGTTTTTGAGTATATACGAAATCTGAACAATTAAAGGTGCTCTGTTTGCTGACCTGGATTCAATGCCGAACACCCCTAATGGTATTTTGAACTTTTCCAAACTGAAAGCATCAGTTCACAAAAATAGAGAAAAGAATATTATAAAATTTTATTTTTAAAAATTGGATTTGATACATTTCGTTTTAGCACACTTGTGTTAGTAAGCCATTAAAATGATTGTAGAAAAATAAGATGAATGGCTTCTAACAAGGAACTTATCCCTCTGTCTCAAAGCCTTAAGTTGAATTCAGTTACAAATTGCAATGTAGTTCTTTCAAATAGATTAATATTGATGCATATACTGGTTGTTCAATACAAACTATAGCAACTACTACACAAAAGAAACAGACTTGCTACAGTCTTGCATTGAAGCCTTAATATAATTCTTTCAATCTGGCCCAGTCAAAATGGAGTTTTAGGTTAAGTTTTAATGTTTAAAAGGACATCATATCATTTAACAAGAGCTGTCCATAAGACAGCATGCTCGACTTTTCCAATATGTAACAGAGGGGTTTAGGTCAGTGAAATATTATTTGTTTCTAAAATATGAGGATGCACACAAAACTTTAACCAAGATTTTTTAAAAACAGAAATTGGCATAATTTGCCTCAAATAAATAGCAGTTATTGGACTTGGTCAGTGACACAACAGTATGACCTTAGTCATGTGAAAAAATTCAATCCATTCTCTATAGAAGTTAATGAGAAAAAAAACTTTAATACAAACCTTAAACCAAGATTTTATAAGTACAAAAAAAGCCATTAATTACTCAAAATGAAAACCAGAGTAGGGATTTTGTCAGTGACCAGAGATTATGATACTTAACACATAGTATGTATGTTTCAATCTGATCACTGAAGTAATTGTCGAGATAGAAACTTGCATATAAAAACATAACCAAGGTATGACGCCGACGCCCAGGTGAGTAGTACAGCTCTCCTTATTCTTCGAATAGTCAAGCTAATAAATGAATATAACATTGTCAAGACTAGAAAAACATCTCAACAACTCGTTTTATTCCATTTTCTTCACACAATTTATATGTGGATGTGTAGGCACAAGGCTACAAGTGAACAGTTAATCTACTAACAAATGAACACATTTGGATATATAACAACAAATTGCAATGTAAAACAAACATGATCAATCAAAGAAAATTGCAGAAACAAGAAATAATAACAACAACAACTACTCTCTTTATTAAGCAATTGATGTGCACCTTCTTTGAGGCAGATTTGTTTAAAAAAAAAAAAAAAAAAAAAAAAAAAAATGTGGAATTGTTCAGTAAGAATAAACATCAACTGGTATTTGTTCCTCTTCCATTTTTGAAGTAAAATGGAGTCCAAAATTTATTTACTTGTCCACAATGACAAAATAAGGTATTGTTCGTCATGAGCAATACCTTCTTTTGTCCTAATAATTGCTACAGTTCTTTGCCTCTGTTGCCTTTGAAAGTGATTCTATAGAGAAAATGTGTTATGGTAGAACACAAATTGTCCTCCATTTTAATTTCTTTTCTTCATCAGAAAGTTTCGGCTGTTCTTGGTACACATCGGTCTGGGCCGGAACAATTCGGTTTACACCACATAGTTCTGGTCACAACCGATATAAACCGAGAACGAACAGAGTAATCCAATGAAAGAATGAGTTTCAAAATGGCTGCTTCTGGGTATCCTATCTTAATAAACCAGGGTATTCTACCTTAATAAACCAAGGTATTCTACCTTAATAAGCCAGGGTATTCTACATTAATAAACCAAGGTATTCTACCTTAATAAACCAATGTTTGTTGTGTATGATCATTATACAGTATCATAAAATAACTCTTAAAAAAAAAAGACGAAATGTAACAAATTAAAACTGGCACTAATAAAAGATGTTTTGGTAGAACAATACCACATTTATAAGTACAAAGAAAACATTTAAAAATGTAGTGCTTCTCTAACTTCTGAACGATTCACATCTTGATTAAGGTATATGGCCCCTAATAAGAATGTTACATATCTCAACACTTAATGATAGCAACTTTATGAAACTTTTTCACATTAAAGATCTTCACAAATGAAGAGGTTTTACCAAGAAATTTGTCCATTATAAACTCAATAAGGGGAGATAATACATTCAAAACTTAACATGGAAGCCTGTGGGAAATTTAATCTTTCTGTCATGATGAAAAACCTGTTTGATTTTAAAAAAACAAAACAATTCTCGGTAGAAAGATGCATTACATGATTCTGATTAAGATTTCAAAAAGAAATTCAAACTTTACCATAGAAAACAGAACAATGTTTTTTTATCAGTCTTCGCACATGAAAAAATGAAAACAATGAGAGGATAATAACAACAACTTGTACCATGAAATGAGAAGATGTCAATATGGTCATTGTATGATATCTGCTTTATAGTTTATAGCTATTATAGTCATTTTATGTATAGAAACATTGCAAATTGATTGATTATAAGGGGCCATATACCTTAAAACCATTAAATTGATGATCAAATGGGTGGTAACACCATACTGAATATCACTGATACTAACATTATAAGGCAACCTTCAATAGCGTACAATCTTGAAATATAGTAAGTTTGTTCATAATTAAAGCTTTTCTTCTTAAATTTAAGTTTATCTTTTAACTAAATGCCACCAATTAAAGTTAACCCTTAGATTGCTTGGTAATTTACAAATAATCTTTGGGTTGTCTGCTTTCCAACACCTTGAATATCTGCTTAATTTTGATGAAGAACGATACTCAGAATAGCAAACAGGTTCGATCATAGGCCAGTCACCAATTTACTTGGTGGCTGGCCTGGATATAACCTGTTTGAATAAGCATGAAGTTGGTTCCAGCCCTATAAGGGTCAAATTACTGGCATCTCATTTTTCTACATTAATCAACTGCTTATTAAGGTTACTGTAGACCAACCCTGATGGAAAACTTGCTTTGAATATAGAATAAATTGAAACGTAAATCATGAAAGTATTTATGAAAGCATTCACCCGGCCACTGTAATGAATTTGTCCGATTTTGAATTTATTTTCACAAAATGAATATCAATGATTTTTGTTATTAAATCAATAGTAAATACCTCCCCTTAATTATCAATTTGTACATTTAAAATCAAAATCACATAAATGAAAGGTGGCAAATAAAAATTTCAATCCATAAAAAAAGTTAAATAATATAAAACTTGATGTAAAACGGCATTTGTTCTGCTAAATCTTTGACTTTGTTGTTCCTTAATATAAGTCTATTTTTTACTTTAAAATGAGAACATTGCAACTATGAGAATCGATATTGCTCATAGAGCATCCATACAAAGCAATACTGAACTAGGCATTTAGTTTGTGCCTCAGAGCAGTTTTATTGCGAGTCCCTCGTTTAATTGAGAGATTTATAATAACTCTACTGAACCATCCAATATTATCTACAGACGGACAAAAATGACAGCTGATATAATGGAATTTAATCCTAACCCAGGGTATTCCTTGAATCCCCAACTTATATAGTGAATGATCCCCAATTCCTGGAAATGATCCCTAAAGATTATCATTTTCCATTCACAATTCCATACAAATGGGGTATTCATTAGCAAAGAACACGGGGTCAAAAGAAAAATCCCAGATTACCTATTATATACCTGTAGACAGCAGCTAGCTCAACAATGTAACAAAAGCAGAAATATTGCTCAATATGAGCAGTTTATCCTTTTGGCACATAGTTTTTCCCCAAACAATTATAAAAGTTACCTTCTCACTTAACCTTTATACTTGTTGTCTTCTATTGCTTACAATTTCGACCAGACAAGAATGCCCGACTGAGGAGGCTATGTGATATTCCTGTAGGCTTAATTTCTAGTACAGAGACTACAAGAACGCCCGACTGAGGCTATGTGATATTCCTGTAGGCTTAATTTCTAGTACAGAGACTATGTGAGTCATGCATTGTACAAACATCTAATTCTCAATGAGGAAATTTCTTTCACAAGGATGCATGATAACACATTACCACCTAATGCAACATTTTGGTGTCTTGCAGCAGAACTTTCAAAAGCATTGTGGCAAAAGGAGAAATTGCTTGTTACAGGCAAATTCTTGTTTTTACACAATGTTTTTTCTATGTATTCACATATCACAACTGCAGAACTGAAAGGTTTTTCACATGTTTACAAAGCTTTTCTAAAGTTGTCTGCTTCAAGTAAAAAAAATATTGCCCAGCAGGTGGTTATGGCTTAACATTATAACCCAAGACTAAAAACAATGAATGTATGCCAATGAAATGTCCATGTTTAATCAAATCTTGTTTTATGTCTTTGCAATTACATAAAGGAGGTGTGGTGACATATTCTACAGCAAAACCTATTTCATTATTGAAGTGTTTTGATGTAACTATGGAATTAAATGAACAATGGTACAAACATGCAATAAATGAGTTAATATCCAAAGCAGTATATATTACTAGAAAAAGAATCATACTTATAAAAAAAAATTCATTACAAAAGAAGAGAAAAAAAATGATCCCAAAAATTTTAATTGAACATATATACAGTAAAGGTAGGATCAAAAAGGAAGAATACAAAAAACAAACAGGACCAAAAGTTGAGCTTTTAAAAGGTATCCAAAGCACTGACTTGTTTTGGGAAACAGTTAAAGCTTTTTATCAAAATGGTATGTTAAAAAAGAAAGGGTTTATCTATTCATCTAAAAAGTTTACAAAACCGAAAATGAACAAAGAAACTTTATAAGTCGTTTTTGAAACAAGGAAGAAAAGTCATCAATCTAACAAGCAAACCAATTTGTTCTAACATTCAAATTTGTTCAGATCTTAGAATTGTCAATAGTACATACATGATACTGTTTTTTCTATGCTTTTGTTTTTCTCGGTCTCTTTATCAACACAAAATGATTCAGATGGGTATATGTTAGATCAACAAGCACAGTTTTAACCCTTTCTCAGTTAGGACATTCAAAAATGATTCAGATTGGTATATGTTAGATCAACAAGCACAGTTTTAACCCTTTCTCAGTTAGGACATTCAAAAATGATTCAGATGGGTATATGTTAGATCAACAAGCACAGTTTTAACCCTTTCTCAGTTAGGACATTCCTCACTTTGTCCTAATTTAACAGCGGACAATGAAAAAAAGGAACAGCAAGAAAGGAAAACATTTTTCCAGAGTTTAAATCAGGGTTTTCTAGATCTAGTCTTCTAGTTAATAGTTCACAAGGGTGACTGATGTCTTCCACCATTTTATTGATTTTACATACTATACATGCTATGGGGTAAACACAACTGTGGTAAAAGGATAAATTCCTCATAAGAGCAATGAACCCTATTGTTACAGTTGTTTCTTAATGAAGTGCTGGAACCGACTTCATGCTTATGCAAACAGGTTAGATCCAGGCCAGCTGCCAAGTAATTTGCCAGATTGCCTGTGATCTAACCTAGTTGTGTTTGCTACTCAAAGTATCTTTCCTCAACAAAATTAAGCAGATATTTAAGGTTTTTGAAAGCAGACGATACAAAAATCTATTTTCAGAAAATTACCCAGCATTCTAAGGGTTAATTCTTCTCCAACAGTCGCAATAAAGTGACTTATCTTATAGTGGAGTCAAGGGTTGATAAAGTAAACCTATAACAAGACAATGATTCTTTTGCCCATAATGCAACTGTTCTGAAGCCATTCTTTCATATAAAGTAGTCTAAGGTTGAATAACCGTTATCCACCATTTTGAAACTAATTCTTTCATCAGATGACTTTTGTCGTTTTCTGTGTATACATCGGTCGTGGCTTGAACTTTGTGGTGTAAAGTGAATAATTCAGGCACCACGAATGTATACCGAGCAAATAATAAAACAATTCCAGGGAAAAGTTTTATAACATGAAACTTAATTTTTTTCATGGCATTTGTTCTGTTAAATCTTTAATTTCTTTATTCTGAAAACATTTCTAAATGGTGGATTAAGGGTACTCTACCTTAAGCAAAAGTTTATATAGTGCGTTGAATTTTATACATAAAAGTATAGATATTATATAGTAAGTTGCCAAACAATTCTTGAATAGTACAAATTTCCTTTTCGAAGTCACCAACACAACATATAACACCCAATTTGCACTCTGGATAAAGAGTGCTTATGACCATGTCAATTTGGAATCACAACTGTACCAAGGTCATTGAAGGTTCAAGGTTATTACTGCACAGAGGTCATCGCAAGGAAAAGGTCATTACTGCGTAAAGGTGAATCAAGGTTTAGAGCATAAGGAGAAAAAAGAAAACCTTTCACCCAAATACCGACAGCTTTAAACAGCCCTATCCATAACAGGCTTCTGAAAGCATTTTAACAAAAAGGAGAATTTGCTCATTGTGAGCAAATTTCCCTTTTTTCACAATGGTTTCAGACATTAAAGGGGCATGCTTTTCCTCTTTAACAAGTAATACAAAAAAGGTTATCTGCAAACAACCAGTCAGGAAGGGTGAAGGTTAAACAATTACAGACATGGCACATTATACACTCTCCCAACATTTTCATCACAGATAATAGTCAAATATACATAACTTGTACAATACCTTTTTTTGTTTGTCCTAATTATTTGACCCCATGGACACTTGCTTTTAAACCTTAGTCCACAGAATACACCACTTTTCATCGCGACTTATACAAGCTTCATACAAAGAAAGAGGGTACATTTTGCTTTGTTAAAATGGAGACAATGAGGCGTTTTGTCTTGATAGACTCAAGTTTGAATTGTGTCATCATTACCCACTGAAGGAAATCCCTCCTTTTGAAAAGAAAATTTGGTCTAGACTCTATGATAAGCTGTTCAGCTGTTTTCATACCAATTCAAGGAACAATTGAAGATACAGGCTTTTTCTCATTTTCTCAAAACGGTTTGACTTCAATCCCAGTCAAGGGCTGGCAAATTCTGATTTGATTTACTTGTCAGTAAATGCAAAATCTTAACCTGCACTTGTCCGTACAATGGTTTTTATAGAAAATCTATCAAGACTTCACTTGTCAATTATTGCTTTGAACCCTTTCCAAAACAACGAATTTATGACCGTCCAAAAATTGAAATAGTTTGCAGACAACATTTCAAAATGTTATGAAAATGAAAATCATTCTCCAGATAGAGCAGAAAACCTTGTGGGAAAAGGAGAAATTGCTCGTGACGAGCAATTTCTCCTTTTTCCACATTGTTTTCTAAAGTCGTCTGCAACAAAGTGGTCAAATGTCATCATTGTTCGGGAAAGGGTTTAGCAAGCTTGGCAATACAGACAAATGATTTGAATGCACATTTAGCATCAGACCTAGGAACCATTGTGTGAAAAAGGAGAAAATATTTATTCCAAGGAATTTCTCCTTTTTCCCACATCGGCTTCTTTCCAAAATGTATGACCTCTCTGTAAATAGTTACCTGTTGTCATCAGCTGTTGCTTATACAATATAGACCAGAACCAAAATCAAACGAAGGAAACTGGAGTTAAATATTAACTTGTAGAAATGGTACTCAGTTCATGGTGTTTGGTACCAAGGCACAAAAAGCACTGTATCCAGAGGGTCAAAATGCTAACCCTTTCCTTTTTTGTTATAGTAAATTGCAATAGTTGACAAGAACACCATGGCACAAAATATTCATGAAAAACTGTAGGAGTTCTTGAATCATTAGTTATATCATCGAGACAAAAGAAGAATTTTGATCAAAAAAAGTGAGAAAACTCTTCTTTTGTCACCATCTTTTAAAATGTCATCTGGCAAATCAATTTAAAGTTGTCTGTCTTTACAGGGGAAAAGGGTTAACAAGTATACAGAGTCTTCTAACAAACCTCAACGCGAAATTAAAACACTTTCAAGAATTGGATACAGAGGAACTCTCCCGATCCGACTCGATTAAGAGGCCCCTATATTGTGATGTGGGGCCAAGTTTATTTCGACCAGTTCGGCTCATTGCTGTGGTACTGTTTCTCTGACTCCCAGTGTTAGTGTTCGTCCTGCAAGAACAGCCTTTCATGCAGCATTTGTTATAGCAGGCAGTACATGCCATCAGTCCGGCCTTCGCGGGCAGGTACAGGCACAGGCACGGTAGGCACACACTCATCGCCAGAATGCAAGTCCATCGCTCGCAGCAGTGTGGCCGATAACATGCGCATGGGTTCGACACACACTCATACTCCGAGTCCTGCTCATCTTTACTGCAATGGTAAAACAATCCTTTCACACAACACAGACATGTGCAATATTCCACTATTTTCTCCGGACTAACATTCACTTTGTCACCACACAACCATCGTGATGGTAACTCCCTTGGGTTTGTGCACGCGCCACACTTACACTTCCCACAGTGGGAGCAAACAATCGACTCATCTTCCTTAACAACCTCCGGGGGAGTAATATCCTTCTTTAATGGCGGACTAACAGAAATCGGTTGAGTTCGAATAACATGTGTTGACTGACTCGAAGATGTCCGGTTAGGAAGTATAACACGTTCCCGTGTAATCTGAATTGTCTTTCCACTGTGTCCACCGATTCCTCTGATAGCACTGTTTGTGAGCGGTGTACGTGGTGTGTCCACATACTCATTTTGTGGTCGTGGTTGTGGTCGAACCTGGTCTAGGGTTATCACGCCCGCACCATCGGGCGGTGGCAGAGAACCGGGGGCCTGGTAGGGTACTGGTCTCATACCCGCGTCCTTATCCAACAAACACTGGTGACCTCATCAGACACAACAGAGTAGAGAACCTGAAATGAGAAAGGGATACAGTGTTATCTAATTTATCAAAAGGGATCCAATGTTATCAAATCTATCTATTCATTTATAAGGCTTTGACATTGCATCAACATTATGTCAGTATGTTCTCATAATGATGGAGGAAGACCCAAAAATTTGAGGGGTTGGTCAAACCAGGTCGATCCATCTGTGTTCACTTAGTCAGCCTAGATTATTGTTATTTAATATAGTTTGGTTTATCAATGGCTCAATAACACTTCACTTTGCTGCAAAAACACTTAAGAAACCCCTGTGACAAGTGAAAAAATGGCTCCAAATGAGAAACGTATCCTTTTGTCACCATGGTTTCTGCAGATGACAAAAAAGAATTATTTGTTTTGTGTAAATAAAGTCATCTGCTGCTGCTTTCAATTTGGACCAATAACAAACTGCTCATCACAAGCCAAGTTCTCTTTTACTCATAATGTTTACCAGGTAATTAATCAATAGGACAAATTTGTTTGCATTCTTAATTGTCATCCGCTTCCACTCTTTAATAGCAGCAGTAACCAAACGCATAGATCATCATGACATAAACAAGCAATGTTGAACTGAAATACGAACCATGTTTTAAACATAATTTTCATGTATAGAGGCTCAAACATAATGGATACCAGTCGTAACCTATACAGTCATACATATATGTAAACTATCACCATATTCTCATTGTGTCATGTAAACATCAAAATGAAAATAAGTCTCTTATTACCTTAAGAAAGCTGTAAGCATATATAAACCCACCTTGAATACGTCCTCGTTTAATGTTAATCTTTGTTATTTTATAACTCAAGGTCCATTCATAACAATATGATTAAAAGGAATGGAAACAATAAATCCTCAACTTAAACACTTTTTCAAAGATCTCTGATAACTTGAGACAATTAGTATTTGTAAAAATACACTTCCAAATTGATGTACACTAAAAAGACCAATCCTTCTTCACTAAACTTTCTCTGTACTTAACCTATTCATCATTAATGGGTTTATTATTCAATGAATGGTACAAGAAATAACAGTTATCTATATACTGCAGTCAATCACCATGGCTTGACCAATCACAAAGTGCACAGCCATAATTCATGACCAATCAAAGTGCAGACCTTCTCATCAATGACTGGGAACACACTAATTAAACCCTTAACACATTACCACTTTACCAGACATGTTTGCCTCATGCAGCAGACAACTCTCAAAAAGCATTGTGACAAAAGGAGAAATTTGCTTGTCAAAAGCAATTTCTCCTTTTGCCACAATACTTTTTCAATCTATTTACATATGACAACAGCAGAACTGAACGGTTTTTCCACATGTTTTCAAAACTTTTCTAAAGTCGTCTGCTTAAAGTAAAAAAATGTTGTCTGCAGGTGGTAAAGAGTTAATCACCACGTCTTGCCATCAAGATATGGCAGGGCAGCAGCTGGCATTTTTTTTTTTCAGATCCTATCTAGAGGGCGAGGTCCCATTTATTTCCTTTAATCGATACATAGTTTCCATATATTCTACATCCTTTTTCAAGGAATAAGATTTTTGTCTATCTCAAACACAACATATATAAGTAACAATATTATCTATCAAACAAAACACTTATCAAGTTGTTATTGTCAGCAAATGCAGCCAATCTGGAATGATAGTAGCCATGTCCTAAGGTAAAGAGTTTGACCGTTACGTCGTGATACCTTACTTTGTATCATATACTGTAGAAACTTAATGAAAACACTGTAACAAATGGATTAATTACTCATTTTTACCTTGTTATAAAAATGATAACACTTTTTTTCCTTTTTTATCTGCCGTTCTTTCACTTCCACCCTTTTCAATATTTTTGTTAAAGAAAAATTGCAATCTCTTCGAAAATTGACCCAAATAACAAATTATTTCAAGAACAGATTTTTGTCAAAGAAATAGTCAGAGGAAAATTGCTTTTGTCACAACAGTTCTAACTAATTGGTTATATCAAGAATCATTTAGTGAGCACCCCTTACTCTATTTCCTTTCTTTCAGATTTCCTGGCTGAACTTTGGGAAACGTGTAATTGACTGATTGGTCTGTCACCATTGAGAGGAAATGTATTAATTGCCCTATTCTTCCAATGTCAATTACACTCAATAAAACAATAATAGATTCATTATACCTTTCATTGACAGGACATCCTTTCTCCTTATCAAGTTTTATTGATCATTTATTTGTTTGTTTAGAAACACTCCTTGTATACTGTCCTTTACCTATCTATGATAAGTGGGCGAGTCCACATTTGAGCGAAAGTAGGTAGGTATAGGTACATTTTTTTAGGTTGAAGTTTAAACACATTTTATTGTAAAATATTTTTTTACAATTGGATTGTGACGGAAGCTTAAAGTTCTTGGAAGTCATACAATAAAATAATGTATGTATGTATGTAATTGGCGTATGGTATTCAGCTAGGCTTCAAACACATCATCATGGAAATAGAGTCACCGAAATTGCCTTAAAATGAAGATCCTATCTAGAGGGTGAGGTCCCATTTATTTCCTTTAATCGATACATAGTTTCCATATATTCTACATCATTTTTCAAGGAATAAGATTTTTGTCTATCTCAAACACAACATATATAAGTTACAATATTATCTATCAAACAAAACACTTATCAAGTTGTTATTGCCAGCAAATGCAGCCAATCTGGAATGAAAGTAGCCATGTCCTAACTTTGACCGTTACGTCGTGATACCTTACTTTGTATCATATACTGTAGAAACTTAATGAAAACACTGTAACAAATGGATTAATTACTCATTTTTACCTTGTTATAAAAATGATAACACTTTTTTTCCTTTTTTATCTGCCGTTCTTTCACTTCCACCCTTTTCAATATTTTTGTTAAAGAAAAATTGCAATCTCTTCGAAAATTGACCCAAATAACAAATTATTTCAAGAACAGATTTTTGTCAAAGAAATAGTCAGAGGAAAATTGCTTTTGTCACAACAGTTCTAACTAATTGGTTATATCAAGAATCATTTAGTGAGCACCCCTTACTCTATTTCCTTTCTTTCAGATTTCCTGGCTGAACTTTGGGAAAAGTGTAATTGACTGATTGGTCTGTCACCATTGAGAGGAAATGTATTAATTGCCCTATTCTTCCAATGTCAATTACACTCAATAAAACAATAATAGATTCATTATACCTTTCATTGACAGGACATCCTTTCTCCTTATCAAGTTTTATTGATCATTTATTTGTTTGTTTAGAAACACTCCTTGTATACAGTCCTTTACCTATCTATGATAAGTGGGCGAGTCCACATTTGAGCGAAAGTAGGTAGGTATAGGTACATTTTTTTAGGTTGAAGTTTAAACACATTTTATTGTAAAATATTTTTTTACAATTGGATTGTGACGGAAGCTTAAAGTTCTTGGAAGTCATACAATAAAATAATGTATGTATGTATGTAATTGGCGTATGGTATTCAGCTAGGCTTCAAACACATCATCATGGAAATAGAGTCACCGAAATTGCCTTAAAATGAAGATAATGACTGAACATTCCTACGGTATCATTAACTGGATGATACATCTGATATATGATAATAAGTGACGTCACATGGGCTGTCACTTGACCATGTACACAACCGTGAGAGGATAAACATGGTGGACAAGAAAAAGTCACGGAAGCTGTGGCTTAGTCCAGAATCAAAATCACATGCAAACCAAAATAGAGAAGATACATTGCGGACTTATTCATAATGATTAGTCTAGACATATTGTCAGATTGTTGGACAGTACTTGTGTGGAATGGAATCCTCAAAATAGGAGAATGGACGTGTCTACACAAGATGGATTTGCGAAGTGACTTCACTTTTGATTTGGATAATGTATCCTAATTCTTTAAGAAATGAGAAGATTTTGTCTCTTTTCTTTGTTAATTATGAAGCTTGTATACCCTGTTGATTTTTCTGTGTAAACTCTACATCGCCAACCGTATGTTATTCCAGATAGTTTGATGTAGACACATCAGTACAACAGTGTGCACTTGATCTTTGTTTGATTTCAGGGTGTTCCCTGAAGTATGACGTGACCTGTTACTTATAGCTTGATGCTATTTTTAGATTCTGTCGTCTTGCCATCGGATTTGTATAAAATGACAAATGCCCAAATTCATCTTATGTTATAATATTGGTTTCTCTGCTGAAATATCAAATAAAGGTGTATTTCTTCATTTTCATAAAGTCCAAAAAATAATCCTATGACGTTCAGAAACTTAAAAGCTTATTGAGTCGCTCTCCTGAGTGTGTTTAAAGGTAATATAAAAGTAGGTAATTTTAAGGAAATAAAAATAGGAACCTATTATTTCTGATTTGTTTATGTTTACATACCATTTTCGCCACCGCAAACTGTAGCTTTTTTCTTATTCTTTTATTCATATGAGTTTTACATTGTGTTATTTCAGTTATGTGTCAGGACCCCCAATCTCACAGTCCATCAACTTAACCACTGGGCCATTCAGGATCCCTACTGGGATTTGAACCCACATTGAGAATTCCTAGAAAAAAGAGGAAACATTTCTTGGTGATATTGAATTATAGATCTACCTTTGTGCAAAAAAGAGTTACAATATACAAAAATACCCTTTTACTGCCTTGGTTTTTACAGGCTCCTGCAGTAGATGTTGAAGCAGGCCTTGTTTCTATAAGCTCCTGCAGTAGATGTTGCAGCAGGCCTTGTTTTTATAAGCTCCAGCAGTAGATGTTGCAACAGGCCTTGTTAGAACTATAAGCTCCTGCAGTAGATGTTGAAGCAGACCTTGTTTCTATAAGCTCCTGCAGTAGATGTTGCAGCAGGCCTTGTTTTTATAAGCTCCAGCAGTAGATGTTGCAACAGGCCTTGTAAGAACTATAAGCTCCTGCAGTAGATGTTGCAGCAGGCCTTGTTTCTATAAGCTCCTGCAGTAGATGTTGCAACAGGCCTTGTTTTTATAAGCTCCTGCAGTAGATGTTGCAGCAGGCCTTGTTTCTATAAGCTCCTGCAGTAGATGTTGCAGCAGACCTTGTTTCTATAAGCTCCTGCAGTAGATGTTGCAGCAGGCCTTGTTTCTATAAGCTCCTGCAGTAGATGTTGCAGCAGACCTTGTTTCTATAAGCTCCTGCAGTAGATGTTGAAGCAGGCCTTGTTTCTATAAGCTCCTGCAGTATATGTTGCAACAGGCCTTGTTTCTATAAGCTCCTGCAGTAGATGTTGCAGCAGGCCTTGTTTCTATAAGCTCCTGCAGTAGATGTTGCAGCAGACCTTGTTTCTATAAGCTCCTGCAGTAGATGTTGCAGCAGGAGTGTGAAAGTGAGGTATCATGGAGTAGAGGTTTATAACAAGTAGGGGGTAAAGGGCAAAAATAAGGGTAAAGCAGAGATACCTTCAGGCCAAGATAAGGTAAACACAGGAAACAATTCATCAAGATAATATGTTTAATTAATCACAAAATTCATTACCATGCAAAAAAGGCCCCCTTTACACTGTAAAAGAAAGTGTTATAACTTTAGACTTAATCCTTTTCTCCGCTGGTCACACTGATTTAACCCTTAAATTGCTGGGTTATTTTCTAAAAATTGATTCTTGTGTCGTCTGCTTTCCAAAACCTTAAATATCTGCTTAATTTTGATGAGGTAAGATACTCAGAGAGGCATACAAGTTAGATCACAGGCCAGCCACCAATTTACTTGGCGGCTGGTCTGGTTCCAACCTGTTTGCATAAGCATGAAGTCGGTTTCAGCACTATAAAGGTTCATTCATTTAGTAAATAAACTAGGGCTTTTGAGGCTGAAAAACAAAGGCCTCTTAAAGGAACACACCTTCCTAATTGGAAATTTCTTTAAAAATCATCCAGCTTTTTCAAAAAATTCAAAGTCACACCAGCTTTTTGATTTTCAAATTCAGTAATTTCAGCGATAAACTTCCCAAAATTAACAAGGTCTAATTAATCCTCTTTCCAATTGAAGGAAAAAAGTCCTTAGGTGTTACTGAATTTGTCTCAATAGAAACCTTCAAGACCATTTCGAGAATCCTTTATAATTTTCTTTCTGTGTTATGGTTCCCACTTTAGACCAGCAGGGTTGGTGAAATCTTGATTTGATTAACTTGTGCTTTAATGCCAAATCTTTTTCTACACTTGTCCGTTTAACCCTTTACCAAATGCAAAATTTTCAACTGTCCCAAATCCAAAGCATTTGCAGACGAAATTTCAAAATGTGATGAATTTGGAAAATAGTCTTCTGTTAACGCAGAAAACTTTGTGGGAAATGGAAAAACTGCTCATCACAAGCAATTTCTCCTTTTCCCACAATGTTTTCCAGAGACATCTGCAACTAAATGGTCAAATGTTTGGTAATGGGTTAAATGGTTAAAAAGTGAAAATTCACTTGTCCATAATTATGGGCTTTTGGACATGCTCAGCCATACAGACGTTTGATTTCGCCACCCCTGACTATAGTCACAAAGAGCTCATATGGGGGAATTTAGGTTTTAACTAAAAATACACCTTTGAGCACTAATTAATGACCCAAACCATTTATTATAGATCTACAAGCCATTGTCTTTCACAAAATGAACTTTTGGGTACCTCAATCATTAGATGGCCTTTGAAAACATTGCAACCGATTGTGAATTTGCTCATTTTGAAACAAATCTTTTTTTTTCGTCACATTTTATTCAGGTTCTTAAAGTTATATTCTACGCTTTATTTAGATCAAACATATTTTGGCTTATTCTCTTTGATCATGGTTTCTTAAGTCATCCTCTGAATATAACCTTGAAGATGAATAAGGGCCTCAGTTGTGCCTTACCTAACTTGTAGGTAATCCTCAGTTGTGCCTTACCTAACTTGTAGGTAATCCTCAGTTGTGCCTTACCTAACTTGTAGGTAATCCTCAGTTGTGCCTTACCTAACTTGTAGGTAATCCTCAGTTGTGCCTTACCTAACTTGTAGGTAATCCTCAGTTGTGCCTTACCTAACTTGTACGTAATCCTCAGTTGTGCCTTACCTAACTTGTACGTAATCCTCAAAAACTAATATAATTATTATAAGCAACCCTGAACACCAAAGGTGAATGAGAGGAAATTTACTGAGTTTTGCCAAAAAACAAAAAAAAAAACAACAACATTAAAACAACAATTATTTTGACAAAACTATATTAGAAAATTGATGTTAACACATTACCACATAACCCGACTTTTTTGTGTCTTGCAGCAGACGACTTTCAAAAAGCTTTGTGACAAAAGAAAAAATTGCTTGTCACAAGCAATTTCTCATTTTTTCACAAGGCTTTTTTAATCTATTCAAATATTGCAACAGCAAAACTGAAAAAACGTTTTTTCATATGTCTACAAAGCTTTTCTAAAGACGTCTGCTTCAAGTAAAATAAAAGTTGTCTTCAGGTGGTAAAGAGGTAAAGCCAACTTATCTGTAGAAAGTTTCTACATATTTTCCTGCCATTAATAATACACAAAAATTAATGTTGTCTGTAATTGGTAAAGAGTTAAAGACTGTATGTAGTAAGAGTTTCTGCAGAGTATCCTGCCATTGATTATACACAAAATGTTGCCTGGAGGTGGTAAAGAGTTAAAGTCTATAGTACAAGTTTCTGCAGAATTTCCTGCCATTGATAATACACACACAGGCAGGCAGATCAAATAACCACCACTCCCAGGGTCTATATAGAACTGCCTGGGATTGGCCAGAAATTCATAATCATGGCCATATGTGAACCAAACAACCTTTATTATTGACTCAGGTAGAGGGATCTTCATATCTTCCCTTCTCCCCATACACCTACATTTAACAATTGATAACATATCTCCCTTTATGTGTATTCAAGGCTTGTACCATAACCAAGTAGCCGACAATTTATGAATGATGAAAAACTGACACTTAAGCGTTAGTGAAACCTAGCCAAAGTCGCGAATGTTTCTAACAAAAATTATAATTGAAAAATGTACTGTAGTATTCTCTAGATAATACTAAAAACAAAACAATTGTTTCATACAAAATTCAATTTGGACCAGTCTATTATCTGAAAAAACTTCCGCTGCAGATGCCCAAAAAAATTGAAACCCAACAAAATACGAATAGCTCCGAGATACGTTGGTGAATTTTTCCTCAAATATTCAGTCAATCCTATATCGTCAGTACTCACCTGAAACATCAAAGGAGACGCTTAAAATGAGTACCAACACCAAAGGGCTTAAATAAGAAGTAAAGAAGTTATTAGGTCCAATTCACCCCTCATCTGAAGACTTGGATATTGTACTGTTCATAAAGAGAGTATTTTAGTGCAAAATCAAATCAGGTCATTTCAACTGCCAAGATCCCCTGGAAAGTTTTAACCCTTAGAATGCTGGGTAATTTTCTAAAAATAGATTTTTGTGTCGTCTGCTATCCAAAACCTTAAATACATGCCTCATTTTGTTGAGAAAAGATACTCAGAGTAGCAAACAGGTATGACCACAGGCCAGCCACCAAGGTACAATTACCTTGGTGGCTGGCCTGGAACTTACCTGTTTGCATAAGCATGAAGTTGGTTTCCCCACAAAAAGGGTTAACAAGGGTGGGCAAAGTTGATATAGACAATAATATTGATCCAGTGGACACCAATCCAATATTGACCGATATTGACAATAAAATAGGATGGGATTGGTGGGGTGTTGTATGGTCAAGGATTTTATCCTTTTTCCATCATATACTAGATTCTCTGACTGTTCTAAATCAAAGACAAAAGCTCAGATGACGACAAAAACTCAAAAAAGGTACAGAAACTACAATTTTCTTTTTTTCATTTTCTCAGATATTGGGGAGAAAGCTTTGTGATAAAGAAGAATGTGTTGGCATATGCAACCACCATTTTTTATCACAGTATCTTATTTGTTATTAAACCATCCAGGCTGGGTCAGATGTCTTCAAATGACAACATAGGAAGACTCAATCAGGCAATCCCTAACTCAAATCGTATCAACTCGGCAATCCCCGTCACAGGTCGGTAGATATACCTCATAGGTAATTCATGAATACACCAGAAATCCTGCGGTTATTCGCCTTATTTCCAGCGGATAACGAATATAATTACCACATCCACACAGGCACTAAATATGTATTTAAATACACACAAATTGGTTATATATCACAATTGAATGTTGTTTTTTACTCTTTTCATTAAAGATTATCATATCAACACATCTTTGTTTCATATTTTGTCAAACATATCTTTTCGGCAATCCCCGGGGATTTCCGAGAAGACATGATTGCAAACGGACATGCCCTTCGTTGCTGGCCTACTTTCAAAATGGCTCCCCATTACCTCCGAGGTTATTTTAAGAAATTGCCGAGGTGTTCCGAATGCCCTAACTCCAAACCACCTCACTCAAATGCATAACACTTTTGAATTCATTATGCCAAAAGGATATACTGCTCAATCACTATCACTCATTCTTTTTTGTCCATGTTTTCTATCCAATTTCATAAAGAAAACATGTCTTTTTTGTTTTGTTTTTTCATATTTGTGAAATTCATTTCAATCTTATAAAGCACAAAATAGCACAAAGCATACTTTTTTAGTTCATTATTTCCCTTACCTCTTCCATGTTATTAGAATGTTATCAATAGAACCTAGATCCAAAAATATTTTGTCTTTTTTAACAGCAGATTTTTGAATAAATGGGAATATTATCATTTGGATGAAAAAATATATATCAAATGTAATGTTGATTTTCATTATGTATGCTGTTGATTTCAACTTATACCAATCCCCGAGTTCCCAGAGAGGGGAAAGAGCAATCTTGAATAGCATGAACATGGCTTAACATAGTATACACTCCAAAAAATTGGCATCTATTTCATGGTTATAGATTTATGGAAGTATTCATTTGTCAATCTAGAATTATGAATATGTAATATAGATGCTTTATACCTTTTGTCGCAATGGAATTTACTCATTTCATAATTTGAACATCCTTTACAACAGTTAAAAATATCAACATCTGCCATTGGTACCCTCTGCCATTGGTTTCAATTTATACCAGCCTGAACATTAAACTCAATAAAGGTTAATATGCTTCACCCATTACCAAACAATAACGACACTTGACCAGTTTCTTGCAGACAACTCTGGAAAACATTGTAGGAAAAGGAGAAATTGCTCTTAACTAGCAATTTCTCCTTTACCCACAATGTTTTCTGCCCTATCAGAAGATAGTCTTTTTCTAGTTTTCTTCACATTTTGAAATGATGTCTGCAAACTCTTTCAATTTGGGGCAGATGACAAAAATTAGGCGTTTGGTAAAGGGATTTGGCCGTATGATTATGAAGTAAATGGATTTACCCATATCTACCCCTGGGACCCTTGTGTAGGATTGAATTGCGGCAATCAGTTACACTGAATTACGATGTTTCAGCTTCACGCTTAAAACTTGGCCCATAAACGACGTGAATATGATTTGTAAACAGTTTTTGTGGTGGTTATATCAATACTGACTACTACTCCTGCATACTAATGAAGTTCATATTTTATAAAGTAATAATAAAAATCCACATATATCAATGGCTCAGTGCGGTTACTTTACACCCTTACACACAATAAATCTATGAAGAATGAGATTGCTAAAGATCAGGGAATATTCTTTAAGTCACTAAAAGAATAACTGGTTTGTTTGCAGTTTAATCATTTTTACCATAGTTTAATACCTTTAGTACAGTGAAAGAGTTAAAAACGTTCATCATACAACAATATTCAAGCATAAATGACAAAATGTTTACTTTCACCTTTAACAAAACGATCCCAAAAGTTAATTTTAAAAACTTTTCATAACTATATTTATAAACATAATCATTATAAATTCATATATTATGTTATTTAACCCTATCCCAAACAATAACAACATTTGACCACTTTGTTGCAGACGACTTTCGCAAACATTGTAGGAAAAGGACAAATTGCTTGTAAAGAGCAATTTATCCATTTCCCACAATGTTTTCTGCTCTAGTAGATTATTTTTCAGTTTCATCACATTTCGTAATGTCGTCTGCAAACTCTTTCAACTTGGGACAGTCGAAAATTTGCTGTTTGGTAAAGGGATAGAGGAAAGTGCAACGGAACTGGTATTTTCTCCCTTTTCCACAACATATCCAAACACACTGAATGGCAACAGCTTCAACAAATACAGAGTCTGGACTAGTGCACAATACCAACCTTCTGTTTACGACCTGGGTTTTATTCCCTATCTTAACTCTGTATTCACTATATCTCTCTAGCCCTGGAAAGTAGGTCAAGCAAAAACTACATGTTTTCAAAACCGATATTGTTATGTGTAACTTCATGATCCTAGGCTCTGCTACGTTTCATAATCTCTTTCTTGTCAAAATTGGGAAAAGAGTTCCATCCCTTTTCTTTCACCCGTTCCTTCTTAACCTAATTTTGAATGGAGCATTCTCTACTTCACCTTCATATTCAAATTTATGAAATATGCAGTAAAAAACATTACAATAAAGATTGTAAAATGATAAAATAGTTCATTATGAGCAGTTTCTTCTTTTGTTTGAATTGTTTCCTTAAAATTATTTCTAAAATTAAAATTTGAGTCGGTCAAAAAAAGCACACAAGGATGATTAAATAGGCTATGGCATGCAAGTTTCATAAGTTCTATGATTAATTGTGAACTGGCCTACTTCCATTAAATACACTGTAAAATTCAAATGAAATATAACATAAGATTTTAATCATCGGGTCAAAGGAAATATTTGAACCACAGGGACCAATGTCCGTCGTTTGAACATGCCCTTATGGTCCCTGTGACTCAAACTTTAATGTTAAATTGCTTCAAAAATGAAGATTCCCAAGGCTTGGGAGCATCACAGGGCTTCCCTTGACCCCTTGATTCATGGTTATTTGGGGGATGGTTGACCCCTTATACTGTATATGGAATTGTGAATGGAGAATAAAAAAATCTCTGGTTTAGATTGTTTGTCTTAACAATTGAAACAAAGTAAGTTTGTATTAACCATAATTGCTTCTTCCCCCTTATCCTTTACCTCATGGCTCATGGTCAACAGGGTTTTCCTTAAAAGGTGACCGCCTAAAATCCTTTACTGGCCGGCTCATCAATGTTAAAATTATAACAAGTGCTAATGAGTACCCACATTACAGGGGCATTGAGAAGAAAAAGGAGTATGTAGCAGGAACATTTCCCTGATCTCATGGCTAGACTTATTGTGATCTTTGGGTCTATCAAAGATACAGGGCCAAATTCTCACAGACACCCCCCCCCCCAGCACACTTCACGCTTTATGCAAGACAACAGTAATGTTAGCTATATGCACATTGGTCTAATACAAAGGCCATGTGAAATGATTTACTGAAAATATTTCAAAAAGTAAGACAAAATTAATGTAATTTTGTGGGTAAGGTTAGGCCCGGCTCCATGAGACAATTCAAATAAGTACCCACAACATAGGCTTTGGAAAAGCAATTAAGGCAGATAGTAGGCTTTGGAAAAGCAATTAAGGCAGGTAGTAGTGGCAAAATCAATTGTCCCAACTGCCCAGCTTCTCCGAAAGTCTTATCAGACAATTTCACTAAAATTTACAATAACCTTTTTACAGACAAATGCAATTGATTCTAATTACTTCATAATAACAAGAGATTCAAAATCAGATTTCCCCACCCCTATTCTTTAAAGGAGTAATCAATTAGAAGAAGGTTTTTGATTAAACTTTGGAGAAATACTCAACATGTAGCATAGCACTCACTCTAGCATGCAATATGTATGCCAGACGGTAAAAGCATATTTCCCTCCAATACTGGTCCACTTGTGGATGCTCACCATATGTCTATCATAAAATGTCTACCTCAAGTGGAAATAAACCATTTCAGGGCTTTTTGTCTTTATACAACAGTGGCCTTTTAAAGTCACATTCCAACTTGAATATCATTTAAGAATCATCCAGTTATGCCGAAAATCCACCAGCTTTTTGGTTTCCCAATTCAGCAATTTTAGTGATTTGACTTACCAACACTAAGCCTAGGTCCCTTCACAATAATCCAGGAAAAAAGGCCCTGTATTTACATGTCTTCACCATCTGTGACACAGTAAAGTTTCAATGTTAGGAGGACTGGTAAAAAACGGCCAATATTGAATTAAATATATATGAATAATGAAAGAATATCCAATCACATTGCCTAAATGAACTTTAACAGGGTCCATAGCTAAAAAACAACAACATTGTAGGACAATTCCCCACTAGGACGATTCCCCACTAGGACAATTACCCACTGGGACAATTACCCACTATTTGATATAAAACATTATTTATAATCAAATAAATTATTGTTTTTTTTAATTTATAACATGGATTTTGCGTTATTTACGTTATCTGTAATAATTAACAATGAAAATAAGAGTGGAAAATTATCAAAATAGAGATTTGAAGCATTGTTCCTTTTTTGTCTGCAAAAATATATACTGATAAAAGAATTGTACAGAATTATGCATGTAACAATTTATTATCAGTAGTATTGCAAAAGTCAAGTTAATATCAATGACCAATTAATTGGACTGTTGATTAAAATTTTAACCTAATATGAAATACTTTACTTTGCATATATTGAAGATTCTTTTGCATATATTGAAGATTCTAATTGAAAGACTCTTTGTATTTTTTTATGATATTGATTTTTAAATGATTACATATTTCAAGTAGATGGACTGTGGGGTCTAATGGAATAAAATATAAGGAAGCATAGGGATGATAAAACAATTTTAAAAGAATAAGAAATGAAGAATGCATATGTGAAAATCCAACACAGACTGAAAAACATGTACATTATTTATATATCAAATATCAATTTAAGACCTCGTAAGCAAGGTGTAGCTAAAGGATGATTAAAGGTGTGGAGCTAAGCAATAGTTTATTAAATCCAAATCCAAAATTATAAAGCTTACCAAAATATGAATTTATCAATAAATCTGTTTTCAATTGCCTAAATCAATAAATGGGTTGATAATTATTGAAAGGATAATTGAATTGGAATTCATTCTTTTCTACATTTACATTATGCACAAATAATATGCTTAAATCCATACTCAATGATTTTTTATTCGTTTTAATTTATTGCCTCAATAGTAAAGATTCATGAACATATCAAAAGATATATTTTATTACTATTATTTGTTAAAAGTGGGGAATTGTCCTCATTCTCATTACAAAAAGATTTGTGAATGGACCAATCTTTTGACCTTTTTTCAACCATGTGTTATTTGTTTGGCTATTGTAATATAAATAAACTTTCATGTGTAAATTAAAGATAATGGTTTGAAAATATATTTTAAAACTTCTTTAATTCAGATTCTTGAAAAAAAATTGTTTTATGACCATTTCATTTTACCAGTGGGGAATTGTCCTATTTGACACACATGTGGGGTATTGTCCGGTGGGGAATTGTCATGTGGGTTATTGTCCTAGTGGGTTATTGTCCTAGTGGGGAATTGTCTGTACCCCACTTGAATAACTTTTATGTTGGTAGGTAGATCTTTTTTCTTTGAAAGGATATGAAGACATGTAACACATCTGCATTGCTTATTTTGTGAAAACCATTTTAGAGCTACAATATCATTTCATGTTAAAAAAAATGACTGCAGTTTAAATAGTAATTATACAGAAATAAAAGAGCTGTTTTGTAACCTAAAGGATGAATGTTGTTGGTGCTGTTAAATAGTTAGGGACGAGGGTAACAGCGGATGGTTTATTTGGGTAAGCAGAAACATAGATATATTGTTAACGCCTCAGTTCTCACAAAGATTCCTGACAATGTCTGATCAAACTAAGTGATTCTAGTACATCAAGGGAACTAGAAACATTCATTTCATTACCAGAGAATACAAGTTCTGACAAAATGAAACCACAATGCAGGGTAAATAAACATCTACATGAACATTTATGCTAGATGATGAAAAAGTTATTTGAATAAAAATAAGAACGAAAAAAAAAAGGGAATGGATTAATATGAGATGTTTTCCTTGGATTCAAACTAAAGGACCCTATTATATAATGTGTAATGGTGTTATATAATGTGTAATGGTGTTATATAATGTGTAATGGTGTTATATAATGTGTAATGGTGTTTTCTCTAGTCCTCAGGACTTAGGGTGTCAAACAAAGTCAAAATTACTCAAGAGTGCTTATAGACATTTGAGCAAACATAAATGTTATAAAGTAATGTTATTGTACATGTATCGACAATCTATTAAGGTTATATTGTTCCCATATTGATATGTCTTAAAAGGTAGATGTCATACATGCACTCAGTCTGCCGATATCTCTCTAATTGAATATAATGAACATTGTCTATCTTTTATGGTAACATGCCATTATAGATGAATATTAGTCACCATATAATACATGTTAGATGAACATTGTTAATACTTATGGCATATACCATTGAATAGATAATGTTTACAGTATATATTAAAATGAATGTTGTTCATATTTGATGGCGTGATTTCATTAAAGATGAATAATCAGTGAGACTCGTTAATGTGGTGAACTGAACAAAACTCATATCAATTGAAGGCAGATTAATTGGTAGTCGAACTAATTTGACGTGATCGAAAAAAATATTGAGAAATTCTCTAATTGGACAATATCTCCGGTCATGTAAAACTTTCGAACCATTCATTTAATGGAGGACGCTGCGACAAAAGTTTTGTTGCACCGTTTGAAGACCGATATTTCCATTATTTATAATACAGTAAAATATCAAATGACATTACTCACAGTTATGAATTAATCCCTTATCAATCAATCCAAACATGAAACTTGTTGGTATTCCTCATGTATACTTTGTAAGAACAGTTTAATTGCGCTAGGCGATGATTTTTCTGCTCCCGATAAACTCCCATTGCGCATGCGCACTCACTGAAGTGTGAAAAACCTAATTAAGCAGTTTTTTTCATTGTTAAACTGCAATTGATGCCATTATTTGGTGGTAGTCTATACAAGTTTATTTAACTTATATTGTCTTATCAACTGACTTTGTATGACCATTTTGTGCTTTAAAACTGAAAATCTGATTTTGATTTTTGCCTCCACTGTTTGGATCGTTCGAAATTTCGACGTTAGATTGCCCCATCCGAAAATGAAAGCAATCTTCACATCGAATCATTTTGACTAGGTTTTTGTATTTTCTGATGGACGGTCTAGCAACAGGATACCCTATAGATACAAAAAGTTACAAATAATGGCCATGTTTCCCTATTCTCATCACACTTATTCGGTTGAGCTAGTAGTGGATCGAAATTATGACGACGAAGTGGATAGAGTTTTGACGCATATTTGCGACAACGTTTGCGACATTGTATTATATAGATCTAAATCTTCCTCAGAATGAAATTGAATACTTTGCATCATAAGAAATCTTATGTGGAACAATGAAAGATATAAATGAAAAAAAAGATATTATTTATAAAAACATAATCCCTAACCCTAACCCTAACCCTAAGCCCATTTACGTCACCAGGCCACTTTACGGTTGTGTTAAAACTCAATCCACTTTGTATATTCAAGCGATCCACTACTACGTCGTCGCACTTATTCAATCAATCACAAATGATGTTGAATTATGTGCATTTTGTTCACTTTTAAAGTCTAAAACCACAATGTATACCTGAAAATTCTCTTGCTTCCAATTGCTTCTTGAAGTTTCAGCAAGTCAATGTTTTCTTTATCCTGAACATGCAAGGAGTGATAAATCATGCCTGGACGAACCAACGATTTTATCAAACGTGATAGTATCACAGTAAATAAGACTACTTTAGACTCACCTGAATTCTAATAAATATCCTGACCGTTCCTGTAAAACACTTAATGCCGGGCTATCTCTAATAATCCATTTTCACTGCGAAAAAATCTAAACGCCTGTTTTCAAGGCGTATAACATAAGATACAGTGACGTTTTAACCCAACATGGAGTTAACAAAGTCCAAATCAAACTTCTAATTCTAGCCGATTTTCTGGGCATATGCACATAAATTAACTCACATTCGAAGCTTTGCTTTTGTGTTGCTCGTTTTTTTTTAACTCACCTTTAAAATACGAAAGGTTAAATCCTACAGGAAAAACACCGGAGTGAAATATCCAATGAATTCTGAAGCACCATAAAATCCAACGTTACGAAAATAACACATCCAGCTGAATTCAACTCGGGTTCTCCGAAGAAAAACAATTTCGCACTGTCTTCTTAGTTCAACCAAACGAATCAACATTAATCCCTGCAACCACTCATTAACGACGGGCCAAAACAATAAGGTCGTATTCCGTTCTAGAGAAACTAGTTATGAATTAAGTAAGTTTTTCTGTACTATGTGTGCTGCGTTGTGTTTCTCTATATTAGGAGGGTTGTGTGTAACTCGACACTCGAACTGACCTCATTTCTCTCCAACTAACTTCCGGTCGAAACCATTCTGCATGAGTGTATAGGGGTCTTGTGTGTTAAAAACACGCGTGCGCTTAATTCCTTTTTCATAAACTAAATCAAACTACATTCAATTGTAACCTTTAAACACATTTTGAACATAAACGACGTTAAGAACGACCCAAAACGCAAAAGTAGACGGATTCTTTTCCGATAAAAACCACACCGTCCCCTATCTGTCAGAAAATGGACTGATCTTGGATTGATATCAAGTCACGTGGTATTACAGCAAACTTTACGGGTTGCGATCAATGAAGTTTATCCGCTCAGCGTAAAACGGGCACGACCGAAAACGTATTTCGCAATAACGTTTGTCAAGCGTATTTCGGCATTTTGGAGGGAAACCCTCCATCCTTTAGCTAGAAGAAATTGTCATTAACAGAACGGAGCTAGTGAAGACTTGGTTACATCTTAAAGGGAGGCTTTATACGTGTTTATCGATTTAAGGTGTGGGCGGACAGAAAATACGGGCCATTATTAAATCGTACGATTATATTGGCGTTTGTCACGTGGACAATCCTTGCAACATAACAAATGGAGATTTTATCGGGAGCTGAAATCGACCGTTCAGAGTGGTCGACAGCCATTTATCGGTCTAATTCGCAGTCACCATTATTTAATAGAGCTCTATTCTCGAATAAATACAGATAGACTAGTTCTAGTTCTAACACAACTTCGAAAGTAGATGTACTCAATCAAAAGAAACAATTCTCACCAAAAGCAGTTTTTATTCGAAATGGGCAAATCTTTTTTATCAATAACTACGAATTGAAACCATTGCATAGAGGGTCTACGCCATAAGACTTTACAATTGCTCTGCTCAACACTTCATCTTTTTGCAGGCTGGTCGAAAGCGTCACATTGCTTCGATCGACGTCCATTGAGGAGTTGGTATGCCAACACGATAACTTGGCGTGAGATGTAAGCACGCATTATTGTACGCTAGCCCAAACCCATTCATAAAAAAAATGTTACTACGACGCGGAAATTTGTGATAGAGGTGTTTCCGCTTCATTGGGTTTGTAGTTTGTCGGGATTTAAAGCCCATTCGATCTTGGCTTTACCGTCAAGATTAATGGAAATGTGATATCATGGTTGTATAGACATATTATACATGTCTCTGGTGGTTATAAGAATCCAAGCTTGTTTTGTGATCATGTTCTAAAACGCAAACACAACAGACGACTTCGAATATGTAACGAGCAATCTATAAATAGAGACGTGACGTCAGGAGCGAGCAATCAGACCCTCCATTATTCACAGTGGAGGGCATTGGTCCAAAGTTAGAGCCTCGGCCACGGGACACGAGAGTTCGAATCCCGGAAGTAGCGGGATCTGCATTGCGAACCTTTGCTAATCCATATCCGGCGCGACTATCGGTTATGTATATTGAAAGCAGAGTCGAGTAGAGAGTGATTAATCTAGTTGGAAAAACTTGTTTCACAATCGATGTAAAATAAATAAGTTATGACTAAACAAAATTGCTCACCGAAAGTGATATTTGTCGTTTTAACTCTTATAGCGCTGGAACCGACTTCATGCTTATGCAAACAGGTTAAATCACAGGCCAGCCGCCAAATGAAATAACGACTGGCCTGTGATCTAACCTGTTTGCTACTCTGGGTATCTTTCCTCATCAAAATTAAGCAGATATTTAAGATTTTGGAAAGCAGACGACATACAAATCTATTTTTAGAAAATTACCCAGCATCCTAAGGATTAAAGTATCACCAATGGGAAATTAGTTTAAACCACTCGTACATTCCCACCAGAGGGTTTCAAGGTCCTGCGGTGGCGTAGTGGTTAGCGTCCGAGACTAGTGACCGGCCATCCCGGGTTTGATTCCCAATTGCGACCAACCTTTCACCGTCTAAATTCCGTTGATGGCAAGACGTATTTTTTATAGCATAGTGCTGATCGGTAATTCAAAGAACGTGAACTCTATAATGTTCAAAACGGAGCCTTGATCATTATGATTAAAGAAAAAAACTAAAATGAAACCAAGGGGGTCGATTTTTAAAAGGTTGTCTGTGAATGATATGTAAGATACACCGTGATGTAGGGGTCAACATTAAAAACTTGATATCATCTTCATCATCATCATTTTTATCATCATCATTATTATCATCTTCATTATTATCATCAATATAAAGGTTTTGCATCACGTCAACAGTTTAGCAGTTTTGTTGCGATGTCCGGTATAAAAGGATTGAGAAAAACCCAATACCTGACTGCCTATAGGGGCTTATCCAGCCACGAAGAACCAGCGACATTCCGTAAGTCAGTTGGGAGACATTCTCTCATGAAAACCAAAATGCCGTCAACGGGATATGACCGTACGCGGAGAGGGGGAAATGTGATTCTAAGTTGTGTACTCTAACCACTAGGTCACAGACAGAGAAAAGACGTCACGGCTATCATTGTTGAATGACCCTCGGTGTGCTCGAAGCAGGTTTCGAGCCTGTATCATTTCCCCCAGGATACCGAAATTCTACTCCTGAGTCTCAGTTAGCGGTGGACAACCACAGTTGTATAACACCATGGCGTATAATGTTAATATCACATTCATTTCTCATAATCTCTCTCCACATGCGTCTTGCATGTATGCTATGTTGGTTATTTCTTTTTAAGGAAGTTCGTAAAGAATATTGTTATATGTGTAAGAGATCCATCGTGCACACTTTCGTTACAAGGGATCGGATTGTATTTCTCTTTTTTTTACTTATCCTTTTCTTGTTTTGTTTATTCGGGGTTTTTTGGGTTTTTTTTTTTTTGGGGGGGGGGGGGGGGGGGGGGGGGGGGGTGTTTGCGTTAAAAGATTACTATACTTTGCACGAGTCAATTTTATAAAGGTACCTTCACAATGTATACCATACATGTATATTGCTTATGGAATAGACACGAGCCCCACGGTAGGCTGTACTGGTGTAGTAATACACATGATTAGTTAGTTTTGATGGTTTGTATTTTCAGGTAATTGCGGAGATTTCGAGGCTTCATCCATTCTGAAACATTGCTAGGCATTTTGATGTATATAAAGTATATCTCATTTAACTTACCTTCCCGTATTAGACCGATAATCTCACTCAATAAAATGCATTTTTCAAAACCTCATGGAGCACGCTATATTTTGCGTGATCTTAAATAAAGCCGCCATATTGAACTATGAATTGTGGGATATATATGTAAACTATACTTTTTTAAATCAAAAATGTCATCATTCCAACATTAGTGTTTAAAGTCTATAAATGTATATCCCACTTAGCAGTGTTGGTTGATAACAATAAAATTGTGTCCTGGTCCGAATCCTTGTTTCCGTACTGCAAAGAAATATTTAGAATAGCCATCATTTGATTTTATATACATATACATACGTTTATTCATGTATTTTGTTTTATACGAGCCACATGTCTATTTATTACCGTCTCAAGTATCAATGCCCCAAAGTCCAGTTACATTTTAAACTCTTAACTCAGTAGGCCTAATTTCCCATATCATAGATGTATCGGGTACTGAAGACTGGAGAAACTAATGTGCCAACGATATTGAGCAATTAATCCTTTGGCAACATTGGTTTCTATCCAATACCACAAAGAGAATGCATTAAATATTTTCTTCTTGCTATTATTTGTAAACTCATGTTGCTTTTACTAAGCCAGTGACATATTTCTATATAGGGCAAATATTAATTTGGGAGCGAATGAAGAATAAATTGCGTTATGTGCATAATGTTATTGGACGTGTTATATACAGGGTCATCCATCATACCGTACATAACACTATTTATGTTGGTATATACAAGGTCGTCCATCATACCGGACATAACACTATTTATGTTGTTATATACAGGGTCACCAATCATACCGTACATAACACTATTTATGTTGTTATATACAGGGTCATCAATCATACCGTACATAACACTATTTATGTTGTTATATACAGGGTCATCAATCATACCGTACATAACACTATTTATGTTGTTATATACAGGGTCATCAATCATACCGTACATAACACTATTTATGTTGGTATATACAAGGTCATCAATCATACCGTACATAACACTATTTATGTTGTTATATACAGGGTCATCCATCATACCGTACATAACACTATTTATGTTGTTATATACAGGGTCATCAATCATACCGGACATAACACTATTTATGTTGTTATATACAGGGTCATCCATCATACCGGACATAACACTATTTATGTTGTTATATACAGGGTCATCAATCATACCGTACATAACACTATTTATGTTGTTATATACAGGGTCATCAATCATACCGGACATAACACTATTTATGTTGTTATATACAGGGTCACCAATCATACCGTACATAACACTATTTATGTTGTTATATACAGGGTCATCAATCATACCGTACATAACACTATTTATGTTGTTATATACAGGGTCATCATATCATACCGTACATAACACTATTTATGTTGTTATATACAGGGTCATCAATCATACCGTACATAACACTATTGGACATGTTATATACAGGGTCGTCCATCATACCGTACATAACACTATTGTATGTTGTTATATACAGGGTCATCCATCATACCGTACATAACACTATTGGACGTGTTATATACAGGGTCATCCATCATACCGTACATAACACTATTGGACATGTTATATACAGGGTCATCCATCGTACCGTACATAACACTATTGTATGTCGTTATATACAGGGTCGTCCATCATACCGTACATAACACTATTGTATGTCGTTATATACAGGGTCATCCATCGTACCGTACATAACACTATTGAATGTTGTTATATACAGGGTCATCAATCATACCGTACATAACACTATTGGGCATGTTATATACAGGGTCGTCCATCGTACCGTACATAACACTATTGAATGTTGTTATATACAGGGTCATCAATCATACCGTACATAACACTATTGGGCATGTTATATACAGGGTCGTCCATCGTACCGTACATAACACTATTGAATGTTGTTATATACAGGGTCAGCAATCATACCGTACATAACACTATTGGACATGTTATATACAGGGTCGTCCATCATACCGTACATAACACTATTGTATGTCGTTATATACAGGGTCATCCATCATACCGTACATAACACTATTGCATGTTGTTATATACAGGGTCATCCACCATACCGTACAGAATACTATTGGACGTTGTTATAAACAGGATCGTCCATCGTACCGTACAGAATACTATTGGACGTTGTTATAAACAGGATCGTCCATCGTACCGTACAGAATACTATTGGACGTCGTACCGTACACAATACCATTGGACGTGTTATATGGTCATACACCTGTTACTTTTGAGAAATTGAATTCCCATTGACTCCAATGTTAAATCAGCTATTTTCAAGACTCTGCTGAATGAAGAATAGTGTTTTTTACGCTTAGCTATATACAGGAACATCAAGTTTGTCCATTCAACTCTCAGAAACTGTAATAAATGGACACCTCAATCGTCTCATTTTTTTTCTACGGAGCAAAGTGTATTAGTACCGTCCGAAAATCAGTGCACTAGCTGTCAAATCTAGCCGAGGTACCGGCATTTGTGTTCATACATCCCAAACAAATAGTCCTGCAATAAGCAATCAAAACGAACTTTGGGAGCATTGCAGGACTATATTCTATACAGGAAACACATCAGTGTTCTACCAGCTCATCTCTTACCAGCAAAACTATGCACCAGAAGTTGAAACTCAAAATTTCTAAATGGGCCTACTTTTGGGTACTACGACCCGGAAGTACTCCGTAACAGGTGCGAGACCATATACAGGATCGTCCATCGTACCGTACACAATACTATTGGACGTTGTTATATACAGGATCGTCCATCGTACCGTACACAATACTATTGGACGTGTTATATACAGGGTCGTCCATCGTACCGTACAGAATACTATTGGACGTTGTTATATACAGGATCGTCCATCGTACCGTACACAATACTATTGGACGTGTTATATACAGGGCCATCCATCGTACCGTACATAATATTGGACGTTGTTATATACAGGGTCGTCCATCGTACCGTACACAATACTATTGGACGTTGTTATGAACAGGGTCGTCCGTCGTACCGTACACAATACTATTGGTCGGCGTTTAAAGGACAGTGATGTCGCAGACGTAATTGGTTTTAAACAGCTTTTTCGTTCTGCTCATAGGGGCGGGCCTCCGCGGCCTAGTGGCTTAAGTACATATTACTAAACCACACGGCCCCTCTCCGCGTGGGTTCAAATTCTGGCGAAAGCATTTGGATTTGCATTAGAATGTCGGAGTGCCGAGCGGTCTACCCGGCTTGAAGACCTTAAGGACAGTTGAGTATGCGGGACTTTGTTAATTATTTAGAGTCGGGCATCACGACATAACTGATATAATGTTGACGCGATGTAAAACGCCATATACATTTAGTCATGTTCATCCATTGACCAGAACACAATTGACCAGTGGACAAAACCCCTCCACAACCGTTGTCGGAGTCGGAATGCACACGTGCATTTATTTACCAGAGTTTTGAACACAGATTCATCCGTTTAAGCCTTATTAAAATTCGTTATGAGGTGTTTTGTCGACTGGTCGTGCTGAAGTTACATATTTGAAACAATAATCAACAGCTATTTTTTTAAAAAATTTATTCACAAAAAGATATATCTGGATTATATATTGGTTATACTCTTCATTTTTTTTTATTTATAGATTTTATGTTAATAATTCAAATACTTTTCATTCAAAAGTTATATTACATTAAACGGTATTGAAAATGACATTTTGCCTCTAACTCTCTTCTAACCCGAAATCGACAACCGGCATGAGCAGTTTTACTGGTCGACGCTTTCTGTTTTCAACATTTTCCCAATTATATATGCGTTTGCTTGATCTAATCGAGGTCTTATTTCGTTTTGACCCGGAATAGTGTTTCCAAACTGTATACACTACTGATCCAGTTTTGTTTGTACTTACTACGGTCCAGTTCAGGTATTGAACCCCACGACCTACAGCACCCGGAATGGGCACTCTACCTTTAGGGCCACCGGGGGGGTGTATTTCAGAATAGTATGAAGTCGGATCAGATTGCAGATCAAACACACGCAGAATGCATCGCACCTGCGTTCATCATGGGTTATGGCTAAGTGTGTTTAAAAATAAACTCTTCACAGTAATCTCCGCTTGCAACGCTGCATCGATCACTGCAACAACAATATGTTCATCTAGATTTGGATGAAATTTAAACGATGTTTTTTCTTTCAAGGTTTAACCGGATATAGTAGTTAATTTAGTAATACACTGTCCTCATGTGTTGATTTTTGTCCAGTTGAAAAATCTTTTTCTTTTCAAATAAAGCACAATTTAATGTTTTTTGGGGGGGGGTTCGCCGGCATCTTTAAACGCCATGATCGTTTCTAAGCAGATGTGACATTTGTGGTGGAAGCGATCAATTCCATAAAGGGAGATCACTGTGAAGAGTTTGGTTTAAGAAGTGTATCGACACAGATCGGATCAGGTCCTTATATACATCGTACGTTTATCACTTATCGTTGGTTTACAATGGAGTAATTGGTGTCTGTGGAGACACCCACCAGCCCGGGGGTCACAGTCTCATGTAGATCTGCAACAACTTTTATTTATATTTTTTACAAGGCTTGCCCTAGATTTATTGGGGCTGTTAACCCTTTCCCAAACAATAACGACATTTGACCACTTTGTTGCGGAAGACTTAAGAAAACATTGAGGGAAAAGGAGAAATTGCTCGTGACGAGCAATTTTTTCTTTTCCCACAATGTTTTCTGCCCTATCAGATTATTTTCCAATTTCATCACATTTTGAAATGTTGTCTGTAAACTCTTTCAATTTGGGACAGTCGAAAATTTGTTGTTTGGGAAAGAGTTAAGACACACATCACTGTATATGCTGGAACTACACCACAAGTTTTTCATACTGTAAAGCAAAGGCTAAATAAAAACAGAGCTCTGGAACTGTAAAGACATAGGTCAGTCATAAACACCCACAGTCTAATCCGGATCTGCACATCTTGATAATGTCTTTTCATAGAATATTTCAGATAACTTGAGAACTGTAAAGACAGATCAGCCAATGTAACACCAAAGCTTTTTATCTGGATGTGCATAACAGGCGAATTACTTATCCAAGTCGAGCAATTTGAAATCTTTAAAGACACCGATTAGTCCTAACGACGATCAGTCTGGTCCGGCTCTGCACCGTTTACTAGTCACCCAATGTAATAAAGTTCGTTACGGTTCAGTGATGGCCGTAAAGGAGGATATAAGCTTGGTTTTACACATGCATTTATTGAATCTTGGTTGTAATGGCAACCAGCCCTTTTTTTCAAAAATCTATATGTTACAACAGCCAGACACCCGTCGCTCGGTCTTTATTATCTGAATCGTTACAAATACATATATGAAGTCGAAATGAAGATACTTCATACACAGGCCTATCCAAAAGAACTATGATTATCAGATTTTTGGTGAAAATGTCAATAACCGTGATGGCAGATTCTGTACAACAGCCAGACACCCATCTGACGGTCTGTATGAAATGGCCTCTGGGTTCTCTATCCCGTCTTTCTGTGTCAGCAGTATCCTGTCACGTGTCCCGTCGTGTCGGACCACGTGTATATTGTTAGAGACCCTTCCACATACGACGAGGTTGTCTGTCTCGTCCACATACATTCCTTGTGGGTACGTCAGGTCTGTGTCGGTGTACTTGTACAGGGTCTGGCCTTGTGTACTCAGACAGGTGATGGTGTGAGTACCATAGTCAGATACAAACACTTTGTCTCCGGCCTTACTAACTTTAACATAGTAAGGGTCAGTAAACATATATGTACCATTATCTACACCTAGCCTCCTCAGTACTTTACCGTCCATGGTAAGTACCCGGACCTCACCTTTACCGTAATCATGACACGTCACGTACAGCTTGTCTCCACACACATCTACACCCCAACACGGTCTATCCATCGTCACGGTCCTCACCACCTTCATGTCGGGTAGTACCCGTACATACTGGAGCTGGTAACTCTGCGTCACAATGACGGTATAGTCATCGATAACAGCAACGTCCAACGACACAATGTCTAACTTGGATTTATACCTACAGTCTTTATCATACAGCTTCAGACCGCATCTACCACACGCGACGACGAGATGTCCGTCACCCATAAATACACAACCCTGTGCATCGTTTGACTTCAAATCTATCTCTTCTCTTTTACCAGTAACTTCTATATTCAGTAGCGACTTCGGGGAGGACCTAGTGTTACTCACCTGTTTATCTAACCCAGCCTTGTTCGGTACCGATGTAGGGGCGGATCTACCGTGCCCGGTCTGTTTGCAGGTAACAAGGGTCCCTATGGTTTGTAGTTGGTCCATCAAATCTGTAAGGATGCCATTCGGTTCTATACGGATATCTATCGGGTAGATGTCTTCCTGTATACTGTCGATAATCTTCTCGAACTCGGTTGTACGCAGAGATGCCTTCTTCATTCCGACAAAGATGACGTCAGTATCCCGCGTTTTCTGATATTCGTTCAGGGATTTGTTAAGATCTTCGATTTGAAACAAAGTCTTCTTCAACATCGCATCATGGCCATCTATTTCCTTCGATATTTTGTTTTCGATTTCTCGGATTTCTTTTGTCATCATTTTCTCTAGCTTGTCCAACTTGTCGTTGATATCTTTGCGTATATTCTGCAAGTCTTTTAGACAAGTTTGGATCTGTCCGTTCAAAGACGTTTTTTCTTTTTGCCTCGTCTTTTGGAGGTCGTTGAATCTGTCGGACAAATCGGCCAAATCTTTAGTAAGAACCTTTAACGTGCCATGTACGTCTGTCTGCTTCACTTGACGGCTCAAATCAGACGTTCGACATTTTCTATGGTTGACCATTTTACATGTGTCACAAATGAGTTCATCATGATCGTCACAAATAAACTCTATAATTGATGTTTTGTGTGTATCACATAGCATGACCGGAGGAATTTGCTTTCTCTGTGTAGATCCGGATGGGACGGCACGACCGGTCAAGAGTCGGTGGTCCCGGGTCGCCTTTGAGCCTTTGTGTGAACGTTCACATGTCTGACATAGGTACTCGTTGCAAACAGTACAGTAGGAAATCCCCTCTGATGTAATACCCTGAGTCAGGCAGACGTCACAATTATGGTCAAAAATCTGGTCCGACCCTTTGTGTATAGATCGGGACCCGCTCGCCATGGTGTTTTTAGGGAAAACACTGTCTGAAAAATAGAGGAATTGTAAAGATTGGGATTCGATTGCCATTGTTGAATCATACTAGGGAAGATGCTGTCTGAAATGGAATAAAAAATGACATATATCCAATACCGGTAATTCGAGAACCAAGACAACAAGAAACTAACAAAATGGTAAAAATCGGGATTCGATTGTCATACTTGACTTATGCTCTTATGCTAAGAGGGGTGGTGGTGGATGTTCCTTGGTGAAGTGTGAAAACACTCTCCGACCAAGGTTATGGAATGTATGAGGATACCCATTTTGCAAATAATGGTACCCATATCCGAGATTGTAGTGCAGACAATAATTCGGGAACCAATACGACCGGAAACTGGTTAACCAAAGGTCAGGGTCGCACTGAGTCGAACTACGACTCTCCGCTCATCAGCCTTGACAATAAGGTTGGCGCTAGATACAATAACACAAGTACATCAGTTTGAAATAAAAAGAAAACTATACTATCTCATACTAACAATAAAATCTACAACTACAAACAATGGGTTAGTTTATTAGAACTTGTCATCGGCACCTTGGTAACACAATATTTATATGCATTGTTTGATGTGGAAGAAAGCCTAATACTTTATAAATGAAATTATTTGTATTTCAATTAAAAAGGCATACCACATACGACATACCTATATCAAATATCTAGAGACGAAAAAAATATCAACGACTACTTGCAGCTTTCTGGGGAAAAGAATTGCACAAAAATAATTGCATACAAACCCTTCAGAACCCCCTTTTCGCATTGTCATCGCATTGTATGCTAATTAAATACACGTATTATTAACACGTTCGCTTAAAATGTAAAGTTTAGAAAACTAAACGAAGCATAACCTAACCAAACATTCAATAGGCATTTTGGGATAAGAGTTTTTAAGACATGATGTACAACTTTACAGGCCCTTTAAACAAAGCACATATCGTATAACAATTACATAAAATACTTTATTAACCCTTTTTCAAACAACAAATGTTCGACTGTCCCAAATTGAAAGAGTTTGCAGACGACATTTCAAAATGTGATGAAATTGGAAAATAACCTTCTGTTAGGGTAGAAAACATTGTGGGAAAAGGAAAAATTGCTCGTTACGAGCAACTTCTCCTTTTCCGGCAATGTTTTCTAAAGTCATGTGCAACAAAGTGGTCAAATGTCGTTATTGTGTGGGAAAGGTTTATACACATTTGCTATTACAAAAGCATAACGTTAAGAAAACGTGTTGACAAAGGGGACACTTTATACACATGTCAGTCTGTTCTTGTGCTATGGGAAAATCGTCTGCTTCGAGGCACAACCAAGTCGTGTGCGGGTTAAATAGTGTCCCGACACATTCTGAACTCAGTTTGTCCAATGAAAACGTATTTCTCAGGTCACGGAAATACCCGAATAGTTACGATTGGCCATGACAACGTTTGTTTGTTAACAGCGTTTGATCAAGTTAGGACATGTTCTTAATGGCGGCGCGAAACGCTTTGCGAAACGCTTTTGCAATACGACAACATAGAACTCAGGCCTCGACCATCATTTGAGGATTCCCGACTTCAAATCCTGTTTTGACCGGAATTTGCCGTAGATCTTCTCAAATACCGGCAAAACACCCGAAAAAAGCGAAAGAATTTTTGTCACCAGACGGCATAGTTTAAAGGGTTGAGAATCGGAAATCGACGGTTCAATTTAACATACTACAACTACTTTAATAAAGAGAGGTCATCATACTTAATCAATGCTTACCTTATGTCTTGAAAATCATGAAACATATAAAGTCATATTTCTGTGACGATCCAATGTTTCCTAAAACAAGATTTAAACTAGAATTCACACCAGAGCTGACATAACTGTGTCCGTGAAGCGTACGACTCAGTAAATTTCCCCTCACCAAATAACTTCCTCTTCCGTTTTCGGTGTAGTTTATAGGGGGTTTACCAAAATGTCGCGGGTTTGTCGCTTTGAAAAATTGTATGGGTGGAGAAGAAATAATTGCTCTCTCAGCATCGTTACACACCAAAAGCGCCCACGCTAAAATCATTTTTTCTTAAAGGCTTTACATCGCATCAACATTATTTAAGTTATGCCGCTATGCCCGGCCCATAAAGATGGATGGGGACCCCAAACGTCATTTGAGCAACAACTTTAAGAAATGTCGACGTTAAAGAGGTCGACCTTTCTGCAGAAGTCGGAGTTCTTTAACCCTTATAGTGCTGGAACCGACTTCATGCTTATGCAAACAGTCCAGTCCAAGTAAATTGGAGGCTAACCAGTTTGCTACTCAGAGTATCTTCCCCTATCAAAATTAAGCAGATATTTAAGGTTTTAAAAAGCAGACGACACAAAAATCTATGTTGAGAATAATACCCAGCATTCAAAGGGATCATAAACATATAATGAAAGTTTTAGACCTTTCAGTTATAAAAAAATTAAAGGTTTCCCTTTTTTATATGGGTTTTACATCACATCAACAGTATTTCAGTTATGTAACGATGTCCGACTCTTAATGATGGAGTAAGACCCCATACTCAACTGGCCATAAGGGCTGGTCAAGGCGGGTAGAACCATCGGCATTCCGCAAGTCAGTCAGGAGACTGCCTCTCATGAAAATCCATATCCCTTTCAGGATTTGAACCCACGCGGAGAGGGGCCATGTGATTTCAAGTTCTGTACTTTAACCACTAAGAACCGTTTAGTTTGGATGATTCAGACGTAGAAATTGTTATTGTAATGTAATGCCACATTGGATCGCCCGAGTTAATAACCCATGGAATAGTGCCGATTTTAGGGTAGAAAACCTTTAATCCAACATTTGTAAACTAATTCTTTCCTTGGATTACCCGGTTGTTCTCGGTGTTCATCGATCGTAGCCAGAACTATTCGATGTAAACCATTTGTGAAAACTAAACATGAGCATGAATACAAACGGACAAAAATAACCATAGTGTACACTAAACATGACAAGATACCTATATTGGCAGAAACAACTATCAGTGTATACAGTACTTAAAATTACCGTGAAAACAAGCTGACAGAAATAACCATAATGTACACTAAACATGACAAGATACCTATATTGGCAGAAACAACTATCAGTGTATACAGTACTTAAAATTACCGTGAAAACAAGCTGACAAAAATAACCATAATGTACACTAAACATGACAAGATACCTATATTGGCAGAAACAACTATCAGTGTATACAGTACTTAAAATTAACGTGAAAACAAGCTGACAGAAATAACCATAATGTACACTAAATAAGACCACATATCTTTATTGACAGAAATAACTAACAATGACCATCAGAAACAACAATCAGTGTATATTAACCCACACGGGATTTCTGACAGATACGTCATCCAAGTTCTATTTTTAAGGTTAACTTTGTGTGCACTATTGAATAGGAGATGTCATGTTAAATAAACTCGTTCCTTCGACGTAAGATTTGAATAGCTCAATTGGTAAGGCGGCTCGTTATGCAGAAATCATTCGGACGTCCGAGTTCGATCCCCTCCTTCTGCTTTAATTTGGGACAGATTTATCTGCCTTTTTTCACATATTTTTATCAATTCTTGATCAGGTTTGATGGTTACCAGATAGAATGGCATTGACTACAACGTTTTAAGAACTCAATACAATAAACTTTTATGTTATATTATATATACTATAATAAACAGTGACATAAAAAAAGACACAAAAAAGGAAAAATCAGCATGAAGCAATCATTATTTTTGTAAAAGGTTTCAAAGAAATGAATTGTAAAAGTAAAATGCTTATTAAAAAATCACGAAAAAAACACTTTATGTGGGATTCGAACACAGAATTTCCACATGACACTCGCATACACTATCCATTACGCTATATGTTTTGCATACATAAGAAACAATGTAAACATATAGGTAGGTGAGTTTGATCAGGGCAGAGGTTTTGGGGAATGCGCTTCTATTTATAGATTACCTATTTAAACGTGGTGACGAAACGTCAGAAATCCCGTGTTTATTAGTACTTAAAATGGCCATGAAAACACGCTGTCAGAAATAACAATCAATGTAAACTAAACATGACTATATCTCCTTATTGGCAGAAATAACCAAACATGACTATCAGAAACAACTATCAGGGTATACTTAAAATGGCCATGAAAACAAGATGGCAGAACCAACTATCAGTGTATACTTAAAATGGCCATGAAAACAAGCTGGCAGAACCAACTATCAGTGTATACTTAAAATGGCCATGAAAATAAGCTGACAGAAATAACCATCACTGTACACTAAATATGACCACATCTTTTTATTGGCAGAAATAACTAAACATGACTTTGAATACAAGCTGACAGAAATAACCATTAATGTACACAAAAGATGAAAACAAATCTATATTGGCAGAAACGACTATCACTGTAAACATAACATAACCATGATTACAAGCTGGCAGAAACAATTTTAAGTATATACAAAACATGGATTTCAAGCTAGAAGATACAACCATCGGTAAAAACTATACATGGCCATCACTACAAGCTGGCAGAAACAACTATCAGTGTAAACTAAACATGGTCATTAATACTAGCTGGCAGAAATTACTATCAGTGTAAACTAAACATGGTCATTAATACTAGCTGGCAGAAACAACTATCAGTGCACACTAAACATGGTCATTAATACTAGCTGGCAGAAACAACTATCAGTGCACACTAAACATGACCATCAATACTAGCTGGCAGAAATTACTATCAGTGTAAACTAAACATGGTCACCAATACTAGCTGGCAGAAATAACTATCAGTGTAAACTAAACATGGTCATTAATACAAGCTGGCAGAAATTACTATCAGTGTAAACTAAACATGGTCATTAATACAAGCTGGCAGAAATAACTATCAGTGTAAACTAAACATGGTCACCAATACTAGCTGGCAGAAATAACTATCAGTGTAAACTAAACATGGTCATTAATACAAGCTGGCAGAAATTACTATCAGTGTAAACTAAACATGGTCATTAATACAAGCTGGCAGAAATAACTATCAGTGTAAACTAAACATGGTCATTAATACTAGCTGGCAGAAACAACTATCAGTGCACACTAAACATGACCATCAATACTAGGTGGCAGAAATAACTATCAGTGTAAACTAAACATGGTCATTAATACTAGCTGGCAGAAATAACTATCAGTGTAAAATAAACATGGTCATTAATACTAGCTGGCAGAAATAACTATCGGTGTAAACTAAACATGACCATCAATACTAGATGGCAGAAATTACTATCAGTGTAAACTAAACATGGTCATTAATACTAGCTGGCAGAAATAACTATCAGTGTAAACTAAACATGGTCATTAATACTAGCTGGCAGAAATTACTATCAGTGTAAACTAAACATGGTCATTAAAACAAGCTGGCAGAAATAACTATCAGTGCACACTAAACATGACCATCAATACTAGCTGGCAGAAATTACTATCAGTGTAAACTAAACATGGTCATTAATACTAGCTGGCAGAAATTACTATCAGTGTAAACTAAACATGGTCATTAATACTAGCTGGCAGAAACAACTATCAGTGCACACTAAACATGGTCATTAATACTAGCTGGCAGAAACAACTATCAGTGCACACTAAACATGACCATCAATACTAGCTGGCAGAAATTACTATCAGTGTAAACTAAACATGGTCACCAATACTAGCTGGCAGAAATAACTATCAGTGTAAACTAAACATGGTCATTAATACAAGCTGGCAGAAATTACTATCAGTGTAAACTAAACATGGTCATTAATACAAGCTGGCAGAAATAACTATCAGTGTAAACTAAACATGGTCACCAATACTAGCTGGCAGAAATAACTATCAGTGTAAACTAAACATGGTCATTAATACAAGCTGGCAGAAATTACTATCAGTGTACACTAAACATGGTCATTAATACAAGCTGGCAGAAATAACTATCAGTGTAAACTAAACATGGTCATTAATACTAGCTGGCAGAAACAACTATCAGTGCACACTAAACATGACCATCAATACTAGCTGGCAGAAATAACTATCAGTGTAAACTAAACATGGTCATTAATACTAGCTGGCAGAAATAACTATCGGTGTAAACTAAACAGGGTCACCAATACAAGCTGGCAGAAATAACTATCAGTGTAAACTAAACATGGTCATTAATACTAGCTGGCAGAAATAACTATCAGTGTAAACTAAACATGGTCATTAATACTAGCTGGCAGAAATTACTATCAGTGTAAACTAAACATGGTCATTAATACAAGCTGGCAGAAATTACTATCAGTGTAAACTAAACATGGTCATTAATACAAGCTGGCAGAAATTACTATCAGTGTAAACTAAACATGGTCATTAATACTAGCTGGCAGTAATAACTATTGGTGTAAACTAAACATGGTCATTAATACTAGCTGGCAGAAATAACTATCAGTGTAAACTAAACATGGTCATTAATACTAGCTGGCAGAAATTACTATCAGTGTAAACTAAACATGGTCATTAATACAAGCTGGCAGAAATTACTATCAGTGTAAACTAAACATGGTCATTAATACTAGCTGGCAGAAATAACTATCGGTGTAAACTAAACAGGGTCACCAATACAAGCTGGCAGAAATAACTATCAGTGTAAACTAAACATGGTCATTAATACTAGCTGGCAGAAATAACTATCGGTGTAAACTAAACAGGGTCACCAATACAAGCTGGCAGAAATAACTATCAGTGTAAACTTAACATGGTCATCAATACAAAGGGGCAGAAATAAATATCAATGTTAACCCTTTCCCAAACAATAACGACATCTGACCCCCTTGATGCAGACGACTTTAGAAAACATTGTGGGAAAAGCAGAAATTGTTCGTAACATTTTCAAACAATGTTTTCTGCCCTATCAAAAGATTATTTTCCAATTTCATCAAATTTTGAAATGTCGTCTGCAAACTCTTTCAATTTGGGACAGTCCAAGATTTGGCGTTTGGGAAAGGGTTAAGTAAACAAAAACAACAGTTATGCTGAGACTACGAATTTTAGTGTACACTGTTCCAAGAGTTGTTGGGAAAAATGGACTAAAACTTTAATATAAACAACAAGCTATAAATGGATTATTTATGTTCACATTTATTTCATGCTGGTAGCAGTCAGACAGTTTCATTTAACAAATTTCATGTACTTGTTAACATTTATTACACAGATAGAGCATTTATTTCATGTACACCACTTTTAATTCTTCAAAGCAATCAAACAAGCACACTTTAGTTCCAGTTTCAATTCATTGACAAATTAAGATAGATCAATGCTTTAACCCTTAAAGTGCTTATGCGTACAGGTCAGAACCAGGCCAGCCTCCAAGTAAATTGGCGGCTGGCCTGTGATCTAATCTGTTTGGTACTCTGAGTATCTTCCCTCATTAGAACCAAGCATTAAGGTTTTGGTAAGCAGATGACACAAAATTCTATTTTTAGTAAATACCCAGCATTCTTAGGGTCAATCTGTACACAGTCACACTTTTATTTTCAAACAGCACAGAGGCAATGATCATAATGTTGGTAAATAATGAATCAATCCAAGTTCTGGCTCTAACCTTCAATTGCTTTCATTCAGCATCTCATAGATGACATTTAAAATCATTTGGACAGGAGAATGTGAAGGAAATACTCATTTTGTCACAGGATTTTCTCCACGTTTTAAACAACATAGGCAATGTTGCATGCTGGACTCCAATAACAGTATGTGGTCTCACAACTAACTACTCCTTCACCAACCTTGTCATTAAACCATTCCACACAATATTTATAGATAATCCAATATAGATTAGATGTTAAGCTATTTACTATACCTATCTATTCATACAGATCCTTATCTATACTTAGACTGGTCATCTTGGTAAATGATTTTCCTCATCTTATGTTTCACCATTTACATTATATGTAAAATTGTACGGCTATACATATGTACTGTTTAATGCCACTGAAATTTATGTTATGTTATGTTAATATACCTGGTTTTCTTTTCACATCTGCAGCAAAACGCATTAGAAACCACTGTGTCAGAAGGAGAAATCGCTGTCATGAGCAATTCTCTCCATTTCTCATAATAGATTTGTATCCAATGCCTTGTAAGAAATACTTAATGCTTAATATTTGCGATAAATGATACTTCTTGGCCTGTTCTTGGTTAAAAATAGACTGTGACAACAGGGCATCCAGAAAGTCCAAGTTTGAGTCTGGTCCTGAACTTCAGCCACTGCATGGAAGGGCGCTCCTAGCTGGGAAACACTAAATAATGGCGAATAACTTCTTGAGTTCAACCATTAAGGCCCAATCCTGCTTTGTCATGTCCTCCCGGAAATGCTCCTTCACTGCGTCTATAGACGTCCTGGAGATCTGGAAGTATAAAACATATTATATTAACACTTAGAATGCTGGGTGATTTTCTAAAAATAGATTTTTGTGTTGTCTGCTTTCCACAACCTTAACCATCAGCATAATTTTGATGAGGAAAGATACTCAGAGTAGCAAACATGTTAGATCACAGGCCAGCCATCAATTTACTTGCCGGCTGACCTGGATCTAACCTGTTTGCATAAGCATGAAGATTAACCTTTTTGACTCTTAATAGTACCCATACGTCACTTAGACACAATTGATGCAGAACACTATAAATACAATTGTGAAAAACTGTTGAAATTGCTCATGAGGAGCAGTTTGTCCTATCAATACAATGATTTCTTTCACAAACCACAAAATGACAGTTTATGATCATACTTGAAAGCTCGCTGCTTTAGCTTTCAATTTTGAGAAGCCACAAATTCCCATACAGAGGGAACTGGCAGACACAATACTACAATTCTGCCCCCTGGATACATTTGGTCATATTGGGGTCAACACTGTGGCAACCCATTGTAGTTATTTTACGGTTTTCCTTGATTTTACTAGTACTAGAGGGGGCTCTGTAGTGTCTTGCCCAAGGAAGGTCCCAAGAAAACCCCCAGACTCAGAGATCATGATCAAACTCGGCCCCAGTGTCACATGTCCTACACCTTGACCATCGGGCCATGCATGACCCTCTTCTCTTGCCCAAGAAAACCCCCAGACTCAGAGATCATGATCAAACTCGGCCCCAGTGTCACATGTCCTACACCTTGACCACCGGGCAATGCATGACCCTCTTCCTGGATACATGACCAGTTTGCAGGCTGAATGTTGATAAATGAAGAGTCCGAAAGTGGACCCTGCTACCCAAGGGAATCAAACCCACAACCCACATGTCCAGAGGTTGTAACTATTACTCTTCTGGATCTTCGTCCTAGGCTTTAATAAAACCTCACCAGAGCTTTTTCTCCTTATACAACAGGGGCCATAAAAGGCACCTTCCAAATTGGAAATTTCTTTAAAATCATGCAGGTTTCCCCAAAATTCAAGATCACATCAGACTTTTGGTCTCCAAATTCAGCGGTTTTATCAATACCATTCTTCCAAAATCAACAGGCCAAAGCCTCATCCCAATTTAAGGATAAAAGCCCTGCAACTTCTTCATTAGTCCTTCCATTTTCCTATTAAATAAACTTAAGCATGCTACCTCTGCACCTGAAAAATGCACCAAATCACCATACAAGAACAAGGGAGTTTTCTAACTGATCCAAGATACCAGTTAAATTGAGCGTTGCCTCATCTAGATAAGAAAATCTAACTGGTTTATCATTTCAAAACTCGACTAGTTCAATTAGTTAACTTCAACATTGACCTTGTAGAACAGCGATTAGGTAAACTATTTGAAAATAAACTAAAATAAAAGTTGTACTTGATGAATTTGATCAGACCACTAATTCAAAAACAGGTGCCTAAAGCCTTTATCAGAAGACAATCATTTTAATTGACACAAATTGGAAGTTTGCAGACAACAACGGAAACAATATGAAAATACAATTCTTTGAGAGAAAAAGCATCATGGTAGGAAAAAGAAGAACATACATACTTTCTCCTTTTTTCCTATGATGTTTTCAATAAGAAACCAAGAACCGGTGTACCCTGATGTACCTCAATGTACACTGGTGTACCCTGATGTACCTCGGTGTACCCTGATGTACCCCAATGAACCCAGATGTACCCTGATGTACCATGATATAACCTGATGTACCCAGGTGTACCCTGATGTACCCCGGTGTACCCTGATGTACCCCGGTGTACCCTGATATACCCTGGTGCACACTGGTGTACCCTGATATACCTCCGTGTACCCTGATATACCCCAGTGTACCCTGATGTACCTCAGTGCACCCTGATGTACCTCGTTGTACCCTGATGTACCTTGGTGTACCATGATGTACCCCGGTGTACCATGATGTACCTCGGTGTACCCTGATGTAATGGGGTTTAATGCTATGTCATCATTTTTTTTTTCAGGTTCTAAGGCTTTCCCAGAATTTACCAGTTTTATGCTAGGACTTTGCAGTGCCACACTTTCATGTATTTAGTCGAGTTGGGCTGGCTCTAGCTTTAGCTGTCTATTTCTCCTTTGAATTTGGAGCAGTCTAACATCTCAATAAAGATAGAATTCACATATGAGGGCATAGAATCCACCTTAAGTCATTAAGGCTTGATTGGTATAGTAAAGACGTAGTCACATAAACAACAATCAAACTAGCCTCATAAAGTGCCTGATTATCCACTAGTCCTCTATTCTGTGTAATTTCAACAATTTTATAAAAAAAATTAAAAAAATACATGATCATAATTAAACTACAAAGCTGGGAGCTGACTGGCTAATATTCAAATCAATTTGATGACTCCTTTTGTCTCAGTTCTGCTAGTGGGGATTGAACATGGGATTTATGTTTCACAAGTCCTGCATCTTAACCATTGGGCCACACAGGACACATTCTCCCTGAATCAAAATCTGTTTTTCTCTTTGACATGCAACTACTGTGGCCAAGCTTATTCTGTTACACTAATTGCCAATTTGAGCGAAGCGAAATAACAGAAAAGAAACCCGAACAACATTGAGTGAAGGATAACATAAGCCTGTTTGACCACTCCTACATAAACCTGTGACAAAAGCCTTTTGAATGAAGTCTGTCTGTATATTGACTGATCAATGCAAGACTTAAATAAGTCCTTCACAAAAGTGAATGACTTGCTATAGTCTTGTTTTAAACCCTCTATAATGTGGAATTGATATCATTGTGGTTTAGCCAGCCATGAAATCATGTACAGCACATACTAACTACAGTCGACCCACAACAAAACCCAGCTGTCAAACTTATGATTACTTTTCTTTATGGGGTTAAATGTGTTTTCAACAGTTTTTCAGTTATATTACACCTTTTCTTGGATTCAGCAGTATGGTGGAATAGAAATCGGTATTTTGTCAGAAACTAATTTGCAAATAAGCAGCCGTGTTTATTAGCCTGAATTCAGTTCAGATGGTAATTAGGATCAGAACTCTTAAAGTCTTGGGCTGTGATGTTCATGACACAGTGATTACAGCAATCATACTGTAGAGTATACAACATGTATTCTGTTAACAATTCCTAATCCGCCATTTTACATTTTGTAGAGATCAAAATACAGAGCCAGATTGCCATCTAACACACAATTATTCAGTTAATAAATCAGCTTAAAAAAGCGGACGGAGATCGGGATGTCTTGAAATCTGACCTTGTCAATCCACATTAGATGAATCATTGCCGTTTTCTCTTAGACATTATAAGAAATGCATGTCATGTTAGGATGTGCATATCATTTTTATATAAATGGACTGTCTCACTTTGTCACACTTATATCATCTAAATAGCAACCGACAACTGCATACATAATGAGGGAAAAACTGTTTGGTCTTTCCAAACATTTCCTTATTGTTCTCAAAGAGCCCACCAATAAACTTGTTAAAATGTGATGCAAACAAAATGTCTGCTGCGTTTATAATCACTGTTTATCCTCGATAATGTGGGAATTACTAGACCATAATTCATCAATTGTTTTATTCTTGATGACTGATATTTTATGAAAGGACTTCATACGTAACAAGATTAAAATTCCCAATACCCGTCAAATTACGTACTTTTTGTGGGAGTTTCGATTGCGATTATCAGATAATTTCCATGACGGAGATTTCGATTATCAGGTGCTTTAAACATTGGCTGAATGGGAATTTATGTAGACCATTCCCACAAACCAGCCGCCCCGGTTACAGGCTTTAACATTGGACCCCTTAATACCAAGTTGAACACTTTGCCAACTGGGTGAGGCAGGACCCCTTTATGATTATCAAAAGCAGAGCGAAATTCTGAGCACCATAACATGTTCAATAAATTCTCCTGAATAAGACTTGCAGTAGGCTGAAGCTTCAACAAGGCTTGTTTACAGATGAGAACATTTGAAAGTAAAAAAAAAATGTTGAAACAATACAGTTCTTGTATTCAGGAAACGTCGATATATCTTTGTCTAAGGGTGATAGATCTCAAAACTGTTGCAACACTTTTATATCAAAATATATTTTAGTTAACTGTATACAAGCTCTAAAAACTTAAAGATCCTGGACGTCATACACTAAATATATATAGGTAAAAAAGTAAAATTTGCGTATGGTATTCAGCTATGCTTCTAACAGATATTCATTAAAGAAAATCGCCGAAATCGCGGTATAAATGAAGATATTGACGGAAAACCCCCATGGCCTCGACTTTTGTATGTTACTACAGCAAAATGGTAATGAGTTACGTCACGTGGGCTGTCAAGTGACTGACACATGACGATGTACACCTAACTTAGAAGATACTAGCGTCAATGTCCATTTTGTTTTCAGCGTGTAGTCTTCGTATCACGTGAGCATCATGTGACCAGTTGTTCATAGCTTGAAGCTATATTTAGATTGTGTCGGATTTCCCTCGGATTTTTATAAAATTAAAAATATCAAAATTCATCTAATATGCTATTGGTTTCTCTGCTGAAATGTTAAATTAATCTTTATTCCTTTATTTTCGAAAGTTTAAAAAAAAAATTCTATAACGAACAGAAACTTTAAATACCAATATATAACAAATTTTGCTTCCAATGGTTATTTCCAAGTGTGTATAATACAAGGGTACAGTTGTTGTACAGTTTAAGATGAATTCTCCAGTGTGTATAATACAAGGGTACAGTTGTTGTACAGTTTAAGAGGAATTCTCCAGTGTATATAATACAAGGGTACAGTTGTTGTACAGTTTAAGAGGAATTCTCCAGTGTGTATAATACAAGGGTACAGTTGTTGTACAGTTTAAGAGGAATTCTCCAGTGTATATAATACAAGGGTACAGTTGTTGTACAGTTTAAGAGGAATTCTCCAGTGTATATAATACAAGGGTACAGTTGTTGTACAGTTTAAGAGGAATTCTCCAGTGTGTATAATACAAGGGTACAGTCGTTGTACAGTTTAAGAGGAATTCTCCAGTGTGTATAATACAAGGGTACAGTTGTTGTACAGTTTAAGAGGAATTCTCCAAAGTATATAATACAAGGGTACAGTTGTTGTACAGTTTAAGAGGAATTCTCCAGTGTATATAATACAAGGGTACAGTTGTTGTACAGTTTAAGAGGAATTCTCAAGTGTATATAATACAAGGGTACAGTTGTACAGTTTAAGAGGAATTCTCCAGTGTGTATAATACAAGGGTACAGTTGCTGTACAGTTTAAGAGGAATTCTCCAGTGTGTATAATACAAGGGTACAGTTGCTGTACAGTTTAAGAGGAATTGAGATAGTCCATCCCTGATGGAAAACTTGTATTTGCTTTGGTTAAAGAATAATTTGACATGTAAATCATGAAAGTATTTAGCATTTCAAGCCATTTTGTCTGTTTTTGAATTTATATTTACAAAATGATCGTCCTGTTAAATCTTTGCCTTTGTTATTCTGACTTTTCTCCAGTAGAGGTGGAATACCCTAAGTTTAAATTTCCAAATTTCATCCCATCAGTGAAGAAGCACCTTTAACCCAGCAGGACCCAGCCTTGACAAGGAGTTTAGATTAGAATACATGTACTCCCCTATAATATCTGCTATGGAAAGCGAGACATTGTTGCAGGATAAATAAATAAATAAACAATCTTTACGTTACAACTTCCAGATATACAATGTTAAGATGACACAACAGTGTAGGAATTTGAGAGAAATTGTTTATCAAGGGTTCAATGGAAGACAAAACAGTTTGTGAAAGACTTACTTTAGTCTCGCATTAAAAAGAATCCTTTTAATGTGACTAAATTTTCCTTTCGGTATTCTTCCCCAGAGAAAATAATAAAAAGCCCATCAAGCCCAACCAATGCCACTAGTTTTGAGAGAGTTTACTTTAGCAAGACACGTAAGAGCCCTAGCCTAGTACTGGTGAATCCCAGGAAAGCTGTGATATATCTGAAAAATTGTTGACATGTCGTTATGCCCGGTGAAAAAAGTCAATTAACCCACAAAGTGTACTGGGTTGACTGTATACCAAATGAAAGCAAATTGAGTACAATATAGCCCGGTCATTAGGTACACCAGTCTGTGGTTAGGGCTAAATCACTCCCTATACTCTTATACTGATGATCATCCAAACATGCTAAACCATCACACAAGTCTTTTGCAAACCTCAATTGAAATCATTGTGGCCAAATCTATTCAAAAAGGGTTATTCATAACAGCATTTTTTTTCTAATTTTCTTTTTTAACATCAATAACTCTTATCAAGCTACAAGAGGGCAAAACTTTTTATTCAGATGAGGACCAGTCTAAGAATAAATGTTCCTAAACTTTCTATTGACTAATCATGCGTCTACAAATTCAATATCATTAAATGAATTAAAAGAAAGCGTATGAAAATGTGTATCTTAGTTAAGACAAAATAACCAAAAGAAAAAGAAAATAGGATAGGCCAAGTCTCGAACTCACGCAGAAAGCATATTGAATTAACTAAAAGTGACAGCCACCATGCTGTCACAGCCACGAATTCGTCTACAATTCCGAACAAAAAATGAGTTTATATTTAAATACAATATAGGGTCTGACTGCTTAGAGTACGTTTTGCATCACTGTTTTCGTTAGTCGAAACTACTTTCCGTGAGCTGAGATTTCATTGGATAAACCCTAAGTATTCAGATTGCCATTTGTGATGATGACGTCAAAATGTTTTGGTTATTGGTATTAAATAAAGCACAAAATACACTCATTTCTTTCATTTTTTCTTTCCAAATATCTTCATCTTCCATTGTAAATATTGTGGTGGGGGGTGGGGGTGGCGGGCAAAGTATACTGGGCCCCCCTGGCCTCTACGCCTATGCACAATATATCTTTTTTTCACAATGGTTTCTTCACAATGCAAATCTAACTTTCGCAATTGGTGATTTTTTGTCTTTTACTGTTATAAACCATTTTCCAGCTTTCAGACATTTACATTGTTGTCTTTATATCAGTTTGACAATATTTAAATGTGATAAAATTCGAGTCGATGTTCTGAGATTAAAAACACAAATTTGGGGGACTTTTGACCCCTTATATATAAAATTGTGAATTAAATATAAATGTTTGGATTCATATCTAGAAATTGGGGGTCATTTACTTTATAACTTGGGGGTCAATGAAAACCCTTGGTAAGCACCAGAGATTTGAAACCAGTCAACCAATGTTCATTCAAATATTCATAGAGATTTGGCTCATAGTCAATTAAGGAAGATCCCAGCTACATATGCAGATGTACAAGTAGAAATTAATAAAGACAAACAAGGTGATCTCTTGGCTCATAGTCAATTAAGGAAGATCCCAGCTACATATGCAGATATACAAGTAGAAATTAATAAAGACAAACAAGGTGAACTCTTTCTATCACACTTATAAAACCTGCCAGACGTCCCTTATTTATCAAATGATCAAGAAAGAAACTCTAATAGAACTTTTTTGAAGTATATAATACAGGAACAGAAATAGAGCAGTAATCAAACAAGTCTGGGATGAGGGATTTTCTCCTTTTGAAGCAATATTTTTTAAAAAGAAAAGGTCCATAAAATACTTTCAGCTTTACAAACAGGTTGGTTTGACCTTATGATGTACTTTCAATTTCCCTTCCTTTCCCTGCTCCAGATTGTGGACACCTCCAATCAGACAATAGTTATCATACATGTACAAAAGAGGGGAACTTTTCTGAATTAGGAAATTAAACAATAAACATTGTGATCAGATGAGCACAGAAATTGCTCGATGCAAGCTATTTCTTCTATCCCCACTATATTTTTTAACCTTTATAAAGGTAAAAATGTAGGGTTGTTCAAGATTTGACAAGGTTTAATATGAAATCTTGGTATACCCATTTAGCGGTTAGGGTTGCATTGTGGATCGTGTTGTTTTGTGGTTGATGTGGTTAATGGTTAACCATGAACCTTATCCCTCTTCCTTACATGCAGCAGACTACATCATAACACAACCATCAAAGTGGCAAGAGAACATCGTCATGATTTATTGAAAATTCATGAAAACAATGAGACAAATTGAAGAATTTGTTTAAAATGAGAGAATTCCCCTTTGGTCAAAATTATCTCCGACTTTGTCTGCTGTAAAAGCGTTTTAAAACTTGTCTAGAAGGTAAAAGGTTATCAGCTAATGATTCACATGCACACTTTACACACCTAAGGTCACAGATTCCTAGTACATGATTGTAGACACAGTCTTTGTTCTTTCCTTATTTCAAATAAGTGCTGTATTCAACAGTTTTGTAGTAATATTAAAATAACTATTAACTTATAGTGTCATTTGGGGTAATCTAGTAGTAATAAGCTAGGGCCCACTGTCTTTCCAAAGTGTCCACAATCAATAAATGAGACATTGCAGGTTTTCGACCTTTGACCTTCCATTTAGAATCCCAGACATTTGACCACTACAGAGCCATTGGTTTTTTAGTTAATATGGAGTTTATTGGTGTGTCAACAGTAATTCAGTTATTTTACAGTCTTCCTGGATTCCACTAGTTCTTCTGAATGACACTTCCAAGAAAAATCCTAGTGAGAATTAAACCCAGAACCCTTGTGTCACTAGTCCTACATCTTAACCACTGCGCAGCTACTACAAAGCCATGGACCAATAGTTGTGTTGCAGGATCAAAAAGAAAGTTGGATGGTTAGATTGGTTCTTAACACTATTTTCAACAGAATTTCAGCCAAAGTCAAGTGGAGAGTAGAACAGTTCCTGTGCTTACTTAATACTGCATAGTATTCCTTTTCTACTTTTTTTTGTATGGTGTTAAAGCCATATCAACAATTTTACAGTTATGTGGCGGCTTTCCTGGATCTGCAATAATTTTTTACTACTAGGCTAGGGTTCTAAAGTGACTAGCCAAGTCACTCCCACAAAAACAATGAGATCAGTGAGGCTGGAGCCTGGGACCCAAAGTTCTATGTCTGCCACCTTAATTATTGCGCCATGCAGGACCCCTCTTCCAACATAGCATAGATATTTTTGTTTGCGATGAGAGGCAAATCAAGAAAAATTCAATTCACTGTGGAGAAATAATAAATTTACCGAGGAAAATGAATCAATTCACTGAGGAAAATAAACTGATTCACTCAGGGGAAAACCATTCAATTCTGGAAGGAAAACAAATCAATTCACAGAGGAACATAAATCAATTCTCAAAGGCAAAAATGATAAAAAGAATTTACAAAAGCAAGTAACTCAATTCACTGAGGAAAATAAATCATTCACCGAGGCAAACAAATTAAGAGGAAAGTTAATCAATTCACAGAGCAAAATTAATTCCACTCACAGACACAAGTAAATCAATTCACAGAGGCAAGTAAATCAATTCACATATGCAAATGAATCAATTCATAAAGCCAAATGAATCAATTCACAGAGCCACAATCATCAAGTCCCACAGGCAAATCAATCAATTTACAGATGCAAGTTGATCCATTCACGGAGGCAAACAAACACATTCAAAGAAGAAAAATAATCAATTGACAGAGGAAAATAAACCCATTCACAGAGACAAGTAAATCAATTCGCAGAGCTGAAAATCATCAACTGACAGAGGCAAATGAATCAATTGACAGAGACAAATGAATCAATTGACAGAGGCAAGCAAACAAATCCACAGAGGAAAGTTAATCAAATCATAGAGGAAAAATAAACCCATTCATAGAGACAAGTAAATCAATTCACAGATGCAAACAAATTCAGAGAAAAGTCAATTCACAGAGGAAAAATAAACCGATTCATAGAGACAAGTAAATCAATTCAGAGAAGCAAAATCCTTTTTTCAGAGAGGCAAATAAATATACAGTGGACCCGCGATAATCCGAATGTCGTTTATCAGGAATATTCACCATCCGAACAGAATTTTGAGGGAACGGATCTTACCTTCATCAATTTAACTGTTTAATGCGGAAAATCCGCGTTCCGGAACCGGACAAAAATATTCGGGAACCAACAGTCACTTTTCATAGTATATGCGTATGGCTAGTCCGGAAACCAGTAAAATCGTTTAATTTGCGGTTACAGTTGCGAATGAAGGGATCGGCCTTCTGTTGTAAACGGCATTCACACGTTTTGCAAACTGTCACGTATGCTTGACCATAACATGTCACCTAGTGTAGTGTACTGGAAGGTGTTGATTGTTTGTTAATCGGTCATTCTGTCAGTTGATTGGTCTTACATTATTGTAATTACGGTCGCATGTCGATAGTTGAGTTTGTAAAAGGTGTTGATTGGCTGATTGGCTGCTTAGACAGCGATCGGGAGACAATGTCATTTTCAATTATTACTCAATCGATATGCTCCTTTTCCCTATAAATACACTCTCGACAATCTCTACCTATCTGATTTCTCGATATTGATATAAGAAGATACAACTTGAAGATGTCTACACCCACAGCCAAACGAAGACAGTTCTTTTCAGAGCTATCTTAAGGAATTTTAACTTCTCGAAAGACATTGCTTCAAATTGCCATTTTTTTTAAAAATCCGTTTTGACCAAATAAACACTTCCTTAACACACTTTATATTTCCCTTCAATAAAAAAAGTTATTGTGTATTTCTTACTTCATAGTAATTACCATGATACACCGACACCATGTAAAGGTAAACATTTCGCTGTAACTCGCATATTCTTTATTCCGGAAAATTCGTTAATACGAACATTTCTCCTGGGAACGAAAGTGTTCGGATAAACGAGGGTCCACTGTACTCACAGAGCCAAAATTCATCAATTCAGAGAGTCAAATAAATTAATTCACAGAGCTAAAATCATTAATTCACAGATCCAAAATCATTAATTCACAGAACCAAAATCATTAATTCACAGAGGCAAATAAAGAAATTCACAGTGGCAAATAAAACAATTCATAGACTAATAAATCAACAACTCCTATGTAAATCCCATTGCTGCTGGTGAGGATTGACATCAGGATCCCTTCAGCATTCTGTAAGTCAATTGGGAGACTAACTTTCATGAAAATCCAAATACCGTCATTGGGATTGGAACCTATACAGAGAGAGGCCATGTAGCTTCAAGTTCTGTACTCTTACCACTTACCATCAAGCGTGAACTTCATAATGTGGATAACATTTGCCAATTTTAAACAGATTTCAATATTCTTAATTACTGCTGTTTTATAAACATATTTTTATCACTTTAATAGCTTCTTTTCTATACCTTTATTTGTTTATAAGAAATGATTGACATAACACAAAAAGATGCTTATTTTAAAAGAGTATAAGTGGATGAGGTGTCCTCTGAGACAATACTTGTTTTGTAACCATATTTTCAAGACTTATTTGAACCAAAAGTACAAAGGAAAGGCAAAATGATCTAAATATAGCGGAGAGGAAATACAACTCATTTCTTGACATCCCTCCTTCCTGTTTATCAATTGAGGCGATACAGAAGATGGCAATCAAACCATGCAGCAGACAAACATTTATTAAACAAAGATGAAGTGGAAAACATATGACTATACACCAAAACAAAATATTTTCCTATGATATTTAAAATTATACAACAATCAACCCGCCATATAAATTGTTCTTTTAATGTATTCATTCAAAGCATTGTTTGTTGAGTTTGGAATATTTCATTTGGTATAAAAAGGTTAAGGCAGGGAAAGCTCACCTATCTTTGGCTGGCATTATCCAGGTGTGCAATATCAAATCAGAGGCCGTGTTTACCAAGTTTAATTTAGGCTGACCTATGCACTCATTATATATGTGCATATATAATGAGGAAATTTCCATAATGATGTAAGAAGGGCCCTAAGAAAATGGGCCTGTTAAAGCACTCTGAGGTGATTTGCTCATCTTCACATTTTCCAAAGGTAAAAGCAGGTTTACAGCCTATTCCCCCACACAGAATTATGCATTGGGTCAAAATTGGAAGCAATGACATACGAAATTAATTTTTGACCAATAAAATATTTGATTTTGTGAGAATTCAAGGTCATTTTCCTGGATGACGATGAAAAAGTGAGAGATTAATATGTGTTATTTGAAAAACTGAATAGCCTTTGCAAAAAAAGAAGAAAATGGTAATTACTGGATGAATAGATACATGTGAAGGACATCTTCTAAGATTCCTTTTACCCATTACCCCATGTGGTTTAACGTGGTGGATCAAAACTGTGACCATTGTCAGACGACAGTTATTGTAAACTACGAAATATAAACTTCAAATTGTTAAGAAAATCTTGTGACAAAAAGAAATTTCTCTGCATGAACAATTTCTCTTTAGGCCACAGAGGGTTTCTTTAACTCTTTACCACCTGCAGGCGACATGTTTTAACTTGAAGCAGACGACTTTAGAAAAGCTTTGTAAACATGTGTAAAAACCTTCCAGTTCTGCTGTTGTGACATGTGAATAGATTGAAAAAGCATTGTGGCAAAAGGAGAAACTACTTGTGACAAGCCATTTCTCCTTTGGCAACAATGCTTTTTGAAAGTCATCTGCTTCAAGTAAAAAAAAGTTGTCTACAGGTGGTAAGGAGTTGACATTTTCTATGGATGTCATGTCACGGTTTTAAACTAAACCCAGTGGAAATATCTTTGTTATTTCTGTTAATAAAACCTCTAATAATTATTTACATTATCCAGCACAACTGTTGCAAAGGGAAAAAGAAATCATTGAGAATGCATGATTTCTCCTTTTTTTAAACAATTGCTTCAAACATTTTCAAAGTATTGATGCGTTAAGATTTCAATGTCAGGAGTATTTGATGTAGAACTTACCTTGCTTACTAATAGATCGGTGTGATCAAAATGCCGACCATACAATTTTGGCGCGTCACCCGACGTATTTTCTATCTTGATACATACTTCCTCCCCTCGCCGTGCCGTCTCCTGATTTTTATGGTTATTTTCTATACTCGATATGGTGCCTATCTCAACAAACTGAAACAAAAAATGTCAACTTAAACATCTTTGTTAGGAACCAAATTTCAGAATATCAGGCAAAATATTTTGCTAGATTTATTGCAATGTTCTTTCAAACGCTTTCTATATTAGACCTCAGTTTCCTGCAGAACACGTTCCAAACAGCTGTGACAAAAGGCTACACTGCTTTTAATGAGTAATATCCTCTTTGCTCACATTTGTTTCGACTTGATTCTAAAAAGATGTTTTTTCAATTCTATTATTTGCAGTCTTCTTTCAGTTTTGCCATTCACAGATTCCAATAAAGGAGGAAATGATTTAAGTGTCAGAAAGGAAATATTATCAAAGATGAGTTTGACATGATTTGTTTTTAGGAGACAAAATGAAGTTTTCAATGATTCTTTTTATAAACTACATATCATTACCCAACATGCAATGAATGGAAGCCATTACCCAGAATGTCACGGAGGGAAGCCATTACCCAGAATACCATGGAGAGAAGCCATTACCCAGAATACCATGGAGGGAAGCTGTGATTAACAATGATTTTTGAACTATAGTATAACTTGGTGAAGTGTTCCTCTGTGAACAGATATAATTTACCAAAAAAATATCCATTGAGAATTGATAGGTGCACTGACCAATTGATAGACTGATATACTTTTGAAAATGGCATAAAACTCCAATCTAATCATTGATTCTTTTTTTTCTGAATCAAAACAGACCATGAATTCAATACATACCTCTTTACTCGGAACACAAATTGGAGATCCCACTTTTGCTATTCCCGCTTCTACACTTACTCCCACTACAATAGGATCTCGCTGGTTGAATATAAACTGAGGTAAAACCCGAAGTTTGCACGGAAACACTGCTATATTTTTGAATTCCTCCTGTTTCTGCTTTTTCAAGTCACTTCTGAATTTTAAAAACATGTCCTCCAGATGGTATATAATATCTGCGGTGAATATTCGAACGCCCAGACTGTCGGCCATCTCCTGGGCATCGCGCTCGATCTTCACATCAAAGGCCAAAAGAACCGCCCACCTGAAATAAACAATCATCGTTACCATAACCAAATCCTAAAGACAAATCAACGGTTCAATACAATAACACATCAAATCTTTTGCTGAGGACTTGCTGCAGTCTCGCAGGGAACCATTCTAGTAGTGTCTAGAAGAAATGAACGAGTCATGAAATATATGAATCAGTCAAGAAATATTGTAAGTTGTATGAATAAGTCAAGAAATATTATTTTGTGGTATGAACAAGTCAAGAAATTATTTTGTGGTATGAATAAGTCAAGAAATATGGTATGTTGTATAAATAAGTCAAGAACTATGGTATGTTTTATGAATGAGTCCAGAAATATATTTTGTGGTATAAAGTTATCAAGAAATATATGAATAAGTAAAAAAAAGATTTGAATAAGTAAAGAAATATATGAATAAGTAAAGAAAGTTATGAATAAGTCATGATATACATCAATAAGTCAGGAAACATGTTTTTGGGTATCATATTCTATGTAACATTTTTACATACTGTGAATCATGCTCCAGCATTATAGAAGCTTTCATGATGTCTTTTCTGTGCACTGGACCAATATTGATGCCTGCAAACTGAAATTAATAAAAAAAAAAAATGGTCAAATATCAATTGCCTTTATTTATAAACAAATAAAATACAGTCAAACTTGTGTTAAGAGGCCAGCCTATGGGACAGAGTAAATTGGCTGTTTAAGACAGGTTGGCTGCTTATCACAAGTTGATGTACACTATAAATGTAACAATCAGACTTTCTGTAGTGGCTGTTTAAGGCAAGTTGGCTGCTTAAAAGGGTGGTTGCTTAACACAAGTAAGACTGTATGTAGCAAGAACTCTTACACTTATGCTGCCTGAAAGACTGTCTACCTTGGACCAAGCACATACATATCACTTGGATCAATTAGTACGTTTTTGTAGGAAGTGCCCAATTATTACTTAGTTATTGCTGGGATCACCAGTACTAGGCTTTTTTTTTATGAGGAAAGGTACTCAGAGTAGCAAACAGATTAAATCACAGGCCAGCCACGCTAATCTACCGGTACTTGTCGGCTGGCGTGGATCCAACCTGTTTGCATAAGCATGAAGTTGGTTCCAGTACTATAAGGGTTAAGTCTGCCTGGAGACTATCTCTAATGAGGGCCCATATCTACCACTACCCCAATCTGAGCACATCGGGTTTATCCAATAGAAAACACCTCTGAAATAATAGGGATGACGCCATATTGTTTCCCGCGAGAATGACGTCACTTTCTTTCGTTTCTAAAAATAGATCTTGACTGTAAAATCCAAAAAGTCGTTAAATTTGATAAGGGAAACAAGTATACATGTCACAACAACAAGTTCGCCATTTGGTATGAGTTACTGATCAAAAGTGATTAAAAAGGATGTCCAACACTTCCATACACATTGAACTACTTAACATGCACGCTTAGAAAAGGTGTTCATCGGCGGATGCCGATTTACCCGAAAAATTGTAACCCTACACTTATATCCGAGGTGTATTTCACAGCTCACGGAAATACCCGAAGAGTTCCGATTGCCACTACCCTGATGTGAGGAGAGAGCCCATGTGATTTCAAGTGCTACGCTATGACCAATGGGCCAAGGAGGCTCCCAGAAATCTAGGTTGTCATCTGTGGTCCAATTAATATCAACTTCCTTAACACATATATTTAAACCAAAGGCAACAACAAAAATAAAAATAAAAATTGTGTATTGTACTATATTTAGATCTATATATAGCACATTACTCTTTTTTGGGGTGGGGTGGGGGGTGGGGGGGTTTAATGGTTCCTGTGATTTAAACATGACTGATTCTTGTCATTTTTATTTACATTAATTAAAGGGTTACAGGTGTGAATGATACCACTTACCGGAATTTGTGAATTTCGTAAGAATTCCAATAGAGCCTCCAAAGATCCGAGAGTTGACGCATGGACATAGACTCCTCTCTCTGATAACTTGATGGAGCCAAGAACATCTTTGAGTGCATCACTTAATTCTTCCTGAAAATATAACTCTTGTGTTAGATTCTATGTTATTTTTAACAAAATTGTAGTTATGTATAGGGCCAGCCTGTGTTTTTTCTATCTATACTCCCGATATTTCTGCGCCAGTATTTCACAATATTACTTCCCAACCATTGACTGCTTTTCTACATGATCATAATTGATCAGTGGTTAGAGACAAACAAATCATGTGTCAATGATTTCATAAAACATAGGAAAGATTTGTTTATATAGGGGGTATAACGCCAAGTGAACAGTATTTCAGTAATTTTACAGATTTCCTGGATTTCAAAAATAACTAAGCAGGGCTCTACAGTGTCTTTTCCAAGGACCCTCACAGGAATAAACAAAATGCTGCAGATGAGGATTGAACAAGGGAGCTACTTATCACAAGTCCTCCACCTTATCACCTTAACCACTGGGCCACGCAGGTCCATTCGGCGGTGAGACCATCAGCCAAGTGGGCCACATAATCAGAGGAAAGAGCCAAATAAACCATGTCACAGTGACCTTATTAAGAGTCTGGTATAACACTAGCCAAGGTCTTAAACTCTTGACTCCTGTACAAACAACTGAGTTGAACCTCCTTCCCACCTAGTGAAGATTGGCCTCCCCAAAACTACCAGCATTGTCATTCTGTTTTTGAATAGGGTGTCTTACGAACAATGTCCGCAACGAAGCATAGCTAGAAAAATCCACTTTGGATTTTATGTCCCCTGTGAGGATTCGATTCCGGGTCTCCCGGGTGACAGTCCAAGACATAACCACTGAGCTAAAGAGTCGGCTCAGTAACGCAGAAGTTACATCTTGTCCTGATTGATTGTTGCTATGCTGTAGAGAGTGAGGCGGCTACGTAACAGGTGTTAATAGTTTTCATTTTTTCAAGACGTATTGCCTAATAATAGATCTCATACATTCTATTTTCTAAATATTCTAAATATGACATTCATACAGAAGTTAAAACAGCTACTAACACCTTAATACTTTTCTATCTACCATCACTGATTACAAGGGTTGGATGATAACGTCTTCAGGATAGGGTGAAATAAAAACTATTTTCATAGAGTTCAGGTTTCTATTTTTCATTTACATTTACACAAAATGGTAGAATGGACCCCCCACCACAGGAAGATGATAAAGCACATTTCAACCCTTTCGGCCATCTTGGATTTTGCTCTTTGTCGAAATTGAGAGTAACAGCGGACAGCGATTATACAGAGTGAAAAATAAAAGATTTTTTCATGTTTTTTATTTGACAAAACCCATTGTGACAAAAGTAGAAATTTTTCATCATGAACAATTTCTCCTTTCATCACAATAGTTGTCAGGTGTGTTGCTTCGGATGCACCTAAACCCTTATAGTGCTGGAACCGACTTCACGGTTACGCAAACAGGTAAGATCCAGGCCAGCCGCCAAGTAAATTGGCGGCTGGCCTGTGCTGTTTGCTACTGTGAATATCTTTCCTCAACAAAATTAAGCAGATGTTAAAGGTTTTGGAAAGCAGACGACACCCAAATCTATTTTAAGAAAATTAACCATTATTCTAATTAATGGGTAAATGTGTAAATACAGAGTAAGAAGTTCAGCTTACATGAGTGATAACTAAAAGTACATCCATGGGATCTGATTTTATATGGCGAGCATTCTATTGCAGACAAATTATAAAATTACAAAGCTTTCAAAGGAAAATTAACCCTCAATAACAAGACCTGGCTTGTTTCTATATGTGGCATTATCCTTTGTCAATATGTTTCTGAAATTTTGATATGAAAGCACTTAACTTTTTGCAGTTATGCTGATGGTTAAAACTTGGATTCAGAATCATAAATGCTCACTCCATTAAGGCTTTAATGCATGAGACTCTTAATTGAACAGGTTCATGTTTAATGACAATGTACAATAAATTAAACAAAATCTTATGTATCTCAATCCTTTAACTAATAATCTTTTATATTTTTTTTTATCAATTAATTAAATTGATTAAAAAATAACATTTAAGTTAGGAATTTTTTTCATTAAAAATCCATGAAAAATGTACAGATGAACTGTTGCAACAACTGACAATCAACACAAGTACTGGTCGTGTATCCAGGAAGCAGAACAAGTATGAATAAATGAATGGTGTTATAAGGGACATCGTTAGAAGTTCATTAAACACCCATTATGATGATGTGGATAAACATATATGGAATTATTTACAGGCTATTTAGTTTAAGGAGAATAAATAAGAATTTGTAATGAATGAATGATAACAAATAGAAAACTTGTAATAAGCTAATGATAGTAAATCAATAATTTGTAATGAATGTATGATATTCAGTAAATAGTTTGTTATGAGTTAATGATATTGATTTAATGTTGAAACTGTAATTAAAGAAAAGAAAAATACACCAATTGAAATATTGTTCAACTTTATTTCTTTCAAGTCTAAGGAAACTATTGACATATGATATATTCTATTTTACACAATTCATATAAATTATATTTCTTTTGTCTGCTTCAAACAAAAGTCATGAAAAAAAGAGCGAGCAATAACCTTTAACTGCTTATTCTATTACATCTAAATTAGTTGATAAAACTGATGCGAATGTCTTCTAAAACCAATGTCACAATAGGTTATATTGTTCCTAGTGAACAATTTATCCTTTTATCACAGTTGCTCAGGGGTGGCAAAATCTATTGTCTTTATTGCTCTGCTTGTCCAAAAGTCAAAACAGACAAGTGCATTTTTACTGAATTTTACCCTATAGCCATTATTACACACAAGTGCAGAAAAACGTTTGCCATTAATGGACAAGTAAATCAAAATAAAATTTTGCCACCCCAGGTTGTTTCTTACATCCTAATATCATTATAAAACTAGAGGGCCATAATGGCCCTAGAACCGCTCACCTAAGATTACCACCTATTTGAAGCATCGTTAGAAACATTGCTTTTACTGTTTACACAGAGTTTCTTGTGCTTCTATGCATTGACCTCTTTTTTTCCCAGTTTACAATTTGGACACCGTATGCTTGATGTGGGACTTTAAAATGGTACATAATTCTTACAATGCGGAAACTGAATATTTTACTTTTACAGATTTTATGTATGAAGATCAGCCCTGCACTTTTGTCAGTATGATCTATTGTTGCCATTTTGTGGTTATCATTTTGGCATATTTGGACATCAAAATTGACATTGATGTATTTTGTTTAAAATTCTACCATACTTGCATATAGTGACAATATAAACAATCTTTATAGAAGGGCCCCCAAAGAACATTCCTGTGAAATAGTTTTGAAATCTGACCAGTGGCCTGGGGGCCATGTTTTTCAAGATATAATTTTTTTTCGAACAACTTTTAATAAGAGGCCCAGAAAGAACATTCCTGTGGAATAAATTTGAAATCTGACCCGTCATGTGTGACAAGAATTTTTTTTTAAGGTTTTTACCAAATATGGGCATGGCATCCATTTTGGTCATATGACTAATTTTTTTTTTTTTTACAAATCTTTCTCCCCTTCAACTAGGGATGCTTCTTATGAAATCTCATTGAAACTGGCCCTGAGGTTTGGAAAAAAAAGATGTCTGTTAAGTTATTAATTTTAGCATTCATGTATATAGCTAAAACAAAAACGCTTTCAAAGTTCAACGCAGCCTGGCGGCCATGTTCTTCAAGATATCAAAATTCTTTGAACAACTTTTAAAAAGAGGCCCCAAAAAAACATTTCTGTGAATTTTTTTTGAATTCTGACAAGTGGTTTCAGACAAGAAGATTTTTTAAAAATTGCAGAAATTCCCCCTTTTTCATGCCACGGCAACCAAAGTTCTGCATGGAATCAATTTCTTTGAACAACTTTTGAAGAGCATCACATAACAGACTGTGAAGTTTGGTTAAGATTGGCTCAATGGTTTAGGAGGAGAAGATGTTTAAAGAAATTGTTGACGGCGCACAACGGACGACAGACATTGGGCGATCACAAAAGCTCACCATGAGCACTTTGTGCTCAGGTGAGCTAAACAGAATCTTGCCTTATTTTGGTGTCTGCTGATGCTTTGAATTTGGACAAGTCACAAATTCAATATTGGAGGTGTGGGCCTGTTCCATATTCCCATATGGGAGGGGGAGATGGGTAAAGGGTAATTAATAAGACAGTGCATCAAACCATAGGAAATGAATCACCGGATTTAATTTTTTATCATGTAGCTTTTTTGTTGCTTATCACTTTTATGGATGTCTCAAATTTGGGTTTTCCCTGCCAGGAAACAGTTCACTTTAAAAACTCTTGAATAAAAATACATTTTTAAAATGATTGCATCTTTTATTGATAATAGGCAAGGTCCGATCATGAAACCATCATGGCGAAAAGTAGAATTGTTATCTTGAATGAGCAAGTTTTCTTGTTGCCACATTTTCTTTTTCTGTTCGAGTGTTAATATACAGACACAAAAAGTTTAACCCTTTCTGTCATACAGGACAGCTACAAACGAAAAGGAACAACAAAAGATAAGCATAAACATTTTCTTTTCTGTGAGATGTTGGCCACAACTGATGTTGACAAAAGCAGAAATAAGTTGTTACAAAGAGCAAAATTTATCACAGTTGTTTTTTTAACCCTTAGAATGCTGGGAAATTTTCTAAATATAGATTTTTGTGTCATCTTTCAAAAACCTTCAATATCTGCTTAATTTTGATGTGGAAAGATATTCAGAGTAGCAAACAAGGTTGGATCACAGGCCAGCCCCCAACTTATTTGGCGGCTTGCCTGGATCCAGCCTGTTTGCATAAGCATGAAGTCGGTTCCAGCACTAATATATTAGCAATAAATATTTTCTCCTGACAGTCTATCAATTCTTTTTTTTTTTTTCATATGGGTTTTACATCACATCAACATTATTTCAGTTATGTAGCGATGTCCAACTCTTAATGATGGAGGAAGACCCCATACTCAACTGCCCATAAGGGCTGGTCAAGGCGGGTAGAACCATCGGCATTCCGTAAGTCAGTCAGGAGACTGCCTCTCATGAAAATCCATATCCCTCTCAGGATTTGAACCCACGCGGAGAGGGGCCAAGTGATTTCAAGTTCTTTACTCTAACCACTAGGCCACGGAGGTACCCAGTCTATCAATATATTTTCACTTATTTTTCTCATTCTGTTTTTGTTACAGTGTTTCAGTTTTTTTGTTTTGTTTTTTTTCCCCACAATTAACTGATCTTCAGACTCATATGCATAAACAGGTCTATGGGGAAATAATAAATTAAGCATTTTATGGAAACAGAAGCTAAACCTTATCTTTCAGCTTAACCATTATTCCACCTTGCATGGTTTAACCATATTTCAACTTGGATCAAAATTATGTTTTATATTGGGCTGTATGGTTAAGGTTGAATTTGCTATGCTAATATTATGAATGGGAAGTTATACCGAAACCTGGTGAATTGCCAAAATCACACAAACACTTCAAGGTTATACAAATCTTTCCCTGTTATAAAACAAAACTAGCCTCAACAACTGTAAAATAATCAGAACAGCAAAATATGAATGTAAAATCTATGCAAGTGATAATGAATCTTACTTTTGTATTTATAATGCATCATTATTCTACTCAATTTGAGTGAACTAAAAAAAAAGTCTTGTGTACATTCTAGAATGGTTGACAATTAACATACAAATATGTTTAATTCCCTCTTTAAAAGGAACAAATACGGTAGCATGTTCATATTTTGCTTTTAAAAGAGTTAAGACGAGAAGGTTTGTTTCCCATAAGCGATAAAACAAGGTCAGCTGAGAATTGCTTGGGGGAAATTTCGTATATAGTCAGGATCCAATGGAATCGGAGAAATTCTCCATTTTGAATATTCTGCATCGTTGTGTTGGATAAATGACGGTATTTTTGTGTCTATTGTGTGACTTTTCAAACAGGTCAAAGCCACTTGTTCTTCCGAGGGAGCATCGCTAGATATAACTCCGATGTAAACTACCACTTAGATTTCTAAAGTAACTCAAGACTAGATTATTGACAACTTTCAAATCCCAGTTACAACCATACAGAAAAGATATAGATCATTTGTATTCACAAACTGCTTAAAAGGGTTTATTTCATAAACGAGCCAAACTTAGAATGATAGGTGCATATTAGATACCATTGTAATGTAGGTTTTTCAATGGTATCTTGTGATGTGACATAAACAGGGTGCACGAGAAGGAATTCCTGACTTTATCTATAAACCGTCTTTCCCAAAGAAGCGCCTTCAGGCACAGAGGCTCACTTCACATTAATTAAAAAAATCACAAATGTATCAGCAACTTAAAAGATAAGAAATTGAAAGTTGTCTTCGGTGTAGTGACAATGATTGTTAATATCAAATTCTGAACGTTAATTACTCCCAGACCACAAATCTGTAATTTTAAAGAAAAGTCTGCACATATGAATAAAAGGGTCGGTTGTCTTATTACTATTTCACTCTCTTACTGTGAACTTTGGCAATCTGGGTCAATCAATTTTATTTTCATTTGGTGAAGATGTAAACAGAACTTGTAACAGCTGTGCTCACTTGATAGATTAGCCTATTTTTAGAGAAGAGATGAGAAAATAAACAAGATAAACAAGGGCTCAACATACCCTTTCCACTTTCTAAACAACATGCAAGACAAGAGGCCTTGGTCATATCAATACTCTTCTTAGAAGTGCCTGACACAGGAGGGGTAAGGTCCAAATATGTTCAAGTAATAACAACATTTAGTTCTTCCGGTGGGAGGAAGGTGGTGGGAGGAAGGGGTGAGGAAGGGGGGGAAGGGGGGAGGAAGGAGGGAAATAACCTGACCAATATTTTATGATCTTACGTCTGGACAAGACTGCCGTGCCACAGTTTTTTTGTTGTGGCTTTTTTTACCTACTTTTGCCAATGAAAGCCACATTGTGTACCCCCTATGAATTGACCATCAACTGCTGATTCTGGTGGTATATGCTAACCCATGCTTTATAACTGGGTTAGGTTTAACACTCAGCAGAGAAATCACAGAAGACCACATAGACCAACTGTTTTGGACATGTGCACCTGCCAAATGCGATTTCTCTGCCAAATGTTAAATGTAAAGCTGTTATAAGGCATGGGTTATCATATACCACCAGAACCAGAAAGTTGATGTTCAGCTCATGCAGGGTACACAATGTGGCCATCATTGGCAAAAGTAGGTGAAAAAGCAAAAAAATCAAAGTGCTGATAGTGCTGAAAGACTAAGGTGCGTTTAAAGCAAGAAGATTGAGGTTAAATTTGAAAATTTGAGCAACATCTCGAGGAAAACAACTGATCCTTTTACCAACATTACTATAATTATTATTTCTGTGAACAGAGACTGAATGATAGTCTTTTTTTCGAACATCTGGACATTTTACGATTTCCCATGAGGCAACAGTAATACTAATATGGAGCAAAACAAAGCAAGTAAATACAGACTACATTCCTAGTTCCAAGAAGGTATTAGTCCGCACAGTGAAGGCGGTTGTTTAATGAGTAATTGGAATCAGACCGCTATTTGTATATCAATAAAGTACCGTCCCTCAAAAAGTGGTCTGTAAATTCAATGGACTAAGGTGCTGACGCATCCTTAGTCCAAAAACCTGGGTGCAGCCGTCTTGCTCCGTCAAAAGATTGTGAACATTGGTCACGTGATTCCCCTGGCTGTTCACTTTTATGTTAGCATTGTTAACAATAGTGTCTGAAGCTATCTGCTACACATGTGCTTAAGGTAGTCCACACCTGATGAAAAATTTGTATTTGCTTTGGTTAAAGAATTAATCTTAATGTAATTATGAAACTATTAATCACTTCAAAGGCATTCACCAAGCCACTTTTACTAATTTGTCAGCTTTTGAATTTATGTTACACAAAATGAATCAATAATTCTGTAATTAAATCCATAGTAAGTACCTCCCCTTAATTATCAATTTAACAGTGAAATCAATTTTACATTTTTGAAATCTGACAAATAAGAAATTTCAATCCATAACAAATTATTGTGATACAAAACTTGATTTTACAACATTTGTTTTGTTAAATCATTGACTTCATTTTTCTGACTTTTTTCCATCAGGGATGGAATACCTCAAACAAGGATACACGAAGGAAATGGTTGGCAAATCCGAGATTTAAGGATAGGCAAATCTTGGCAAGATTTATATCCCCCACACACACTTGGATATTTTTAGCAGACAAAATCATTATCGATGACTCAAAGGCAACGCGATTTCTCAATAAGCAGCTTACTTCCTTAATTTGAGGTCAAACCCAAGTGGATGACTTACATATCATGTGTAAATTTGCCTTCTCTAGCAATGTTTTGCATAAATGTTTTAGGCTGAATTTTAAATGTATCAACAACAGGCTAATAATTCAGAATAGAGATTGACATTTTTCAAACATTTCTACAAGTTTTTCTTTTCTCATATTTGTTTGCAGCATGTGACTTTGATTCATACTATTATCAACGGTTTCAGATTTATCTAACAGCAGTCAGTCCATCTCTTCATCTCTTCATGCAACACAGATGATTCTGCCTGCATGGTCTAATAAATAGGGGGGGGGGGGGGGGGGGGGGGGGGGGGGGCGGGGCGGCGGCGCTGGCCTGGCCTCGATCCAACCTGTTTCCATAAGCATGAAGGTTGGGTCCAGCACTATAAGAGTTAAAATGTTGTCATGCATGTTGGTTAAAAGAAAGTTCCTAGACCAGCAGCCACTTAAATGTCTCGCACACGTTTAGAAAGTTGTCAATGCAAACTTCTTCATATATCATGCCTTCATAACACAGCAGCAAGTCTGACATTGAATATAGGGGGCCGAAATAAGATACACAGCTCAGCAAAAAAAAATTCCGACGTTTTATGAAGCCATTGCCACATGTATTTTTTGTCTCTTACCACTGTTTGATTACGTTCAGTGGATAAATTATTATATAGTACGGGTAGAAGAGGATAGGACACTGAATATTGCAATGTAACTGATTTGTCTGTTTGTATGGTGTTTAATGCCATGTCAACAATTTTTCAGTAGTGTTACAGCTTTCCTGGTTGAACCAGTACTAGGCTAGAGATCTGAAGTGACTTGTAAATGGCCACTCACATTAAACTAGAGGTGTCGGTGTGGCTTGAACCAGGGACCCCCAACTTCTAACTCTGCCACCTTAACCAAAGTGCCACGCAGGACCCCCAATTTGCCTTCAATTTGCATTAAATCATGCATATTTAAATACATTCAGATTTTATTACCAACTTTGATGTGCTTCACCAGTTCCCCTCTATAGAAATCAATGACTGGTCCAAATTGAAAGCAGCAGCAGACGACATCATACCATGAACATAAAACAATTTTTGTACGATATTCCATAGCAACCATTGACTAAAAAGGTAGAAAAAAAAAAAATCCTCGTAAGGACACAATCATCCTTTTTAAATTTGTCCTTACAAGCGGGTTTTTCTTTTTGATAAAGACTTCTGCAGGCAGTGTAGGGTGTTGATCAGTTCATGGGTTAAGCAAGTATTCTGTATGACCATGAATGTTAAGGGTTCTGATTTTTATGAATGAGAGAGAGGATGTCTCTAGGGTCTGACCTTGTATGATTTATAGCAATGTCAACTCAAGTCATGTGACACCCAAAAGTGGTGTCTGGCCAGATAGATCACCCTTAACCCTTTACCAAACCCCAAATTTTTCGACTGTCCCTTATTGAAAGAGTTTGTAGACAACATTTCAAAATATGATGAAATTGAAAAGTAATCTTCTATAAGAGCAATTTCTCCTATTAACACAATGTTTTTCCAGAGTCATCTGCAACAAACTGGTCTAATGTCGTTATTGTTTGGTAATGGGTTAACCCATTCAGGGGCCTCTGTCCAGTTTAATTGTATGGTGTTTTAACACCATGTCAACAATTGTTCAGTTATGTTACAGCTTCTCTTGATTCACCAGTACTTGGCTAGGGCTCTGAAGCCTCGGTCCAGACTAGAGGGGATGTTTATTAATTCATTTATATGGACTTTACATTGCATCAACATTATTTCAGTTATGTTGCAATGCCGGAATCTTAATGAACCAACAGCATTCCTTAAGTCAGTAGGGCGACTACCTCTCATGAACATCCATTTGCCGTCTCCCGGATTTGAACCAACACAGAGAGGGGCCATATGACTGTAAGATCTTTTCTCTAACCACTAGGCCAAAGAGGTCCCCCAAAAATGGTTGTTTTAAGGCACGACAATAATCTTTCAGTTATATTAAGGCTTTTCTGGGACTCACCAGTACTAGGCTGTCGCTCTAAAAACCCATTGCCAAAAGGCGCATCCAACAAATCTAGCAACGCTGCAGTCAATATTTTCTCACTTGAAGCAGACGACTTTAGAAAAGCTTTGTAACCATGTGACAAACTTTCAGTTCTGCTGTTGTGTTATGTGAATAGATTGAAAAAGCATTGTGGCAAAAGGAGAAATTGCTTGTGACAAGCAATTTCTCCTTTTGTCACAATGCTTTTTGAAAGTGGTCTGCTGCAAGACTTACAAAAATGTGGCGTTAGGCAGTAATGCTTTAACTACTGGGACCTGCAGGACCCCCAAACCAAGTTAAACAGCTGATCTAAATGAAATTAATAAAATAGATACAGTGAAAAGGTATGCCACCACAACTGCTTAACATAGCATCATCAACATGTCTTAGAAAGGTTGGAAAATTCAATAAAATCATTTTTTTTCCTAATCCCATTTAACAATTTTTTTTTTATCAAATTCCATTTGACAACTTTTTCTTTTTTAAATTCTGTTTAACAATTTTATCTTTTTTCAAATTCCATTTAACAATCTCAAAATGAAAATACCCTTTTACATTTGTTTTTCATGAATACTCTGTTGAAAGTATTAATTTGGAATGCACTTAAAACTAAAGATGGGTTAACACTATTCCTCATTCAAGCATTACAGCAGAAGTAACATTTTATTTAAACATTTTCAAAAAAGAAGACAGACATTAGGTAAAAAAGGAGTTAAAACTGTTTTGTTAATTTCATTTATGATACAAGAATAGTAAGTCCTACTTGATTAAGGAGAGATGATTCGAAAATTTAAAAGTTTGTCTGCAGAAGATATCTATATGCAGGTGAACAAAATTGATTTTTAAGAGCAACAATGGTAAATCATAAAACGTAAGAAAAGTTCAGAGTTGCAACAACAGTAAAACTGGCTACCTGACACAACTGCGTATGATTTGAATTTCCCTGTAATTTCAATTTCCCACGGTTTATACAAATTATACAGGAAATGTCATCAATTTCTCACTTAAATGTCAACTCGGTCAGGCTGTTCTACACAATCTTCTAAACTGGCCTTGATACAAACAAAATTTCAATTGCTAACTTCTCTATCTTTAGGCCTAAGGCTGGGTAATTTTATTAGAAGTAGATTTTTGTGTCGTCTGCTTCCCAAAACTTTCAAGATCTGCTCAATTTTGATGAGGAAAGATACTAAGAGTAACAAACGGGTTACATCCACACCAGCCTCCAATCTTCTTGGCAGCTGGCCTGGATGTAACCTGTGTGCATAAGCACAAAGTCTGTTAACCCTTTCCTAAACAACACATTTTTGACTGTCCCAAATTGAAAGAGTTTGCAGATGACATTTCAAAATGTGATGAAATTGGAAAATAATCTTCCCACAATGTTTTCTAAAGTCGTCTGGAACATAGTGGTGAAATGTTGTTATTGTTTGGGAAAGGGTTGATACATCTTAACCCTGTGTTGTTCCTCTAGAAACCCACAGGGTTCATAACCAATATTGAAGAATATCAATAAAAAAGGATTTTATAAAATAGTACTGAGGATTTTGAGGGTTAAGTGCAATACTTTACTAAGTGCTTTATGCATGTGGAGGACTTAATAAAGTTTGTTTATGGATAAAGAATTGTAGAAAGAAATCTTCTAAACAGAAGCAACGCCCATCATGAGTTACTTCTGATACTGTCACAATGGTTTCTTAAATCTCGTGCCGGAGTTCCAAAACACCAAGCACGTATCGCGGGTTCTTTCTTCAACAAGACATTCACTTTTCTGAAGGACTTGGTATTGAACCAACAATGTGAGGAAAAGTGTTCAAGAGGCTGTAAAAGACGAGGGGTAAAAGGCGTGGTTTTGGAAGAAATAAGCTGAGAGACTGCTGTTCACTTATCATAACAGGAAATGGCCATTATTTAGCGATAACAATTTCCCTTCAAAACTTTGAGAAATCAAATAGACAGGAGCCCCAAACCCTTATCAAGCTGAGAGTGATTTGTTGCAGAAATTAGAAAGATTAACTAGGTAATTGAAAAAAAAAAAAAAAACCATCAATGAAAAATGCATAACTGACCATCAAAAATTGAATTCATTGTAATGAAAGGAAAGTTGGTTCATCATGAGCAAATTTTCCTTTCGTTACAATGTGTTTTCAATTGTAGATTGGTCCAAAGACGTGAAATATACTGGGATATATTGGGTAAGGATTAATCTGTATTTACTTTGCACATTAAAATTGAACCCTCTCACCTAGCAAATAGAGGACCAATAGGTTCAACCCATATTCCCGTTCCCAAATAGGATTTGTCTGTAACAGCAAATACTTTAGATACTTGATCTCAGAAGAGAAAATTTTGAAAGTCAAAATAAAATGTCGTTGAAACAATACAGTTTGTGTATTGTTATTTGATACACAATTAAAAGTAGCTTTTGAAAGCAGAATTAATTCAGGAAGCGTCAATTTATCTAAGTATGTACAGTTTATATGCGATAGATCTCCAAACCGAGGTAACACTTTTGGATAAAAATACATCTTGCTACAAATGACTATTCTTCAGTGCATATTATATAACAGTGAAATTATTGTGCAGTTTTAAAGAAATTAATTTCTAACTTCCAAATTTCCTCACAACTGTGAATAAGCACCTTTATATAGTATTATGAGAAAACACACAATTGCCAATTGCTTCATTCCCACAAGCTTCAAGCATGGTAGTGAATATCAGAGTCCAGAACAATGTTTCCCTGCAAAGACTTATCTTTTTATTTGGAACAATCTATTTGATCATACTTCTAGAAACAGGGCTTGACGTTTTCCTCTTTTTCTTTCTTTATCTTTTTTTGTTAAATATATTCTTCCATTGTCCATGTATTTCGTGTCTTATTTATGGAAAGGTTTGGGAAATCTTCAACCATTTTCTTTTAAAAAAAAGAGAGAATAACCCATTCCCCTACATGTTAATGTTTGAGGAAATAACCCATTCCCCAACACGTCAATGTTTGAGTGAATAACCCATTCCCCTAAACGATAATGTTTGAGTGAATATTCCCCTACACGTTAATGTTTGAGTGAATAACCCATTCCCCTGCACGTTAATGTTTGAGTGAATAACCCATTCCCCTAAACGATAATGTTTGAGTGAATAACCCATTCCCCTACACGTTAATGTTTGAGTGAATAACCCATTCCCCTAAACGATAATGTTTGAGTGAATAACCCATTCCCCTGCATGTTAATGTTTGAGGGAATAACCCATTCCCCTACATGTTATTGTTTGAGTGAATAACCCATTCCCCTAAACGATAATGTTTGAGTGAATAACCCATTCCCCTACACGTTAATGTTTGAGTGAATAACCCATTCCCCTAAACGATAATGTTTGAGTGAATAACCCATTCCCCTACACGTTAATGTTTGAGTGAATAACCCATTCCCCTACACGTTAATGTTTGAGTGAATAACCCATTCCCCTACACGTTAATGTTTGAGTGAATAACCCATTCCCCTACACGTTAATGTTTGAGTGAATAACCCATTCCCCTACACGTTAATGTTTGAGTGAATAACCCATTCCCCTACACGTTAATGTTTGAGTGAATAACCCATTCCCCCATTCCCCTACACGTTAATGTTTGAGTGAATAACCCATTCCCCTACACGTTAATGTTTGAGTGAATAACCCATTCCCCTACACGTAATGTTTGAGTGAATAACCCATTCCCCTACACGTTAATGTTTGAGTGAATAACCCATTCCCCTACACGTTAATGTTTGAGTGAATAACCCATTCCCCTACACGTTAATGTTTGAGTGAATAACCCATTCCCCTACACGTTAATGTTTGAGTGAATAACCCATTCCCCTAAACGATAATGTTTGAGTGAATAACCCATTCCCCTACACGTTAATGTTTGAGTGAATATTCCCCTACACGTTAATGTTTGAGTGAATAACCCATTCCCCTACACGTTAATGTTTGAGTGAATAACCCATTCCCCTAAACGATAATGTTTGAGTGAATAACCCATTCCCCTAAACGATAATGTTTGAGTGAATAACCCATTCCCCTACACGTTAATGTTTGAGTGAATAACCCATTCCCCTGCACGTTAATGTTTGAGTGAATAACCCATTCCCCTACACGTTAATGTTTGAGTGAATAACCCATTCCCCTACACGTTAGTGTTTGAGTGTTCCAAAATAAAAGCAACAGCAGAAGACAAACAATACCATGACAACAATATTTTCTCTTGGGGGAAATGGATAGAAACCATTGTGACAAAAGGAAACATTGCTCATTATGTGTAATTCATCCTTTTATCACAGATGTTTCTAGAGTGTTCATCAGCAGATGTTGTATGGAGATGTGTTAAGGAGGAAGGGGGTCTTTTGGGTGTACATGTAAACAAATCTAACTCTATCGAGGGCCCACAATGAATGGGGTGCTTTTTTCAGCAAATTGCCACCAATCTAACTCTATCGAGGGCCCACAATGAATGGGGTGCTTTCTTCAGCAAATTGCCACCAATCTAACTCTATCGAGGGCCCACAATGAATGGGGCGCTTTCTTCAGCAAATTTCCATAATTGCCTCATTTTTTTCTCGCCTAAATTTTCGTTCAACCTACAATAAGAGTTTATCAAAGCCAATCCCAAATCTCAAGGTTTTAATCGAAGTCTTGAAAATCGGTTTTTGCCTCTCTTAGACATGGATAACTATTTTAGATCTGATTTCTTCAATGAAAGTAGAGGAGCTATGAGAACTTTGTTGAAAAAATAAAAACTTTCATTCAAATTCAAACCCTACATCAATAGTCTTTTCTTGATTCATAGTTATATACACTTTCAGAAGAAATTTCATGTATAATTATGATGAAATAAGTACCATTAATTTGTTGTAACTAACATTTACTCATTAAAGACATGTTCTACAGTTTTATATGAAAATAATCCTTTCATAGAATTTTCTAAATTTTTGATATGTTATTTAAAATTCTATTGTGAATTCAAAAATGAAAAGAAAAATGTAGGTTGACGAGTTTGTTTTTACGTAAAATGACAATTTCCATGGTAACAGTTTGGGGCAAAAAGGTCAAAATGACCATAATTATCATCTTCAAAGGTACATGTATTAAAATAATTTCTGGAATGTTTGTTAACACAAAAAGTATGACTTCATCTATTCAATACTTTATAGTTCAATGTTTTTTTCAAATCTTTACAATTCAAACATTTTTTGTGATCCAAATCAGTTTTTCAAATTTTTGTATTCGTCAAAAAACAATGAAAATTGATACGTATATTACAAATAAATGAAGATATTTAAAAATTCCTTTCATAGAATTTTCTTATTTCTCAGTATGTGAGGTAAAATTCAATCTTGTAATACAAAATGCCAAAAAAAGCATAAGTTGACGAGTTTTTCTGTAAAATGAAAGTTTCCATGAAAGTTTCCATGGTAACCGTATTTGAAAAACATTTTAAAAAAAGGATTTAAATAACTTTTAACTTGAAAAATAAAAGCTGGGGGCTTAATTTACATGGGAAATATATAACAATGTTAATAACCTTTTGAAGTTGCATGGATAATATGATTAATCTTTGTAAAGAATTGCATAGTCAATTTCATCCGAATAAAAGGTTTATCCGACTACTATGCAAGTACCTCTTCGGTAACAGATTATTATCTCCCTTGGATGCGCAGATGAAGTGCGCAGATAAAACTACCGAGAACGTCCTTAATTCAAATAAATTTCTACAATATTTCACATAGAATGTCATTGTCAAACTTAGCATTGGAATATGCTTTCAATTTGGACTAATAAAATTCCATTGATGTTGTAATGTGGGTATTGGATGGAACAAGTTGCAAGTCTTTAAAATAACTGTCTTCTACCGATAAAATGACAACAAAGATTTCTGAAGTAACATAAGACTAAATTATTGACAGCTTTCCAACCCTGTTTATAACCATACAGAAAAGATCAAGATCATTTATATCACAGATATTATGAACCGTTTAAACAGATTTACTTCTCACAAAACACTCTAAACTTAGAATAAGAGATGCTATTTTTAGATCCAATCGTCACATGGGTCTTTAGAAACAAGTGCAACGTGCTCAATAAGACATATCAGCCTTAAATTATAAACCTGCTTTCCCATAGAAGCACTGACAAACACAAAGGCTCCCTTCAGATTAATTAAACTAAATCACAGGGTTTCAGCAACATGGAAGTAAGAAAATTGAAAATGGTCTTTGGCTTGTGACATTGCTTGTTAATATCCTTTTTTTTTTTACTTTTTCTACTCCCAGGCCACAAATCTTTGAGTTTGTTCATTTAAAATAATCAGCAGGCACATTCACCCTTTCCTTAACATACATGATTCTAGAAACTTTTGTGACAAAAGAAGATATTGCTTATAATGCAACATTTCCCTGTATAGCACCCCATTCATTGTTGGCTCTATAAGAATGAATGAATGAATGGTGTTTTAAGGCGCATCGACAGCTACGGTCATTTAGCGCGCATTATGATGATGTGGATGAATGGTTGGCTCTATAGTTACTTATAGTTCCTGTATAGCACCCCATTACTTGTTGGCTCTATAGCTACTTATAGTTCCTGTATAGCACCCCGTTCATTATTGGCTCTATAGTTAGTTATAGTTCCTGTATAGCACCCAATCCATTGTTGGCTCTATAGCTACTTATAGTTCCTGTATAGCACCCCATTCCTTGTTGGCTCTATAGCTACTTATAGTTCCTGTATAGCACCCCATTCATTGTTGGCTCTATAGTTACTTATAGTTCCTGTATACACCCCATTCATTGTTGGCTCTATAGTTACTTATAGTTCCTGTATAGCACCCCATTCATTGTTGGCTCTATAGTTACTTATAGTTCCTGTATAGCACCCCATTCATTGTTGGCTCTATAGCTACTTATAGTTCCTGTATAGCACCCCATTCATTGTTGGCTCTATAGTTACTTATAGTTCCTGTATACACCCCATTCATTGTTGGCTCTATAGTTACTTATAGTTCCTGTATACACCCCATTCATTGTTGGCTCTATAGCTACTTATAGTTCCTGTATAGCACCCCATTCATTGTTGGCTCTATAGTTACTTATAGTTCCTGTATAGCACCCCATTCATTGTTGGCTCTATAGTTACTTATAGTTCCTGTATACACCCCATTCATTGTTGGCTCTATAGCTACTTATAGTTCCTGTATACACCCCATTCCTTGTTGGCTCTATAGCTACTTATAGTTCCTGTATAGCACCCCATTCATTGTTGGCTCTATAGTTACTTATAGTTCCTGTATACACCCCATTCCTTGTTGGCTCTATAGTTACTTATAGTTCCTGTATACACCCCATTCCTTGTTGGCTCTATAGTTACTTATAGTTCCTGTATACACCCCATTCATTGTTGGCTCTATAGCTACTTATAGTTCCTGTATAGCACCCCATTCATTGTTGGCTCTATAGTTACTTATAGTTCCTGTATAGCACCCCATTCATTGTTGGCTCTATAGCTACTTATAGTTCCTGTATAGCACCCCATTCATTGTTGGCTCTATAGTTACTTATAGTTCCTGTATACACCCCATTCATTGTTGGCTCTATAGCTACTTATAGTTCCTGTATACACCCCATTCATTGTTGGCTCTATAGCTACTTATAGTTCCTGTATAGCACCCCATTCATTGTTGGCTCTATAGTTACTTATAGTTCCTGTATACACCCCATTCCTTGTTGGCTCTATAGTTACTTATAGTTCCTGTATACACCCCATTCCTTGTTGGCTCTATAGTTACTTATATTCCTGTATACACCCCATTCATTGTTGGCTCTATAATACTTATAGTTCCTGTACCCATTCATTGTTGGCTCTATAGTTACTTATAGTTCCTGTATAGCACCCCATTCCATTGTTGGCTCTATAGCTACTTATAGTTCCTGTATAGCATCCCATTCATTGTTGGCTCTATAGTTACTTATAGTTCCTGTATACACCCCATTCATTGTTGGTTATATAGTTACTTATAGTTCCTGTATACACCCCATTCCTTGTTGGCTCTATAGTACTTATAGTTCCTGTATAGCACCCCATTCATTGTTGGCTCTATAGTTACTTATAGTTCCTGTATATAGCACCCCATTCATTGTTGGCTCTATAGTTACTTATAGTTCCTGTATAGCACCCCATTCATTGTTGGCTCTATAGCTAGTTAAAGTTCCTGTATAGCACCCCATTCATTGTTGGCTCTATACCCACATAAAGAGGGAAAATGTCATTTCAAATTCTATTTGTTTGTTTGTTTGTTTGTTTGTATGGTTATATCGCCGTACCAACAATTTTTCAGTTATGTAACGGCTTTCCCGAAACCATCAGTACTAGGCTAGGGCTCTGAAGTGACTTGTAAAAGGTCACTCTCACAAAACCAGAGGTGCCGGCTCGAACCCGGGACACCTGCTTTTAAGTCCACCACCTTATTCACTGGGACACGCAGAACCCTTCAAATTCTATACTTTAACAAGTCCATGGAGGTTCAGGTCTGATTACAGAGGACACTTCACACTTCCCATTGGCCGCTTTTGGTGTGACCATAAATGTGTAACCCTCAACCCTAAATAAACTCAGTCTAACCCATCTGTAGATCACTTAAGAAACAATTGTGAAAATGAGATAATAATGAGCAAATTAGAGCAATATCCTTCTTTTGTCATAATTGTTTCATTTCTTCCCTACCAAATCAAAAAGAGAAAACTTCACTTTTTTCAATCTGAGTGTAATTGGCGGCTGAAGGTGCTTTCTAATTGGAATATTAAATCATTTTCATACAAGGGGATATATGAACTATTTCTTCAAGTAGGCCAGGTGTGCGATGACACAGGATAAAAATATTAATGAACAGGCCCTGCTCTAGAGAATAAATGGGCCCGTCTCTAGAAAATAAACATGCCCTGCTATAGAGAATAAATTAATATGCCCTGCTCTAGGGAATAAATATGCCCTGATATAGGGAATAAACAGGTCCTGCTCTAGGAAAAAGACATGTCCTGCTATAGAGAATAAATACGCCCTGCTCTAGAGAATAAACATGCCCTGCTCTAGAGAATAAACCGGCCCTGCTCTAGAGAATAAACATGCCCTGCTCTAGAGAATAAATACGCCCTGCTCTAGAGAATAAATGGACCCTGCTATAGAGAAAGACATGCCCTGCTATAGAGAAAAAATATGCCCTGCTCTAGGGAATAAATGGGCCCTGCTATAGAGAATAAAGGGATCCTGCTATAGAGAATAAATATGCCCTGCTCTAGAGAATAAATGGGCCCTGCTATAGAGAATAAAGGGATCCTGCTATAGGGAATAAACATGCCCTGCTATAAAGAATAAACAGGCCCTGCTCTAGGAAATAGACATGCTCTTCGACAAACAAACCTTTGGGCCCTGCTCTGCAGAGTAAACAAGCCTTTGGGCCTTGCTCTGCGGAGTAAACAAGCCTTTGGGCCTTGCTCTGCGGAATAAACAAGCCTTTGGGCCTTGCTTGCCTTTGGGCCTTGCTCTGCGGAATAAACAAGCCTTTGGGCCTTGCTCTGCGGAATAAACAGGCCTTTGGGCCTTGCTCTGCTGAATAAACAGGCCTTTGGGCCTTGCTCTGCGGAATAAACAAGCCTTTGGGCCTTGCTCTGCGGAATAAACAAGCCTTTGGGCCCTGCTCTGCTGAATAAACAGGCCTTTGGGCCTTGCTCTGCGGAATAAACAAGCCTTTGGGCCCTGCTCTGCGGAATAAACAAGCCTTTGGGCCTTGCTCTGCGAATAAACAGGCCTTTGGGCCTTGCTCTGCGGAATAAACAGGCCTTTGGGCCTTTGGGCCTTGCTCTGCGGAATAAACAAGCCTTTGGGCCCTGCTCTGTGGAATAAACAGGCCTTTGGGCCTTGCTCTGCGGAATAAACAAGCCTTTGGGCCCTGCTCTGCGGAATAAACAAGCCTTTGGGCCTTGCTCTGCGGAATAAACAAGCCTTTGGGCCTTGCTCTGCGGAATAAACAAGCCTTTGGGCCTTGCTCTGCGGAATAAACAGGCCTTTGGGCCTTGCTCTAAGGAGTAAGCATGCTTGCTTAAGGGTAACCATCCTGGGTGTACCTTTACTTATAGAAGTAGACATAATTAATATATTTTCCTAGTTTTACATCCTTTCTTCTCAACCTTCCATTTGGGGAACATATTTAAACCCTCTCTCATGGATATTTACATAGGGATTTCAATTTAGAATTTTTCTGATAGAAAACCTTACCTTGTAATATTCCACTTCATCTTCATTATGTGAGACATATAGGGGCAGTCCTGCCAGCGCTTTCTCTAACTCCTTACCAATAATCTTCACACCCTGAGCAGCAATTACTTGCTTATGATGCTCATACTGGCCCTGAAATAATAAAATTCAAAGCTCATTTTGACATTGAAATAATATCATAAAGCTCCAATTGACCAAGAAATAATATCTAAAAGCAAATACTGGCCCTGAAACACTTTAACATAGTGAATATTGGACCTAAACAATAATGATCATATTGACCCTGAAATGATTAATTTAAAGCTCATATTGACTCTGATATAATATAATTCAAAGCTCATATGGGCTCTAAAATGATAAGACAAATGTTTTCTAAAGTTGTCTGCAACAAAGTCGTCAAATGTGGTTATTGTTTGGGAAAGGGTTAAAGTTCGGTACTCTAACCACCAGGCCACAGAGGGCCACTCCTACATAAGTATGTGGTAATGCCATATCAAAAAATGTTCAGTTGTGTAACAGCTTTCCTCGATCCACCAGTACTGTACTACGCTAGGGCTCTGAAATGACTTGTCAAAGGTCACTTCCACAAAACCAGAGGTGTTGGTGGGGCTCGAAACCAGGACCCAGAGTTCTTTGTCCCCGTCCTAAACCACTGGGTCATAAAGGCCCCGTCCAAAATTTTATAAAGAGATGATCTGATATTTCCAGCCTGAAGAAAGTAGGGGTAAAGGAACTCTAGCATGCAATGGTTTGGGGTCATCTATCAAATAACATAGAAATGACCAAATTAGAAAAATGTAATCAAATAGTTTCCTGAGTGTCAGACTTCAAATTAATCACAGCTCTTTTCATAGTCTAGAAATCCTTTCCTCAACAATGATTACCAAATGCCTTTTCAATAAATTGCATTTTAAAACGATGCCCTCACCATACACAGTTTTTTCTAATCCTAATCATTTTATGTTTTTCATTTCTTCATTTTGTTGTCATCAATATTTTGAGAAAATAAAGCCAAATAATTTATACTTGATTAATAAGCTAAAATACTTTAGGACAGGCTTACTTGCCCCATATAAAAGAGGTAGGAACATGTTGAATGAAAGGTTTTTTGTAGACATATCTGTGCTTGATAGTAATTGATCAACTTTTCATAAAACGACAATAACTTCTTAAAATACTCTAAGACATAACTGCTCATAAGAGCCATAATTATAGCATTATTCAGTGATAGTTGAGAGCAGTCTGAAGCAAAAGCACACATTTCCTCCTTTAGTCAAAATGGTTTCTTGCCAATGGCATAAAGAGAATGATATTTTTAATACTTTATAATGCTGTCTGCTGATGCTTTCAATTTAGAACAGTCACGCAATCTATCCAATGTGGGGGAAAAGGCTATGATGGTCAGACTAAACTTACATATATACCTATTGGGATATTTCCGGCTTCTAGAATACATTAACCCAATTACACCCTTTATTTCAATTCTTATTCTACCTGTGATTTATTCTTCTAATGGGGTTTAACATACTATCAGCAATATTTCAGTTATATAACAGCCTTCCAGAGCCTCACCACTACATGGCTAGGATATGGAAGTGTCTGGCCTAAGGACACTCTCACTGAACAAGCAGGGGGATTGGGGATTCACGCAGGACACCAAAGTTAAAAGTTAATAAGTATACCATCAAGCACATTTCTTAACCCTTTCCCAAACAAAAACGACATTTGACCACTTTGTTGCAGACAACTTTAGAAAACATTGTGGGAAAAGGAGAAATTGCTCGTAACAAGCAATTTTTCCTTTTCCCACAATGTTTTCTGCCCTATCAGAAGATTATTTTCCAATTTCTTCACATTTTGAAATGTCGTCTGCAAACTCTTTCAACTTGGGACAGTCGAAAATTTGTTATTTGGGAAAGAGTTAAAGTATATTTGGGACAGAGGACTCAAGAACCGGTTTTGATGAAATGAAAGTGGACACTCTCTCTTTTGTCTCTAAGCTATCAAGTTATTTGTTATATTATCTATATATCTATATGGGTTTTACATGGCGTAATTCTGTTATGTTGGGATGCTTGACTCTTCATGATGGAGGAAGAACCCTCACTCTACTACTAATAAGGTTTGGTAAGGCCGGGTAGAATCATCGGCATTCCGAAATCAGTCAGGAGAAAACCTCTCATGAAAATCCAAATGCAATCACACGGAATTGGACCCCAGCGGAGATTGGTCATGATTCTGCACTCTAGCCTCCAGGCCACAGTGGACCCTCTCCTTTTATACTATACAAGTTGACTGCAGTGTAGGTGTGACATATCTGCTGGTTGCATACACAGAGAATTGTTATACACAGTGTAATTAAAGAGGGAAAATGCATCAGGGGACATGAACCGACTATTGTTATACACAGTGTAATCAAAGAGGGAAAATGCATCAGGGGACATGAACTGACTATTGTTATACACAGTGTATTCAAAGAGGGAAAATGCATCAGGGAACATGAACCGACTATTGTTATACACAGTGTAATTAAAGAGGGAAAATGCATCAGGGGACATGAACCGACTATTGTTATACACAGTGTAATCAAAGAGGGAAAATGCATTAGGGGACATGAACCGACTATTGTTATACACAGTGTAATTAAAGACGGAAAATGCATCAGGGGACATGAACCGACTATTGTTATACACAGTGTAATCAAAGAGGGAAAATGCATTAGGGGACATGAACCGACTATTGTTATACACAGTGTAATTAAAGAGGGAAAATGCATCAGGGGACATGAACCTACTATTGTTATACACAGTGTAATCAAAGAGGGAAAATGCATCAGGGGACATGAGCCGACTATTGTTATACACAGTGTAATCAAAGAGGGAAAATGCATTAGGGGACATGAACCGACTATTGTTATACACAGTGTAATCAAAGAGGGAAAATGCATTAGGGGACATGAACCGACTATTGTTATACCCAGTGTAATTAAAGAGGGAAAATGCATCAGGGGACATGAACCGACTATTGTTATACACAGTGTAATGAAAGAGGGAAAATGCATTAGGGGACATGAACCGACTATTGTTATACACAGTGTAATCAAAGAGGGAAAATGCATCAGGGGACATGAACTGACTATTGTTATACACAGTGTAATCAAAGAGGGAAAATGCATCAGGGGACATGAACCGACTATTGTTATACACAGTGTAATCAAAGAGGGAAAATGCATCAGGGGACATGAACCGACTATTGTTATACACAGTGTAATCAAAGAGGGAAAATGCATCAGGGGACATGAACCGACTATTGTTATACACAGTGTAATTCAAAGAGGAAAATGCATCAGGGGACATGAACCGACTATTGTTATACACAGTGTAATTAAAGAGGGAAAATGCATCAGGGGACATGAACCGACTATTGTTATACACAGTGTAATCAAAGAGGGAAAATGCATCAGGGGACATAAACCTACTATTGTTATACACAGTGTAATTAAAGAGGGAAAATGCATCAGGGGACATGAACCGACTATTGTTATACACAGTGTAATCATCAGGGGAGGTGAATTGGATCAATTAGGTGTAATTAATGCATCAGGGGGAACATGACACCGACTATTGTTATACACAGTGTAATTAAAGAGAGAAAATGCATCAGGGGACATGAACCGACTATTGTTATACACAGTGTAATTAAAGAGGGAAAATGCATCAGGGGACATGAACCGACTATTGTTATACACAGTGTAATTAAAGAGGGAAAATGCATCAGGGGACATGAACCGACTATTGTTATACACAGTGTAATTAAAGAGGGAAAATGCATCAGGGGACATGAACCGACTATTGTTATACACAGTGTAGTTAAAGAGGGAAAATGGATCAGGGGACATGAACCGACTATTGTTATACACAGTGTAATCAAGAGGGAAAATGCATCAGGGGACATGAACCGACTATTGTTATACACAGTGTAATCAAGAGGGAAAATGCATCAGGGGACATGAACCGACTATTGTTATACACAGTGTAATCAAGAGGGAAAATGGATCAGGGGATATGAACCGACTATTGTTATACACAGTGTAATTAAAGAGGGAAAATGCATCAGGGGATATGAACCGACTATTGTTATACACAGTGTATTCAAAGAGGGAAAATGCATTAGGGGACATGAGCCGACTATTGTTATAATGTGGCTGCATGCTTAGATATGACTATATCCTGTCATCACTGCCATTCTGGGACAGATTACTAGGTGCCATACAACATTTGTGATATCCGACACTAACCGTATAACATGTAGTTGGGTGACGAAACATGAGGCCATAAGTAAGTCATAACCTATGAAGTCATGTATACATCATTCGGTACTTGTTTACTGTTGCTTTATATATCATGGTTGAAAGTTGAAGAATTTCAAAAACCTGAAATCTGTAGTTCATAATCCTGAAAAGGCATGTTTGCTATAGCATTATATAGGGACAAAAAGTCTCAAAAACCTGAAATTCAGGAACAATCCTGAACACTTTCACCCATGATATATTGATTTTCTGTTTTGTTTCCTTTTTCTGTGAATATTATTAGAATCAATAAAGTTAGCAGGATTAAAATAAACGGTTGGTGTCTTTGAAAAGGAAATGTTATCAGGCTTTGCTTTCGTTTATTATCCAATTCACTTTCAGCTCACTAGATGATACTCCTAGGCCTTGCCCAATAACATTTCCGATCCGCGACAGCAGCCATCTATTCTCTATCTCTATGCACTCACAGCTGGAACCGTCGATTCTTGATACAAAATAATGCATGCTGGGAGTCTGCATACTGCAACAGCTGGTTCCCAAATTCAACAGCTGGCATTCAAAAATTGGAATATTATGTCTAAACAATTCTTGGTAAACTGCCCCATTCATATCTTTGTTTGTGGAAAACAATACATTAGCAAGAAAAACATGCAACATGTTTCAAACAAACCCCACCTTCCCAAGATGCCATTCTAGAGTTATGACTGACAAACTGATAGATTTAGCATGCGGTGATTGTAACAACCCATTCACAGAAAAGGGAATTTGTGACTGGTCCAAATTGAAAGCAACATCTGATCACAAAAAAAAGCAAGATAAAAAAATCTTTATGAAATAATTGAAATTAGGCTGAAGGAAAAGAGGTTAGCTTATATTGTGTTTTCCATATTTCACACCACTATAGAAGTGTAATGCCTTTAAGATTGCACTTTTTAACCAACTCAAATTACTTTTGAATATAAATCTAAAATCATTCAGAATATAATTGAGGCTACCCATTAAAAAATCATCAATACTTTCAGTTATTATTCCATAAGTACTTAAAGTCATTATTCAGAGATAACAGAACAGACCATTGCTTTAGTTCTCTCAGGTACAATGTATAGAGAGCATGAGGTATAAATGGTGCAATTATGTAGCCAAAGTTACACATGAAATAATAGGAAAAATAATATTATTTTGAGTATTTCTTTAAAATCCCTGGAAATTTTAAAATATTAAAACAGGGAAGAAAATATTTAAAAGATAAAAGGTACTTCCATATTAAATCATACAAACAGGATTTTGGGAATGGCCAAATTGAAGACAATAGCAGACAACAAATTGATTTTTGTGTTTCATGATAAAAGCAAGGGGTTTGGTTATATGGTATTAACAAAAATAACATCTCACATCTTTGCAGAAGAAAAAAAAAATAACAATGCAACAAAAGGAGATTTTGCTCTTTTATCAAAAATCTGAATCTCCATGTATTTGAAAGTGGAAAGGAAGGCTGTGATACAATCTGTTCGAGCTGATAGACAACTGGTCCTTTATCTGTTAGCCAGGTAATGACCCATAAAACATAAAACCTAAAGATATGTTACTTCTTTTGACAAGTGATCCCATTACTATATTGTGTCCTTTTTTTTTTTTTTTACTTAACCCTTTCCCAAACAATGACGACCCTTTGTTGCAGACGACTTAGAAAACTTTGTAGGAAAAAGACAAATTGCTCGAAACGAGCAATTACTCCTTTTGCCACAATGGTTTCTACACTATTATAAGATTTTTTTTCTCAATTTCATCACATTTTGAAATGTCGTCTGCAAACTCTTTCAATTTGGGACAGTCGAAAAAATGTGGTGTTTGGTAAAGGGTTAACCCATTTTCCACACAGAGATTTTAAACTGGTCCAAATTGAGAGCAACAACAGATAACAAAAATAGCAAGAAATGATTTCTAAAAACTTGTATTATGGATCGGGGTATAGGTATGATTGTACAACAGCTGAATTGTACATTACACACTTGAGAATAATCGTTGTAAGTAAAATTATTATTATAAATCTAAGTTTATAGAGCACAGAGAATCGATATGTTTTTAGACCCAAAAAGCATTGCTACGGTTTTGAGAACTACAGCATAGAGACTGAGCAAAATGAGATATTGAGGCTTCATGAATGAATACTGCTTTCTATAACAATATTTATTGTATTTCATACAATTATATATAAACTATGGTGTTTCAAACAACATTTTTGTTTTGACTTTCAAATTTTCTCATCTGTGAACAAGCACCTTTAACACTTGTGATGACTTGAAAAATATCTGAGCAAACTAAGCAGTTTGCTTCAAACAAGCTATTTCTCCTTTTATGGCAATATTTTTCTAGCCTTTAAAAGAAGTGTCTTCTTATTGGATTTGCTTCTCAATTTTGCATTTTACAAACTCTCCCATGTTTAATTTTTTCTTTTCTTTTTGAGATGAAAATTATTATGAATCATGAAATATAGAAAAATAATCTTTAAGACTTGTCTTTGTAATTCCTTGTTTAATTAAATGTGGTTTTATATCAACTTCAACAGAATTCATTTCAGTTTTTGTGAGCAATTTCAGTCATATTGCTACATTCTTTGAGAGCAATTTATTGTTATATCAAAATGGTTTCTATCAAATATCTTTTTCTTGCTTGATTTCATTGTTTACTGTTGGTTTTGACTTGGCTCAATACCAATTTTCTACAAGAGGGAATAACGGGTTAAAGATTGACAGACCCATTTGTAAAGTTGTGTCAAGACTCGGAAAAAGGACAGATATGAATTTTAGATAAAATTTCCATAATTCATTAATCTAGATCGTTAGTCTATAACATCACAACGAGGTACAGGCCTTAAATTTCTTTCTCTCTCACTGACTACAACATTTTCAACAAGACCCCTTCTATATAAATGTACACTTTAGATAGGGTACCCATAATCCGCCATTTTTAAACTCATTTTGTCGTTTTCTTTGGTCATCCTCGGCATATATTGGTCGGGTCTGAAACTATTCGGTTAATGCGAACAATTTCAGCCCAGTACGATGTATAACGAGAAAAAACAAAGTAATACAACGAGCAGATGAGTTTCAAAATGGCGGATTATGGGTATTCTAGCTGCAGCGTTATTCTTTAGGCAAAACATGGCCATTTTTCTAAACAACTTCTTCAGGTAGAGCAAATCTGGGTCCATTTCTATCTTGTTTCATAATATAAGCTATAAAAATAGTCACAAATTTGCTCTAAATAGCCAAATAGGAAAGTTGTGTCTCACTCTAAAATTCAAATCATGAAATGTCCCACAAAATTTTGAAATGTCTCCCATTTTTGGCCAATTTTACTATATGTTTCATTATAGATGAGACATTTGTTTCAAAACCATGTCTGACAGCTTTCTCAGGCTAGAAAGATCACTGCAGTTCCCCAACACACTTGAGGTATACCTCTCAAGATGACATCAAACCATTTTCCACCAACGATTACAATTATCCATGGATTGCACTCAGCCTCTAAGTTAACTGACAGGTAAGAGTCATACTGTATGACACCAAATGATAACACCTGACATTATCAAACATCATTTTCAACTTATTAATATAATCTCCCAAAACTGTTCACTCATTCAGCATTATATAGCTGGGTTTCTTTCATTTCTTTCTTTGAAATGCAGTTTACTTTTTTCAACGATTTTTTCGGTTTCATTGAAATGAGCATTATGCCATTCACCCAGAGAAAGTCTGGGTAGTGTGCAATGAAGTTATAAAAGGCAGGCCTGTGATAATGTTGAGGGTTGATTTAACGAGTTTTCATTCAAACAGGGCATACTGTTATACCATTTCTATAATTGCCCTATTACCAATGTCATTCAAAGTCTGTAAGAAGTAAATAAATATAGCCTGTTCAATCCTTTCTATACAGCTGAAAAAAATGTTTACAAAAATAAATTCATCAACAGGGTTTAATAGAACATTAAAGAGGACAAAATTGAGAAATAAAGAAAGAAAAGGACAGAAACGTTTCAATTAAAGGTTTTCATGGATAGAAAAATTGTTTACCTCTATACAAAACTCGCCATACTTTTTTGCTAACAAAACATATCTGTGGGTAATAAATCTGAAGACATTGCGGTAAAGGGAGTATTTGATTAAACAAGGAAATTTTCTCCTTTTTCCTCTCACACTTTAGTGTTAAATTGGTTTCACAAACCCATGTTTTCTCATGCCAAATCTTTTAAAATATATTCTTCAAGACGGTTTCAATTAGGAAAAGAGCCTCAATTAAGTAAATCACCAAAGATTATAAAAAGGATGACAAACAGATTTATTCCACAAGTCAGGGTTGAGAGGACTACTAAATTGCCAATTTTTCAAATTTGATAGGAAAATGAGGGTTTAAAATTGGCCAATATTTGCTATACACAAATGACTCTTCCACTAATGTCTGACCACTTTTCACCATTTCAATGGATCATTTTCTACTGTACAAACTACAGGAAATTGCTAATATCATGCTTTACAATTTCTGAAACAGCACACCGCTTTCTGTTTATCTTTTTTCTGTGTGTGCACTAAGTTTGCGCCTTCACCTTATTCATACAGAGTTTAACCCTTAGAATGCTGGGTTATTTTCTTAAAATAGATTCTTGTGTTGTCTGCTTTCCAAAACCTTAGATATTTGCTTAACTTTCATGAGGAAAGATACTCAGAGTAGCAAACAGGTTAGATCACAGTCTTAGCACAAATTTATTTGGCGGCTGGTCTGGACCTAACCTGTTTGCATAAGCATGAAGTCAGTTCAAGTACTATATAAGGGTAAATGCATATGCAGCAGACTATTTGTGAAGGGGGATCACACCTGTTTTGACAAAAGATGAAATAATGACAGAAAACCGATTAAAAGCACTTCAGCTTAACTGTTGGTTTGAAGCATATCTGCAACAGACATTTCCCAAAAATATCATGACATAGGCTTTCTTGTGTTTAATACAAGGGGTCTATAAAAGGCACCTTCCCAATTAAAAATTTCTCTAAAATCGTGCAGTTTAACCAAATTTCTAGGGATGGGAACGAATAGTGAAATCACTATTCGAATATTCGACTAGAACTATTCGAATATTCGATTTTAGAATTCGTTTTGATGTCCGAATGTCTGCATGTCCGAATACTAGTACACTAGTCCTCTGTTCAAACCTTTTGTGTATAGCCGATATCTGTATACATGTACGTGCATGCAATTTCAAAGCAATAATAACCATCATTTCGTTTTTTATCAACAGACAACTTTTCCACTTGGATGCTTGCCATTCAAGTGATTCAGTAGGTTGGATGTTGTATTCTTGAATACAAAGTCCTGGTTACACAGGTTACAGGTCGCCTTCGACTTGTCGGCAGAACGAGTAAAGTAATTCCAGACACGTGATGGAGACATTGTGATGTTTATCGAATAGATGTAGAAATTAGAATGAAGATAAGTTTGACAAATTATTCTGAAGAAAAATATACTTTCTAACACATTATTTGATTGGTCTCCGTGCATATGCAATCATGATTACGATTGGTTATTGAAAGAGTAATTGTTTAATTTCACGACAAACAAGTTACGTGATTGGTTGACACTGACAATTGTCAATTAGCGTGATTGACTTGTTTTGGATAAAAAGGAGCAAGTGCAGATCATTGAGGTGTTAGATTTAGCGGCTTAAAATCGACTATTTTCACACTTAGGAATTAATCGTTTTGCAAACTATCAAAAGATGTGGTAATTTGTCACAGGTGTTTTACTGTGTGACATACGTTGTAAAAACATCGTAACTGCACCTGGGAGCTAGGCACGTTCTTCGATATTTGGGATCGGTTTAGAGGAAGAAAATGAAAATAAAACAACATTATTTTTTAATAAAATTTATGGTAAACATACAGTAATATGGGTTCATTAAAATCGAATATTCGAATAATATCTTGCTATTCGCTATTCGAATATTCGAATATTCGTTCCCATCCCTACAAATTTCAAATTTACACCAGTTTTTTGGTTTCCCAATTCGGCATTTTCAGCAAAAAACTTTCCAAGATTAACAGGCCTAAGGCTCTTGGACTCAATGAGAAAAAGGCCCTGTGTGTGGGAGGGGCGTATGTTAAAAAAGAATACCCATACTCCGCCATTTTGGGACATTTTCTCTCGACGGATTACTTTGGTTGTTCTCGGTATACATCAGTCGAAGCCGAAACTATTCATATCAAAATGAATGGTTCCAACCGCAACTGATGTATACCCGGGGCAGAACGACCAAAGTAATCTGTCGAGAGAAAATGTTTCAAAATGGCAGATTACAGGTATTCTACAATAAGTTGAGTTTTGAAAAACACTGCTCCACCTTACCTTCACACGAAGCTCTCTCATTGGCTGAGGCATAAGGAGGCCCCTAATCTGGGTCACGATGGGACCTTCGGCTCCGGCTATCACAATCTGGTCTCCCTCACAAAGCTTCCCATTCACCAAGATCACGTCAATCGTTGTTCCGAGTCCGGGAATGGCTTTCACCTGAAAGTGGTCCAAAAACAGTTCGATTAAAATCTTCATGTTACACAAGAATTCAGATTTTAACATTGCTGTCAATACCATAAAGTAAATATTTATAATTCCATATTTCATTATATTTGTTGTCTAAAGTGATTCTGATAAGACAATAAATATCATTTTTACAGGAGACAGATTTGCTAATTCCAAATTTCCCTGGGAATCATTCCTCAAGTCAACTGCTGAGTGCCTGTTCTATCCAGGTAAGGTTTGGAGGGTTTGATGCAATAATTTACCAAGTCAGTTCTTTTGAGAAGGACTGGCTAAATACAGCCTTGCATTGAGAGGGATGTGATCGGCAGGTCTCGATATCTGCATCTGGACCATCAAAAACACTGAAATCCATGTATCCCCGAAAAAAACAACAACACATCTCTGATTGATCCTGGATTTGACAACAGAAGATATTCATTTACTATGAAGGATTGTAGGACCTATCAGTTGGATCATTTTTTAATGAGTCCAAATGGATGCTTGCATGGTGCTTAACGTCATCTCAATATTTTTTCAGTTACATTACGGCTTCCCTGGATCAACCAAAAGGCCACTCCCACCAACTCAGAGGTATCAGTGGGGTTCAGACCCAGGACCCCCAGTTCTGAGTCCTCCATCTTAATCACTGAGCCACACAGGACCCTGAGTCCACATGGGGTAAAGGGTTTTAACCTGGAGATTTACAATATGGGGCAAAGGCCCAGAAATTTAGTATGAAATTTTAAGAGTTGGTATCTTTATGGAAGAATTAGTGGACTAGACATTTAACCCTTTCTTAAACCTCTCTGAATGTTACAAATCTGGTGAAGACCAAATAATAAATGATTTAATGATTGAAGTCCATTGGAATTTCATATGTGGTTTGTAATTATGAAAATACATGTAGCTTGTTTTTGCCTTATAGATGATCTTGTGTGATTGATAACAAGAATTCAGGGAGTTTCAGTTGGTAAAGTATGATAACATTTTGCTTCTATTGCTAATGAAACAGATTTTCTACATACTGAACAACATTATTAGACTTAATAGGAATACAAAAGGGGAGACTTGAAGAGTAGAAAAACAAGCACACCTCAAATTCTGGTTATTTACATATCAATCAGACATTCTAAAATGGTAATTGATGCCAAGAATACAGTAACAATATAAATTCAATATTTGATGTTTAATAAAAAATCCAAAGTTATGTGAGCTTATTAGAAGTGTTTCCTAGCAACAACTCTAATAAGTTCTTAAAAGATGGTTTTAGATCATAAAGATAAATAAAGAACTTGGTGAAATGAAACCACAAAACTTTTCGGTGAATCTGATAAACGCTAAAGACAAACAATGGGCTGTTCTTGTATACATAAGCACATTACCACCTAATGCAACATTTTTGCGTCTTGCAGCAGACTTTCAAAAAGCATTGTGGCAAAAGGAGTCACAAAAGCAGTTCCTCCTTGTGCCACAATGTTTTTTCGATCTATTCACATATCACTACAACAGAACTGAAAGGTTTTTCATGTTTACAAAGCTTTTCTAAAGTCGTCTGCTTCAAGTAGACAAAATATCGTCTACAGGTGGGGTAAAGAGTTAGGGTAAAGTGTTCAGGAAGTCATTCTTCATGGGTGACAGGCAAGTGAACAATACATGTAACTTTTTGTTATCTTTTCACCCCTTTTGTTAATCCTTCAAATCTTAAACCCTCAACACAAACTTATGAAATTTTCCAAATGACCTTATTTCAAGGTGAACAACAAATTTCTTTGTAGAAAAAAAAATGTTATGCCATGTTTACCAGACTTAACTTTTCTCGCTGCAATGCAAAAAATCCCCCAAAAAACACTGTTCATTACAATATGCAAGCTTTTGTCATATAAATAAATGACAGCAGATAAATCTTTTTTGAATAATAAGAACGTCTATAAAGATAGTTTACAAGTGGATCTTTTAAACAGAACACCGATGTTTTAATTATTTTTCTTATATTCTTAAGTTGAATTTGAGTACTTAAAAATTTTGCCCAATTCAGATGAATTGAAATATCATGTCAGCTGACATAAGAAAAAATTTAGAATGTGCTTAAAATCATAAATTCTCCTTTTGTTACTCTTTAATTTCAGCTTTTACATGAAACATATTTTGCACTGGGTTATTCACTTTTGAGGTCTTCTATAGTCTTGTATTGAACCCTCTACATGTCATGGGCTCAATGTAACACTATTGAATGTGTTTCGCGTTTGTGAAAGACTTAAAAGTTTTGTTTTCAACTGCCGACAAATTGTCTGCAAACCTTTAAATCAAACACTGACATATCTTATCAATTATGGGGACAGAATTAGAAACCACTTCAGGAAAGGGAGATTTTCTCAAATGAGCAGTTTCTCCTTTTCTAACTACATTTAGTAATTCCTTTCCTGTCATAGAGATGCCATTTTCTGACAATTTGGTGATGCATCATTTTGTAAGAATTTAATTCGGAGGAGCTCCAGAACAGTTCTAGTTGTGAACGTGAAAGCATAATCTGATTATACAGGTATATGCCATTTCCTTTTCCCAATTCCCCTATACCTTTATTCAAGTATTTATATAGGAGTTTTTCATCAAGTCAACATTACTTAAGATATGTTGCGATGCCCGACACTCTATAATAAAGGAAGAGCCCAAACTCAAACCCCCATAATGTATTTAGTCAGAAAGCATTGTAACCATTGGACAATTTGCTCATATTGTGCAGCAAAATGTCATCAAAGTACAAAGAGAATATTGTTTACAAAATCGTCGGACATTTTCAGTTTACAGCAAACATTTCATGTTAAAGCAGGTTAAGGTAAAAGGGTTACAAACTAAATTGACACAATAGGGTATGAACTCTGAAATTTAAATATGAAAAAGATGATTTATTAATGAAAAGGAAATGAATGTGAGAGTCTTTCAACCAAATAATTTGTGTGGCGTTTAGGCCATTCCCTCACTTTATTTGTGTCAGCATTTATTTTAATAATCAACAGAAAAAGAATTTGAAGTAATTTTACTATATTGGACCAAATGATTATGTTTGAATTTATTGAACTTAAGAAATCAACAATTAAAAATACACTGTTTTGAGTTGCTAAATTTGTAAAGGAAGCTTTGATACTTAGAAATTCAATTGTTAAGTTTTTATAAATTCATCCTTTTTTTAAGAACACCATGTGATATAAAATATTATTTGTTTTTCATGCTATGTATGAATGATGAAGTACTATGCACAAGTCATTAAATGAAATTCTGGTCCATAGTAGACGACAGTAGAAAAGTATGAAACTTCATTTTTCTTTGGGATTTAGGGTAGAAACCATTGTGTGAAAAGTAAGGGATTGATTTTAACCAGTAAATTCTCCATTAATTTTGTCCTCTTGTAGATTCCGACACCTTCAGAGAAAATGAGTTAGGACTTGTATTTAAAGAAGTACATGTTGTATGCTGCTTCAGTGTAAAAGGCTAAAGTGAGAAACCCCATCTATGCAAATCTATGCCATTGATATTGTTCAATGATTTAGCTCAGTGTGGCAGAATGAACATTTGCTCACTGTGCATAATTTTTTCTTCGCCACAGAATGTTTGCCAAACAAGGTAGCCATTTATACAGGAATATTTTACATTTTCATTATCATTTCAATGCTGTTGGGGACATGTTTGTAGTACGAAGGAGGTTTTTAAGTTATTTCAATTGTATTTCATTGGGGTGATAACTACACCAGCCCATGTTTATTGTAACTCCTCACCAGTATTACACAATATTATTTCCATGCCCCTGATTTGCTTCCCATAATTATGATCAAAATTGAACATTTATGAAAGATGAATAAATTATCTTGCACTTCCGCCGCCCCTTAGTTCTGCTATAGAAGACTTTAGAATCACTGTAATCAAAAGATAAATTGCTACTAACATGCAATTTTTCCTTTCTCTTACCCAAGATGAATAAATTATCTTGCACTTCCGCCACCCCTTAGTTCTGCTATAGAAGACTTTAGAATCACTGTAATCAAAAGATAAATTGCTACTAACATGCAATTTTTCCTTTCTCTTACCCAAGATGAATAAATTATCTTGCACTTCCGCCGCCCCTTAGTTCTGCTATAGAAGACTTTAGAATCACTGTAATCAAAAGATAAATTGCTACTAACATGCAATTTTTCCTTTCTCTTACCCAAGATGAATAAATTATCTTGCACTTCCGCCACCCCTTAGTTCTGCTATAGAAGACTTTAGAATCACTGTAATCAAAAGATAAATTGCTACTAACATGCCATTTTTCCTTTCTCTTACCCAATTTCATAAAGAAACTTCTTTTTTCATGCTTTATAATTTTGCCTGAATTTCTATGGATTTTGGACAATAAGTGAAAAAGTGTTAACCAAATAATGCCACTATGGTAATGTATGGTGGTGTATGGATTTATCTCAATTCCCAATCTACATCACTGTAGAAAGGGCAACATGTTAACCCTTATAGTGCTGGAACCGAATTCATGCCAATGCAAACTGGTTAGATCCAGGCCAGCCGCAAAGTAAATTAGCGGCTGACCTGTGATCTAACCTGTTTGCTACTATGAGTATCTTTCTTCATCAAAATTAAGCAGATATTAAAGGTTTTGGAAAGCAGACGACACAATAATATATTTTTAGAAAACCACCCAGCATTCTAAGGGTTAACTTTATAACTCTGAAAGGTGACAGGTTTGAGATACATATCAATAAATAAGTGACCACATTATATCATTGTAATGGTTATTATCTAAACCGCATCAGTCATCCGCTTATCAACCTGACACATCATGCAACTTCCAACCTTAAAGGTGATCATTCACAGATTTGGCTAAACTTTGAAATTAAAATTTCACTTCTTTAAAAATCTTTATTAGCTGTACTATTTTGTAAGAGACATTCTAGAGAATAACCATCGGAAGTTAAATTAGTTCATATTAAATATTTAGAGGCTGTATACAACGTCAATATGTATAAAGATCCAAAAGCCTTGCAAGGGTTTTCAAGTCCATTGCATACCATTGCGAGGGTTCAACGCAAGACTATAGCAAGTGCTTCACAAACGTGAAGCACTTACTATAGTATTGCGCTGAACCCTTGTTTGGTTTATACTTCTTAACATAAATATTGACACAACCTCAATCAATTTTGTTTTCTGCAGCTACTTTTCATTACATACCATACCCTAATACCTAAACTGTATCGTTTCAACGCCATTTTATATTGACTTTCAATTTGTCTCATGTGTGAACAAGCACCGTTCAATCCATTCGCACACATATGAGGTTGTGGCTCATCCAAATTGAATTTAACAGTGGGAACATTTAACCAAGTATGATAAACGACATTTTTTTGACATTGTCTTAATCATACTATCACCATTATCATACACATATAATCACCATTATCATACTTATTTAATTATCATTTTCACATTTATATTATCATCATCATCACTCATATAATCACCATTATCATACAAATATAATCATCATTATTATACTCATATAATCATCATTATTATACACATATAATCACCATTATCATACACATATAATCACCATTATCATACTTATTTAATTATCATCTTCACATTTATATTATCATCATCATCACTCATATAATCACCATTATCATACAAATATAATCACCATTATCATACACATATAATCACCATAATGCATTAGTATCTTCTCATCTTTATTATCATCATCAATATCACTCATATAATCATCATTATTATACTCATATAATCATCATACTCATATAATTGAGATCATCATACTCGTATAATCACAATTATCATACACATATAATCATCATTTACACAATCATATAATTATCATCATCATCATCATATTAGCATCATTATCACACTCAAACAGTTAACATATCATACCCATATAAATGTCATTTTCTTTAATTTCTTCATAATTCAACCCCTCCCTACATAGTACCTGTCTCTGTTGTAGAAGTCTTTATAAAACCACTGGGATAAAGAATTGTTCAAAAAGTTTTCATATTTGAACTTATTTATTTTACATTGTGACAGAAGCTTGAAGCTTATTAAATTCACATTTAATGTCTGCTTCCCGGAAACTAAACCAGTTTCTACCAAACATCATAAAAGTATTGGGTCAAATGCCTTATCAACAATGTTACAGTTATCTTATTGCTTTCCTGGAATTCACAAGTATTAAGTAAGGATTCCGACGAGCTGAGCTTTGCCATACGACGCTTCCACGTGAACCAGGGACCTGTAACCACTGAGCCACCCCCCTCCCCTACCCCTCACATAAAATCAGATGCATTTATTCAGTGCTTTTCTATATAGCCTTAAGTTGCTTTTAATTCAGACCAGTCAGTCATGTTCCCATATGAGCGAACAGGTTGAGAATAATGAAACCCTGGGATCGTGTATAACATATAGGTTTCAGACATTCCATCCCAGAATCCAATTGTTAGACAGGAAGTGTTGTTTTCCTCTAAACCACAACAGGTGGTGTATCTCAACCCTTTACCCTTTTCTACACCATCAGATGGTTATTCTGTAATTGAAAACAGCACTGAAGGCACACAACACTTCACCCTTATAGTGCTGGAACCAACTTCATACTTATGAAAACAGGTTAGATCCAGGCCAGCTGCCAAGTAAATTGGCGCTTGGTCTATGATCTAACCTGGTTGCTTCTTTGATTATCTTTCCTCATCAAAACTAAGCAGATAATCAATGTTTTGGAAAGCAGCCGACACAAAAATCTTATTTTAGAAAATTCCCCAGAATTCGAAGGGTTAACATTAACACATCAGCCTTCAAGGCAGGGGTAAATTCTAACTTGGCAGATGTTCTAATGAATTCATGATGAATATGCCAATAAACCCTTTCCCTTATAGATACATATCTAACACACACAAAGATCAAGTAATATCTCCTTTTGTCACCATGGTTACGACCGTAGATCACAATAAACATGGGGAATATTTTCTATCCTTTGTAATTACAACCGTCTGCTGTTCCTTTCAATTTGGACAAGTCACAAACTGGAAAATGTGATAATAAAGCTTGGCATTGATTGGTCAATGACACAAATTTTTCTTGGATAAGTCTTCTGCTTATTCAGCAATTTATCCACTTCTTACAATGGTTTCTGCCCAATGTCCTTTAAAAAATTATGTTTTATCACATTTTTGTTGTCTGCTGATGCTTTGAATTTGGACAAGTTACAAATTCTCTTATGGAAGAATGGGTCACACTGCAAATTACCTGAATATTAGAGAAAATGGTGTATGGCTGCCAGATTACAAACATAGTACCCAGACTCAATGATCCTGACAACTCAACTTCCCCATTTACACAAACAGACACCACCAATGGCACATGTTGGACAGGAAAAAAGAACTGGACTCAATGGCCATGCCAGAACAGCAACTGTTTGAGACAGGAAAGTCATGCCCACCAGGCTGTTAAAGCTGATTGTTAACCTTTAGAATGCTGGATAATTTTACATTAATAGATTTTTGTGCCGTCTGCTTTCCAAAACCTTGTATATCTGCTCAATTTTGATAAGGAATGATACTCATAGCAGCAAACAGGTTAGATCACAGGTCAGCCGCCAATTTAATTGGCGGCTGACCAGGATCCAACCTGTTTGAATAAGCATGAAGTCGGTTCCAGCACTATGAGGGTTGACAGATGTAAGGAAATTAGGACATACAATAAATATCCTTTCTTTAAAACTGTATAACAGCTGTACTGTTGTATGAGACATACTTGAGTATAGCCATTGGAAGAAAAATAAATGGTATTTAAATACATGTTTTTAGAGCCTGTTACAATCAATAAATATGTAAACAGATTCACAGGGATCTATAACACCCCTCTGTTAAAAGATGAAAGATAAAAAGTGAAGTTATGTGAAATGTTTGATCTGCCATCAAATATCTTTTCATGGATAAAACTTGACCTTACGATTGGCATTAGGTAATGATGCAAGAAGACAAAGTTTGATACACGAGGAATGTCTGAATTTGGGCAGATTTTATGTTCATAAACATTTATATATATATGGGCTTTACATAACATCAACATTATTTCAGTTATGGAGCGATGCCCGACTCTTAATGACGGAGGAAGACCCCATACTCAACTGCCCATAAGGGCTGGTCAAGGCGGGTAGAACCATCGGCATTCCGTAAGTCAGTCGGGAGACTGCCACTCATGAAAATCCATATCCCTCTCAGGATTTGAACCCACGCGGAGAGAGGATTTCAAGTTCTGTACTCCAACCACTAGGCCAGGGAGGCCCCATGTTCATAAACAACCTCTCTAATTTAAATACATATGATTCATACAACATCTTTTTGTATGTTAAAATTCCAAGTGTTCAGTATTCGGCTAATATCATCAAACTATGCTTCTGAAAGTGTAAGGTTGCTACAAATTCCAAACTCTTTCTCCTGACATCTTTCTGATGAATATTTTAAAACCCATAGCTTCTTATGGGCTCACCTTTCACCTCCTGTGATAAAGGAGACACCTGTGATGGAAGTAGAGAAACTATTCGTCAATTAGAGGACAACAGGAAAGTTCCCCCGTAATTGATATACCATTGAAATGTTTTTTGTCATGTATGAATGAATGGTGTTTTAAGGCGCATCGACAGCGCCATGTAAAATCCAAATAAATCAATCATTGAAAAACTTATTTAATAACAATTTTTATGAAAGATGTCTCCCAAAGTATGTATATTTAAATAGATTAACCAATTCCACCTTATGGAAACCTTTGACAAGTCATAATTAAGAGCAAATATAGATAGTAATCACAAAGTGTAAAAAAGGTACATTTTCTGTGAATTAAGAAAGAATCCATAGTAACCAAACTAAAAAAATAACTTCTCCTTTTGTCATATTTATTGATCAAGTCATCACCAGGAGACACTGATATTTGATGTATTCTGAAGGACATATGGATAAAGAATGCCTTCAAACATAGCGATAAAGAAGTTCTCTAAACATAGCACCAAATCTCGGGAAACGAGGAGAAGTGTGCACTTAAAAAGGATTTCTGTAAAAGGTACATTCAATTATGTTCAAATATGAACATGTGTAAATACTAATTAATGAGGAGGACAAAATCAACACATGTCTTTTCACCTACTATTAGATAATTACACATTTCAATAAAACATCCACCCCTTTTGAACGTAATTCAATGAAAAACTTCAATTTCTGCTGACACATGCATCTTCTCCCCTGTTTGAATATGGAAATGGTCCTAAGAGAAAGAAGCATCAGCAGTCAACAATAAAACAACATGTAAAGATCCATTCTCACTTAACGTTGATCAAAAACCAATGTGACGAAAAAGAGAAAATGCTCATCAGGAATAATCCTTTTTTCCTAATGGATTCAGAAGTGTTCTGCAGCATGAGCATCAAAGTGAAGCACTATGGTGTAAAGGGTTTCAGCTGTGATCAATGCACCTCTTTACTCAGTAGTGTCTTGTGCCTCCTTCAATACCCTCTTTAATATACACTTTACCTTCATATCTAATTGTAATAAAAAACCAAATACAGCAGAAGAAAAACAAAGCAATCAAAATCATAGGAAGAAATTCCTCATAACATTAAAAGGGACTATCTCACATGTTGTCCCTAGCCCCAGAGAGAAATTCCTCATGACAATTAAAGGGACTATTACACAGGTTGTCTCTAACCCCAGGGAGAAATTCCTCATAACAATTAAAGGGACCATCTCACAAGTTGTCTCTAACCCCAGGGAGAAATTCCTCATAACAATTAAAGGGACCATCTCACAAGTTGTCTCTAACCCCAGAGAGAAATTCCTCATAACAATTAAAGGGACTATCTCACAGGTTGTCTCTAACCCCAGAGAGAAATTCCTCATAACAATTAAAGGGACCATCTCACAAGTTGTCTCTAACCCCAGGGAGAAATTCCTCATAACAATTAAAGGGACCATCTCACAAGTTGTCTCTAACCCCAGAGAGAAATTCCTCATAACAATTAAAGGGACCATCTCACAAGTTGTCTCTAACCCCAGAGAGAAATTCCTCATAACAATTAAAGGGACTATCTCACAGGTTGTCTCTAACCCCAGAGAGAAATTCCTCATAACAATTAAAGGGACCATCTCACAAGTTGTCTCTAACCCCAGGGAGAAATTCCTCATAACAATTAAAGGGACCATCTCACAGGTTGTCTCTAACCCAAGAGAGAAATTCCTCATAACAATTAAAGGGACTATCTCACAGGTTGTCTCTAACCCCAGGGAGAAATTCCTCATAACAAATAAAGGGACCATCTCACAAGTTGTCTCTAACCCCAGAGAGAAATTTCTCATAACAATTAAAGGGACTATTACACAGGTTGTCCCTAACCCCAGAGAGAAATTCCTCATAACAATTAAAGGGACCATCTCACAAGTTGTCTCTAACCCCAGAGAGAAATTTCTCATAACAATTAAAGGGACTATCACACAGGTTGTCTCTAGTACCAGAGAAATTTCTCATAACAATTAAAGGGACTATTACACAGGTTGTCTCTAACCCCAGGGAGAAATTCCTCATAACAATTAAAGGGACCATCTCACAAGTTGTCTCTAACCCCAGAGAGAAATTCCTCATAACAATTAAAGGGACCATCTCACAGTTGTCTCTAACCCCAGAGAGAAATTCCTCATAACAATTAAAGGGACTATCTCACATGTTGTCCCTAACCCCAGAGAGAAATTCCTCATAACAATTAAAGGGACCATCTCACAAGTTGTCTCTAACCCCAGAGAGAAATTCCTCATAACAATTAAAGGGACCATCTCACATGTTGTCTCTAACCCCAGAGAGAAATTCCTCATAACAATTAAAGGGACTATCTCGCAGGTTGTCCCTAACCCCAGAGAGAAATTCCTCATAACAATTAAAGGGACTATCTCACATGTTGTCCCTAACCCCAGAGAGAAATTCCTCATAACAATTAAAGGGACCATCTCACAAGTTGTCTCTAACCCCAGAGAGAAATTCCTCATAACAATTAAAGGGACCATCTCACAAGTTGTCTCTAACCCCAGAGAGAAATTCCTCATAACAATTAAAGGGACCATCTCACAAGTTGTCTCTAACCCCAGAGAGAAATTCCTCATAACAATTAAAGGGACTATCTCACATGTTGTCCCTAACCCCAGAGAGAAATTCCTCATAACAATTAAAGGGACCATCTCACAGGTTGTCCCTAACCCCAGAGAGAAATTTCTCATAACAATTAAAGGGACTATTACACAGGTTGTCCCTAACCCCAGAGAGAAATTCCTCATAACAATTAAAGGGACTATCTCACAGTTGTCTCTAACCCCAGAGAGAAATTCCTCATAACAATTAAAGGGACTATCTCACAGAGTTGTCTCTTGTCCCTAACCCCAGAGAGAAATTTCATAACAATTAAAGGGACTATTACACAGGTTGTCTCTAACCCCAGAGAGAAATTCCTCATAACAAAAGGACCATCTCACAAGTTGTCTCTAACCCCAGAGAGAAATTCCTCATAACAATTAAAGGGACCATCTCACAGGTTGTCCCTAACCCCAGAGAGAAATTCCTCATAACAATTAAAGGGACTATTACACAGGTTGTCTCTAACCCCAGAGAGAAATTCCTCATAACAATTAAAGGGGTTGTCCCTAACCCCAGAGAGAAATTCCTCATAACAATTAAAGGGACTATCACACAGGTTGTCTCTAGTACCAGAGAAATTCCTCATAACAATTAAAGGGACTATCACACAGGTTGTCTCTAACCCAAGAGAGAAAATCCTCATAAAAATTAAAGGGACTATCACACAGGTTGTCTCTAGTACCAGAGAAATTCCTCATAACAATTAAAGGGACTATCTCACATGTTGTCCCTAACCCCAGAGAGAAATTCCTCATAACAATTAAAGGGACTATCTCACAGGTTGTCTCTAACCCCAGAGAGAAATTCCTCATAACAATTAAATGACCATCTCACAGGTTGTCCCTAACCCCAGAGAGAAATTCCTCATAACAATTAAAGGGACTATCTCACAGGTTGTCTCTAACCCCAGAGAGAAATTCCTCATAACAATTAAATGACTATCTCATAGGTTTTCTATTTGAAATCAACACATGTGAAACTCGGGGGGGGGGGAAGGTCTGGTACACGCTGACTGTAAAATAAAAAGCTTTATTATACATGGCTTATATATTATTATATTTCATGGTTCATACTTTTTCCCATTAGTTAAGAACTGATTTTATGAAATACAAAATGTGACGCAAAGTTGTTGGACCACAATCATATACCTACATACATATTGAGGGTTTCACGTTAAAAGGATTTGCAAAGTATTTTACACACATACATGCATGCCAAAGCCTAGCTACAAACCTGCAGACATAAGTAATTACTTCGTTAATATGAATCATTAACTATATTATTTCCTTGAACCCTTTATAAAGATAATGTTAGATGACCTTGTGAAAAGAAATCAAGGATAAATAGAATAATCAATCCACTCGGAGGCCAATTAATGGATAGTTATGTCATTTTCTGACTCCTTCAAATGATTTTGTTGAGGAAGGGTTAAAAGCTGGTGCTTAATTACAATGACCCCTCCTCATTCATTTACATGACTTATTGAACATGGTGTTATTTCATTCACTAATTGACCTATCATTACTGTATTTATATAGGTTCTAAAACATAATTTCAGTTATGTTGCCATGCCTGACTCTAAATGATGGAGGAAGACCCCATACTCAACTGGCCATTAGAGTTAATGAAGCCAGATAGAACCATGGGCATTCTGTAAGTCAGGAGGGAGAATACCTCCTGTTGTTTTCTATTTGGACCAGTCACACATTATTATAGAGGATTGGGTCATTAGATGATGACATATCAATACTCATTAATTAATACGGGTAACATTTCTGCAAGATTAAGGGTCTATTGTCAGGGGTTTTTCTTCAAAAATGTGACCGAGAAGCCACTGGTGAAAGAATAATACAGCAGAAAGGTTGTGACCCCTACAGGTGTTTTTTCCATTCATTTAAATCCTCAGCAAGCTGTTTTACTTATGCACACACATGCACACTATTTTAGTGCATATAACCTCACTTCAACTCCGACACCAAACCACCCACAATGGAAAGTTGAGGCAATTCCAAATTCAAAGCAACAGCAGATGACAAAAACGTCCGGAAAAAAAAATCTTAATGGGTAGAAACCAATTGCTCTAAATTATCCTTTAATTGTTTTGTCAGAGTGGTTTCTGTCAAGATCTACAGTATATGTGTCCAAATGAGAAACAATGGAGGAGGGGATCATAGCCGATCTATACATGTGTAAAAGGTCAATCCAAGGCATACACTTACTGTTCTTTACCTGTCTATAACTTTAAGTGGGCGTGCCCATTATTGAGCAGAAGGTATAAGTAGAATTTTTAAGGTGTCAGTTTAAACATATTCTATTGTAAAATACCCTGCTGTGTTTATGATTACAATAACATTATAGCCGCCATGAACTGTAGTGGATTGTGACCAGGAAACAAATAGCTCATTATTATACACAACTTCTCATTATGTCAGGCTTCATATAACCATATTCTAGTTTGTTTATTTATATATGGTTAAGCAACATGTCAACAATTATTCAGCTATCTTATAGCTTTCCTGTATAAGCAGGGGTTTCATTAATATTTGTAGTAGGAGGGTGATTCGCAAAAGTAGTCAGGGATTTGGTGGACCTCATCAGTAAATTAATCATAGAACTGAGCAAAGTAGCCAGGGATTGGGGGGACCTCATCAGTAAATTAATCATAGAACTGAGCAAAGTAGCCAGGGATTGGGGGAACCTCCTCAGTAAATTAATCATAGAACTGAGCAAAGTAGTCAGGGATTTGGTGGACCTCATCAGTAAATTAATCATAGAACTGAGCAAAGTAGCCAGGGATTGGGGGGACCTCATCAGTAAATTAATCATAGAACTGAGCAAAGTAGCCAGGGATTGGGGGGACCTCCTCAGTAAATTAATCATAGAACTGAGCAAAGTAGTCAGGGATTTGGGGAACCTCATCAGTAAATTAATCATAGAACTGAGCAAAGTAGCCAGGGATTGGGGGGACCTCATCAGTAAATTAATCATAGAACTGAGCAAAGTAGCCAGGGATTGGGGGAACCTCCTCAGTAAATTAATCATAGAACTGAGCAAAGTAGTCAGGGATTTGGTGGACCTCATCAGTAAATTAATCATAGAACTGAGCAAAGTAGCCAGGGATTTGGTGGACCTCATCAGTAAATTAATCATAAAACTGAGCAAAGTAGCCAGGGATTGGGGGGACCTCATCAGTAAATTAATCATAGAACTGAGCAAAGTAGTCAGGGATTTGGGGGACCTCATCAGTAAATTAATCATAGAACTGAGCAAAGTAGCCAGGGATTGGGGGGACCTCATCAGTAAATTAATCATAGAACTGAGCAAAGTAGCCAGGGATTGGGGGGACCTCATCAGTAAATTAATCATAGAACTGAGCAAAGTAGCCAGGGATTGGGGGGACCTCATCAGTAAATTAATCTTAGAATTGAGCAAAGTAGCCAGGGATTTGGGGGACCTCATCAGTAAATTAATCATAGAACTGAGCAAAGTAACCAGGGATTTGGGGGACCTCATCAGTAAATCAATCATAGAACTGAGCAAAGTAACCAGGGATTTGGGAGACCTCATCAGTAAATTAATCTTAGAACTGAGCAAAGAAGTCAGGGATTTGGGGGACCTCATCAGTAAATTAATCTTAGAACTGAGCAAAGTAACCAGGGATTTGGGGGACCTCATCAGTAAATTAATCTTAGAACTGAGGAAACTAGTCAGGGATTTGGGGGACCTCATCAGTAAGTTAATCATAGAACTGAACAAAGTAACCAGGGATTTGGGGGACCTCATCAGTAAATTAATCATAGAACTGAGCAAAGTAACCAGGGATCTGGGGGACCTCATCAGTGAATTAATCTTAGAACTGAGCAAAGTAGTCAGGGATTTGGGGGACCTCATCAGTAAATTAATCATAGAACTGAGCAAAGTAGTCAGGGATTGGGGGACCTCATCAGTAAATTAATCATAGAACTGAGCAAAGTAGCCAGGGATTTGGGGAACCTCATCAGTAAATTAATCATAGAACTGAGCAAAGTAGCCAGGGATTGGGGGGACCTCATCAGTAAATTAATCATAGAATTGAGCAAAGTAGCCAGGGATTGGGGGGACCTCATCAGTAAATTAATCTTAGAACTGAGCAAAGTAGTCAGGGATTTGGGGGACCTCATCAGTAAATTAATCATAGAACTGAGCAAAGTAGTCAGGGATTTGGGGAACCTCATCAGTAAATTAATCATAGAACTGAGCAAAGTAGCCAGGGGAAATCCCCGGCCCCTGGCTCTTAAAGAGTATTAAGGCGCAGGCTCTTAGCTCTTTTTTTTCTAAAAGACACTCTCACTAAACCAGAGATACCAGTGGCGCTCAAACTAAGTTCCCCATATAATGGCACCTAGCCGACTGAGCCATGCAAGGCCCCTGGAAAGATGATGTTGAGTAATTGGTATATCCAATTCCTAATGGCACCTAGGCACCTAACCCACTGAGCCATGCAAGGTCCATGGAAAGATGATGTTGAGTAATTGGTATATCCATTTCCTAATGGCACCTAGGCACCTAACCCACTGAGCCATGCAAGGTCCATGGAAAGATGATGTTGAGTAATTGGTATATCCAATTCCTAATGGCACCTAACCCACTGAGCCATGCAAGGCCCCTGGAAAGATGATGTTGAGTAATTGGTATATCCAATTCCTAATGGCACCTAGGCACCTAACCCACTGAGCCATGCAAGGTCCATGGAAAGATGATGTTGAGTAATTGGTATATCCAATTCCTAATGGCACCTAGGCACCTAACCCACTGAGCCATGCAAGGTCCATGGAAAGATGATGTTGAGTAATTGGTATATCCAATTCCTAATGGCACCTAACCCACTGAGCCATGCAAGGCCCCTGGAAAGATGATGTTGAGTAATTGGTATATCCAATTCCTAATGGCACCTAGGCACCTAACCCACTGAGCCATGCAAGGTCCATGGAAAGATGATGTTGAGTAATTGGTATATCCAATTCCTAATGGCACCTAACCCACTGAGCCATGCAAGGCCCCTGGAAAGATGATGTTGAGTAATTGGTATATCCAATTCCTAATGGCACCTAGGCACCTAACCCACTGAGCCATGCAAGGTCCATGGAAAGATGATGTTGAGTAATTGGTATATCCAATTCCTAATGGCACCTAGGCACCTAACCCACTGAGCCATGCAAGGTCCATGGAAAGATGATGTTGAGTAATTGGTATATCCAATTCCTAATGGCACCTAGGCACCTAACCCACTGAGCCATGCAAGGTCCATGGAAAGATGATGTTGAGTAATTGGTATATCCAATTCCTAATGGCACCTAACCCACTGAGCCATGCAAGGTCCATGGAAAGATGATGTTGAGTAATTGGTATATCCAATTCCTAATGGCACCTAGGCACCTAACCCACTGAGCCATGCAAGGTCCATGGAAAGATGATGTTGAGTAATTGGTATATCCAATTCCTAATGGCACCTAGGCACCTAACCCACTGAGCCATGCAAGGTCCATGGAAAGATGATGTTGAGTAATTGGTATATCCCCTAATGGCACCTAGAGCCATGCAAGGTCCATGGAAAGATGATGTTGAGTAATTGGTATATCCATTTCCTTATGGGAAGTTTTGTTGCAGCTCCTAATTCAGAGATCTATGACTTCCACCGTCACCACTTTGTGACCCAGGGCCCATCAGTTTTTCATCTGCCGAAGCATTTAGATGAATAAAGATGTGAGGGTATTTATCATCAACAGCTAATCAAACCCAATCAAAATAGATAATTACCTTTTTAATGACAACAATTGGACGATATTAACCTTTTCCAAGGATGGTTTATGTTAGTTTATATCTCATGCTGTCTACATGTGACATTTACAACTATTTGATACAAATTTCATGAATAAATATATCAGAATGGAACAGAATCTTGTTCATTGATACAGCCAAACTTGTCATTTTTTCAACATCAACAAAAAAACAAACGCATTGTTGTTAACTTTCGTTCAGCTTCAAGCCCTTTCTTGTTTTACAACAAAGTTTAAAAAGTTTTTTCTGTCATTCACCCTTTAAGATCATTATATCTCTATTGACTTAACAGTTTTAAAATATTCAAGATATTTGTGTCATCAGGTTTGCTTACTAATAAGAATAAGCGTTTTGAGTAAAGGAAGGGAGACAACTCGAAAATCCAACTACATGAGAAAATCTTATTATTTTTCAAATTATCTCCCCTGTATCTAAATGTATACTGCAAGTTTACACCATTTAAATCACAAAAGCTCATGACCACAAGTTAACCATTTCCATCATTTAAACATCATTATCATGTTAGTATATGTTTACATTTGTAGGATGCCTTAGTAATGTCATTCCTTGTTCTTTATTACCATATAATGATATGTATATATATGTATATGGGTGAAGACCCTACCTAGTATGTAACAACTTTGTCATTAATGGCTTGCCCTGAGCGAACAAACTGAGCAACATTTGTACTGATTTCAAAATATTGTGTCATATCTACCTTTATGATCTCACAGACATTGCACATTTCTCTAAAAATCTAATTTGAGAAATGGAAAAAAAAGTTTAAAAAGCCTATTCTCTAATATAAAAACTTTTGACTGATCCAAATTGGAAGCATAAATAAAAGATACCAAGGAAAAGATCTATTTCTTCCCCAATATTTGGTAATGACCATTGTGACAGAACAGAGAACTATTAAACCTTTCCCAAACAATAACAACATTTGACCACTTTGTTGCAGACGACTTTCGAAAATATTGTGGGAAAAGGAGAAATTTCTCGGGAGCAATTTATCCTTTTCCCACAATGTTTTGTGCCCTATCAGGAGATTATTTTTCAATTTCCTCACATTTTGAAATGTCGTCTGCAAACTCTTTCAATTTGGGACAGTCGGAAATTTGTTGTTTGGGAAAGGGTTAAGTAAAAGCAATTCTTATGCTGGTCACATTGGTTTCTAAGGCCTTCTACATGTGATTGATTTATAACATCTGTTGAAAGCCCGAAAAGGTCGGCTACTGCCAAATACTGGTTCATAACATTGCTTTCACATAAGAAGGCAATACAAATATACAAATGTTTGATTATATTAGTTTCTTAAACTGCTTTCATAATTACATATCCAGCATGTTGAATACCCCACAAGCATGTGAAAATGTATTTTCTTATACAAGAGTCTAACTAAGAACAAAATTTTAGACATACCAGATAGACAGTGATCACCACAAATCTTCTGCATGTCCAGTGGGAAAATTGTAAGACGGACAGACATGCAAAACTCGACCATTGGCCTCCAGGACGTTCAATACAAAGCGCTAGTAAGTAATCATGAATCAGACTAACCTCCATCACAGTGGCATTCAGTTCCTCGGAATATGACACTTTCTTGGCAAGCCAGGTCTGGGTTAGATCACAAATCTGGGCGAGTAGGTTACCCATTCCGTCTCCACTGTGAGCCGACGTCGGGATCAACGAAATGTACTCCTTCGGATTCTTGTTCTCATAGAAAAGCGCCGAGTTCAAACCCTGCAGAAATAACACAACATGAGTGTGATCTTGTTAGAAAAGATACAACAAAAAATAAAGTTTTAACCCATACTCCACGAAAACTCTTAAAGTCTACAGGTTATTCAAACTGACAAATAGGTATTTAATGTCAGTCCAAAATCAAATCTGTCAGTCCTGATGCCCACCCCCCACCAAATGAACACAATGATGTCAAAAAGACATGTATAAAGAGTCTATGTTGGATTATTGTAATATATATTCATTCTTAATCTCTGTCCAACATAACAATCTCTTCAAAAGGAATATTGATCTTCGTTACATAAATTCTGTTATGTAATTGATGCGACAACATAGCATGTCTAAAACAACGTGTAATGCCTTGCCCGAGGTCTGGCTTAACAACTTCTTTTTTTGGCCCTCTGTTTTAATATTTCATCTGTTCTGCTTGAGTTTTTAACTATAGATGAATCACAGAAGGGCACCCACATGTTATAGGGTAGGGAACCTTGCATGATCACAAAGTAAAAATGAACAAACATTTTGTCAAGTCCAAACGAAGTCAATCTCTCTGCTATTTATTCTGTTTTTACTACAATCGACTAACAGGGCTTTGTCAGGCTCTTGAACAGAGCCCTGTGTTAGTTCTCTTCCCAAAGCAAAAAATTCTTAATAAATATGCATTTACTTTTACAAAAAACTTTGTTGTTTCCCGATTAAGCAATTGCATCGATAATTCTTCCAAAATCAATGGGCTAAACCACTTTCCAATTGAAAAAAATAAGGCAGATGGGCATTGTTTACTTTCCATTTTAATCTTAACTATGCCCGATCAAAACACCTTTGGAAAAGGATGAAAAACAACATGTTACAATATGCACAACCAATATAATTCATTCAACATTGTGAGATGGTAGCTACATGTATATTTTTAAAAGAAAAAAATAAAGATTATAAGCCAAAATTGGACCCGGAATGGTTCCTTTGTTTATCATATCAAACCAGAGTAGCCTTGGCAGGGTATTTGCATGGACCAGGACCCCAGGCAAGTCGCCGGAGCAGCTCTGGAAAACCCATGTTAAGATTCTATTTTGTATGTATTCCGTAATCTGATTGGTTGGTTAAACTTGACCAACAAATGGAGACTGATGTGTCATGTTATTTCACATTCAATCAACTTTTCAGTCAGACAGATTGCATTCTTCCATTAGTCCTTAGAAGAAAACAACGGTCTGGACCGATGGACCGACGGTTTTCACAAAGCCTGTCAACCTTTAAACTCGCTACCCTATAGAGAATTGTGAATGGTCCAAATGTATCAATATTAATTAAAGAATTAAAAAAACTCACCTGTTCTGCTAATTGCACTTTGACTGCCTGAGATCGTTCCTCAAACTCGTTCTTACATATCTGGGATTGTTTCTTAATCGTGTTTACAACATCAACATTCGGATTGGTCTTCCATTCATACAATCTGTCAACCTGGAAATAAGAATATTTAATATAAATGAATTTTTTATTTCAGATTAACTGTATCTTTGTTATTTGGTTATTCCTGGCTCCAAAGAGATGGAGGAAGACTCCATGTATAAAACAGCACATAAAGATCAAATCATTTTATTCATTCATTAACTACAGTTTACATTGCGTCAATAGTTATGTAGTTATGCTACGATGTACTGCTTATAATAAGGGAGGGAGACTCCTACCTTGAATGTCAAAAAGGGATGGTTAAGCTGGTAGTACCATCGGCATTCTGCTAGTCAACAAGGAGACTAACTCTCATGAAACTACATGTGCAGTCAATATGACTTAAACCTACACAGGAGAGGGGAAATGTGATGTCAAGTTATGAACTCTAACCATTTGGCCAAGATGGCCCAAGAAGATGAGATAAGTACTTTTGTAGAACCAGCTACCTTAAGCAAGGCTGCTTCTTAAGAAAATCAAAATCTATGTTTATAGGTGTTGGAACTACTTGAAAATCATAATCAAATATTTGATAATGAACCAGATATTACCCTTTAGCAGCGGAATTAACCAGTATCATAACAGGATTGCAGTTGGAACAATCAGATCTTGATGAGTGTTGATAAAAGAGGTTTTTACATGGTCAAATTTATTAGATCTGTCTCTATAAGACGTTTTTATATACCAGCAAGTTAGGACTTTGATCCGAAATGAACACAAAATTTAAAGTAAATAAGACTCTGACCTAAAGTTCTAATTTATCATGTATATAAACTATCAGTTTCTATAAAAGCAGTGTGCAAAATTCAATTTTTAAACCACTAGCCCATTTGGGCTACCAGATGGGATTTTTCACTAGCCCGAACCACAGTTTACTAGCTGAACTGTTTAAAAGAAATTTAATGTTATTCAGGAAACAACATTAACATTCAGACATACTTCTTTAAAAAGCCTAACAACAAACATTGGAACAGTTGATTTACAAATATCAATGAGATTGTGACAAAAAAGAAGGTTGTTCATTGTGTGCAAAGTCTTTTCAGTCTCTCATCACTTCAATTACCTTTTAACTGAATATGTACCATATATATTATGAAAAGAAACAAAAAACATGCTGTCTATGTAAAGTACAATCTATTTCTATAAGCCATAATTGTTTGTATATCTACAAAACATGAAGCCTTTCTCTATTCTGGCTAAGGAAACTGGTTTGCTGGTTTTCTTCTGGGTTAAGCCTTGAACTGCTTTCTTCACTAAAGCATCTACATTTTGCACAGTTGGGCCATTGATGCATACATTACTGTCTTATCCAACATTTTTATGCAATTTCCAACAGTATCATAGTTTTATTGTTGAAGTAAATAAAGCTATCTGGATGCCAGATCCAGTCAAAAGGTTTAAACTGTAACATCTTCCTGAATGACAGCAACGAAAAACAATGCAGACTAAGTCACAGAAAACATCACAGAAAATGGCATAGTTAACAGTAAAATCTCGCAAATCAAGGTGATAGAAAAACAAAACCAACATCGCTCACTTCAAAAACTTCAATGTTCATCTCCACTTACGAGAAACAGGCCTAAAAATCTCGGATGTCTAGCTTACTTTTCTTCACTTTGTCTTAAAGCAGACGCTTATTGTTGCAAATAGTAAAAAGCGTCTATGGTACCCAATTAAACAAAACGCTTGAAGATGCCAAGCGTCTATTGACTTTGAAATCAGTTTGGGATAAATCGCAATGTCATGATCAGTAAACTGGTTCCTTGCTGTCTACTGGCTCCACTAAGTTCGATAGATGAGACACTGGTAACCAGCTTAAACTAACAGATCGGTGATCGAAATTTGCTGTCTTTTAATCGAAGTATCTTACCAATTTTTCGGCCAATTTTTACGAATTAAAAAGGAAGTTGTTTTCCCTAGTAAAATGCTTACATATATGTACAGTTATTATCACTAGCCCAGTCGGGCTACCACTCTGAGGGAATTCAAAAGCCCGAAACGAAATCCACTAGTCTTGGGCTATCGGGCTAGTGCGAATTTCGCACACTGTAAAAGCTTGGTTAAAATGAGAAAGATGGAAAAAGGTATGAGAAAGATGGAAAAGGTATTTACAACGTGTAACTAATGATAGACAATTGTTGCTTATAAAAGCTCATAATTATAGAGTATGTACTGAAATAAGATAAAAATCCGACTTTACCTTATTTAAAGCTACAACAAACGGCGTTTTTCTGGCCTTGAGCAGATTTATGGACTCTATGGTTTGAGGCTCCAACCCGTGCATTATGTCTATCACCAATATAGCTATATCACAGAGTGATGATCCTCGCGATCTTAAGTTACTGTAAATATAAACATAGAGCTATGTCACAGAGTGATGATCCTTGCAATCTTAAGTTACTGTAAATATAAACATAAAGCTATGTCACAGAGTGATGATCCTTGCGATCTTAAGTTACTGTAAATATAAACATAGAGCTTTGTCACAGAGTGATTATCCTTGCGATCTAAAGTTACTGTAAATATAAACATAGAGCTATGTCACAAAGTAAAGATCCTCGCAATCTTAAGTTACTGTAAATATAAACATAAAGCTATGTCACAGAGTGATGATCCTTGCGATCTTAAGTAACTGTAAATATAAACAAAGTTTTGTCACAGAGTGATGATCCTTGCGATCTTAAGTTACTGTAAATATAAACATAGAGCTTTGTCACAGAGTGATTATCCTTGCGATCTAAAGTTACTGTAAATATAAACATAGAGCTATGTCACAAAGTAAAGATCCTCGCAATCTTAAGTTACTGTAAATATAAACATAGAGCTTTGTCACAGAGTGATGATCCTTGCGATCTTAAGTAACTGTAAATATAAACAAAGTTTTGTCACAGAGTGATGCTGTAATAATAATAATTGCTGTAAGGTTCAACACTCTTACCACAGAGGCCCTTTCTTTAAATAAGAACAAATGACACAATTCAATACAAAGGTAAGAATCAATTCATTATCACGATTACATTTTTTTTGCGTCTTACTGCAGATGACTTTCAAAAAGTATTGTGGCAAAAGAAGATATTGCTTGTTCCAAGCAATTTCTCCTTTTGCCATACTACTTTTTCAATCTATTCACATATCAAAACAGCAGAACTGAAAGGTTTAGCACATGTTTACAAAGCTTTTCTTAAGTCGTATGCTTCAAGCAAAAAATTGTCGTCTGCAGGTGGTATTGAGTTAAGGAAAGTTATCTGTCTCATACCTGAAAGATTCGTGGCCCGGTGTGTCAATAATTAGTAACCCAGGTAACTTTAACTCTTTTTTCTGGAACTGAAAAACAGAAATTGATATCAAAATATATCGAAAAATCTTCTGCAACTATTCTTACTGTGGCTTATGACTTCATCATAGAACATAATTTTAACACTTTAAATAATGTATGACAGTTTAATGAAACCAAATAGTATATCTTTATATTCTAATAAATCATTGGCATCAATATGTATTTTCTTTTTTATTCTCTTTCTCTGTTTTTTATACAAAGAAAACTTGCTTTGAAATTATTCTTAAGTCATACTCTTCAGTGAACATGATGCACACACCAGGCTCAAGTTCTATAAAACACAATGGGCCATATTTTGAGGTTGTGGGTCAAAAGCGTGACTTGCTGTAAATCTCAAGCCCTGCACATGTGATGCACAATATTCTTTTCAAACCAGTTATTGCCGTTCTACATCCACACAATGTATCATATGTGAAAGATTAATAAATCCCATCATATTCACATTGTTTTATATAAGAAATGGTATCGCCAAATCCCGATGGTCGCTTGCTCTGAAGCCCTATTCATTGTTTGAATCACTTTCGTATTTAAAAGCAATAAAGGTTTGGCAAATGAAACCTTTCACTTATATAGACATATTTGTAAATGATAAAACACAATGGGTTATCTTGGAGCTTCTGCCTGAAGTACTTTTTCCAATCACAAACAAACCACAGACTAAACAGAGACAAAAACATGAACAGCAAACTGAAGACAGACAATTTAACAGAACAACAAAGTAAAGACAGACATACAAATGTACAGAAAAACTGACATAGTAGTATGATAGAGATACGATGAGACACAAACAAATTTTCAACACAAACAAGGACATGCAGAATAAAGACAGTTGAGCAAACAAACTGTCAAAGTAAAGAAAAAGAGCAAGACAGATTAACAAAGACAGACAGACAAATAATGATGTGACACTTTTATCATTATTCAGGAATACTGAAGGTGCTTGCTCACAGATTTGTGATGAAATTTGGAAGTTAAAAATTAATGTCTTTAAAACTGCATAACAGCTATACTATTATATGAGTAAGTCTTTGGAAGCCTAATTGGATTGTTTTTAATTCTTTAAAGCGCTTAGACGGTGATTTAAAATGGATTATAATCCAAAAGTGTGACATCGCTTTTCAGATCTGCTGTATATAACCTGTATATAATTAGATAAATTGACTCTTCCTGAATTAATTATGCTTTCAATGGTACAAATATAGTTTCAACGAAATTTCATTTTGACTTTCAAATATTTATATTTATGAACAAGCATCTTCGAAGACAGATGTACAAACCAACTGTTGAAGTAAAGAAAGAGAGCAAGACAGCTGAATGAACACACAGTCAAAGTAAAACAAGACTATTCAACAAGAGCAGACAGACAAGTGACTTACATCTTTACACATGACGGTTTTATCGAGGATGGCCTGACGCGGGACGTTTGTAGCACCAATCTGTTGAGTAATACCTCCTGCCTCACCATCCTGAACATTCGTTCTTCGTAACTAGAACAGGAATATTTTGTTAAAGTGACATGTTTTAAGTATAAACACTTAAAGTAGATTATATAATCATACAATACCTAACTACATTGGGCATATAGGTCACGTTGTCAACATTAATAAAATAACTAAGTATAGATGACAGAATATGCAATGATACAAGAAGTAATGATAATGATCACTATATGTAAAATTGTTAATCAACCAATTAGTCCAAAAGATAAGTTATCATATTGAAATTTAATAGCATACTGATTTTTTGAGTGCACCTTCATTGTATTATATCTACACGAATTGAAAACTGTGTGGCAAAAGAGGGTCAACATTCTTACAAAGTCAACATTCTAAAACAACACAAGTTCCTTTTGTCAATGGCTTCAACTGTGACAGGAATGTCAGCTCAATTAAACACTACTCCGTCACTTTTAACTTCATGTCGACAGTATTTTGAATAATTTACAGCATTCCTGATCTCACTAGTACTAGGCAGGGCTCTGCTTTGTCTTGTCCAAGGACCCTCTCATGAAAGAAACCCAGTATCACTAGAAAGGATTGAACCCCGGACCCTGTGTCACAAGTCCTTCATCTCTACCACTGGTCCATACAGGTCCCTTCTCCATTATACATGACTTTTGTTTAATTAAGTTTTTTAACAATACCCTGCTTGTTACCAATGGTGGCAGACCCTAAAACTAAGTACATGTACATTAAAGGCTGGGTGCTGGGGAATAAAACCATTAGCTTTCTATTAGTTGTTAAGAGACTACGCCTCATGAAAATCTAAATGGAGGGTTTTCCCATTCACTCCTTGATTTATGCCAATTTGGGGGATTTTATATGTTTGAGGTCAAAGAAAGCCCTGCAAATGTATTAGTTGTAATTCAAATACAAGCAGAGAGGAGATACATTTGTAGATCATGAGTATCAAATACAAAATATGTAACTTTTATTATGAAAATAAGTCAAAAACATTGTGACAAAAAGGATTGCATGTCATTAAGGTAATATCTTGTCAACTACATAGCCTGATGAGTTAAAGGTTATTGATAATCCCTATAATCAATAAAGACTATTTTAGTGAGTTCTGACAATACCTTATCAAGGATCTTGGTTTTCCCTGTGTCGACATGCCCCAGCACACAAACCACAGGCGCCCGCAGGTTGTCTGTTGTACGCTGGGCTTCATACTTCTCATGCTTTTTCTGCAACATTAGAAGGGCGATAAAATATAAACATCATTCTACAAAATGTAACAAGGCAAGAAATAATTAATGTCAGAGTTTGTAAATAGAGCCATGTTCCCCTGGATATCTTTATCTATTCATCTTCCAACTGGTATTATCAAAAAACAATTTTCTTCTTTTTTGTATGGAGTTTAATGCCATTTTGAAATTTTGAAGTTGTAATTACACTTTAGACTAGAATATCAATTGTCGACTGCGACCACTTTCAATGTGTGACGAAAAATCTTTGAAATTAATGATCAAAGAGTTAATAATGTTTACCTGTAGTTTAATCTCTGCCCGGTCATATGGTGTCGAGTCCTCATCATCACTTTCTGATTCACTTTCCGATTCCTCATCAGATTCCTTGTCATCACTCTCTTCCTCCTCCTCACTTTCTTCTTCCTCTTCAACTTTCTTCACTTCTTCTTTGGGTTTAACTTCAACTTGAACTTTCGTCTCTGTAATATTCATATTAAATTGCATGGATGCATCTTCAAAAACCTGACACCCTTGCTTTAAAATCTTGAAATCAAACTTGTGTTAAACTACCATCCCAGGGGCAACAAATGTTCTATTGTTTAATAGTTTATGGACAAATAGATATGACCAAATTCCTGGGGCAATAACTCCAAACACACTTAAGGGGTAACAACTCTCACCACATTTCAGGTGCAATTACTCAAACCACATTCCAGGTGCGACTACTCAAACCACATTTCAGGCGCAATTACTCTCACCACATTTCAGGGGCAATTACTCAAACCACATTTCAGAGGCAATTACTCAAACCACATTTCAGAGGCAATTACTCAAACCACATTTCAGAGGCAATTACTCAAACCACATTTCAGAGGCAATTACTCAAACCACATTTCAGAGGCAACAACTCCTACAATATAACAGGTGCAATGAGTCCAACCAAATTTCAGGGGCAATGACTCCTGCCACATTTCGGGGGCAATAACTCCTACCTCTTTTCAGGGGCAATGACTCAAATCACACATCAGGTGTTGGCCCGGTGTTGAATCACTTCCGGATCGTTGTAGACTAGAAAGTAGTTCTTTGAAATATTGAAAGTCCCACTTCCAAGGTGTTTTCACAGGAAAGTGTCACATTTAGAGTATATACATTGGTGCTGTGTGATTGCTTTGTCTTCTCCTGCATGTTTTAAATGTGGTTTTTTGTATTTTACAGGACTACTTCTCCATGCGGTGAGAACCAAAGATGTCTGTTATCAGTCTGGGCGCGACCTCTACCATTTGAATTGACACGCCCCCTCTCTGGAAATCAGCCGATAGCAAAAAAACGGATCGGTCATGATGCACATTTAACCCCAAAAATGGATTATGTTAAGATAGTTTAAAGGTGACATGGTCACGAGAAAGTACGGTATAGGAGCAGTTTGTCTCTGTGACTGCTCAAACGGTTGCTATTTAACATGGTGGAGATGGGTGGAAATTAGACCAGGCCGACCCCTTCAAGTCAAATAACTCTTACTACATTTCAGGGGAAACAACACACCTGTTTCGGGAGAAGATTCCTTCTCTTCACTTTCCTCCTCCTCCTCCTCTTCACTACTAACATCCCATTCATCTTTTACATCATCCTTGGGCTCGGCTGGAGCTGCAGTCGTCTCTTCCTTCACCTCCGCCTCTTTCTTCTCCTCCACCGCCGGAGTGGGTGTTTCTTCTCGGGAACCACTCTCACCCCCAGGCGTGGTACCTGAATAAAGCATCAATAAGATATGAAGTGTATAAAACTAAATGACACATCAATGAGACATGGCATGTGTAAAGGGGCTCAGAGAGGAAGTATACCACAAATTTCCTGCTGGGCATGTGTATTTGCAATGAACAACAATAAATTTGACCTTCAATCAGAATGTTATCTTGACTTTTGATTGACGAATGCACAAAGATGTTTTTTATAGGGTTTAATGCCATGACAAAATATTATGGGTTCTATTATGGTTTCGCTATGATTCACCAGTAGGGCTCTGAAGTGTCTTACTAAAGGACATTCCTATAGGCGTACCATGTATGAATATTAATCTAGAGCTTTTACATTATGTTGCAAATTGAAAATGGGTTAGTTAATTGTTAAAAATCACATCTTCAGATCATATGAAACCAGACAAATTTATTCTAAAAAGCTCATTATTAACATTAAAATGAATAATGTTTGACAAGGAGACATAACTGATGTGCATTCTTCAAGACTAATAGACCAATCAAAGCATGAAAAAAGAACCATGTTTCCATTTCATGTAATAAACTTCATCAAAAAGTCTTAGTTGATCTGCAGGCCAAGGCATTTGATCTTTCTTACATACTTTAGGACTTCCCTCTGACAAAGCTAGACTACTGCCATGTTCACACGATGGTAAAAATCTGATGAGTTGAAATGCTAACATAAAATTGTTCAATGCTTGGACCAATTTCTTAATAATATCGTAGCACCCGGCTCAATGGCTCATAAATGATGGAGGAAGGCATGAGTAGATAGATCCATAATTAAACATTGCAAATACATAACATACTATCTGACTGTTCTTGTTTCTTTTTCTTTCTGACTACACCATACACAGGCTTTTTCTTCTTTTCCTTTTCTTGCTCCACTTCATCCTTCGAGGGGACCTTTATCCCTGTATGTACACAAAAGCAAAAATTTAATCAGTCGGTCTACATAATGTACACAAGATAAACATGATGGACTTCTAACCTACACACCAAAGGTTTATACACGTTAACTTTCAAAACAGTAATTTAACCAGACTTTCCGACCACTGGAGGGGTCTGAATGATATCTGTGCAATATTTGTTGCAAAGTCTATTATACCAATGTGGAGGACATTGGTCCAGGGGTAGAGTGTCTGCTTTCAGACACAAGGGTCGTGGGTTCGAATCCCATGAGTTGTGGGACCTGCGTTGCGACCTTCATTAATCCACATTTGGCGCGAGTACTGGTTATGTATCCAGGAAGTAGAACAAACAGTAATTAATCTAAGTTGTTAGAACTTGTTTCACAATCGATGTAAAATAAATAAGGTTAAACCCTATTCTGCCCAATGTTTGCCTTATCAAAAATAAGATCCATCCGGATAAGCATAACGCACAGTGTTGTATGTGAACTTTCAGATTCTACTGATGAATACACAAGACAAGTGAAACAAATGTTCCTAATGGTTTAACCAATGAAACATTCTTCACACTTTTAACAAACAATTGTATTTGTGATTTATTTTCAAAAGCTTCTGTAGTGAAAACACCTCCAATAAACATTGGGGCAAGGTACACAATTAAGTGTAAGAAGGAAATTTCCAAGAAAGGCCTGAAATCATTAATTATGCATCAAAGAAAAAGTGGATTCAAGATTAAACTTAAAATTATCTAAATTTCTGGGAGAAAAATGCGGCCAACTTAAGATTTTGTTCTTAAAGACAGAAAAAAAGATTAACAGTTACTGCTCTACAGAGTTATCTTCTATTTATATGGATTCTACCGTACATCAACATGATTTCAATTATGTGGCAAAGCCGACTTTTTATGATGGAGGAAGACCCCATACCCATCGCCACTCCGTAAATTAGTCCAGAGACTACCTTTCATGATAATCCATAGCCCTCATCGTGATTTGAACCCACGCCGAGAAGGCCATGTGATTTCAAGTTCTGTACTCTAACCACTAGGCCACAGTTGCCTTTCTCAACAAAGAAAGTCTCACTTAAGGATCACATTTAAGATTGTTTATAGGTGAGACCTTCGGACCAACTCACCCTGGGCTTTCATAGCCTCCAACATCTGCATGGCACGTTTCTTGTCAGCTTTCTGTTGGGCAGTGAGTAACTTTCCTTCAGCCTTTAATCGCTCTCTCTTCTCCTTTTCTTTTTCCTTCTTTCGTTGTTTCTTCTCTTCTTCAAGTCGTTTCTGTAAACAACATGAAGGACAAGGCAAGTAGAGCAATTCCCAAACTTTCTTACTAATTCCTTCCCAAACCCTCAAGTGTAGGTACTGAATAGAATTCTCTTGTAAATGAGAAAAAGCAATATAGGGTATAAATATATCTTAAACAATATATGTAATATACATGATATTTTTAGATTCACTTAACACTTCATTCAGTATCAATTATCATAATTCATGAGTTGTTATCTTTTTCTTTACCGCTATTCATTTCTTGTTTTCTTTCTGTATTTTCTTACCATTAATATAAATATTTTTTACATCAGGTGTTAGCTAGGTCCATCTTCCCAGCCTAGTACTGATGGATTCTATTGGAGGGAGTAATAAATAAACATTCTAAAAAGTAATGGAGAATGATGTTGATCAACAACTACACCAATAATAACTTATTGAAATATATCTTACCTCATCTTTTCTAAATCATCAGTTACCCCCTCCTCTCCTTTTTATATTATGCTCTTCCTTTTTCTCTCTGATGATAACCACAAGTTATACCAATAACCACAAATTATACCAAAAACAGCTTATCAAATTCTTTTAAACATACCTTTTCTAATTGAGCTGCTATTTCTTCCTCTTCCTTTCGTATCCGTTCTTCCTCTTCCCTCTGAAATCTCTCCTCTTCCTCTTTCTGCTTCTTTAACAACTCTTTAATTGCAGCCACCTGTCAGAATAAACACAGCATTGACTTCAGTCTTAAGTTCACTCTTACTGAACAACATTTGATTCTTAATTGACTTAAGACTTATATAGTTGTATATTATTTCTATATGTAGTAAGCTTAAGTATATATGTTTGGAAAGACTCCCAGTGGAAATATAGTGGTTTTGAGTGTGAAACTTTGGCAATACCAACAGTCTTTTGATGTTCGATAAATGAGAAAATTAGATACAACCTTTTCATTCTATAGAAACCATTGTGACTAGATAAATATAGAGAAGAGTCATTTCTTCTTTGTTTCAACTGAAATGTTTGTTATTTGCTACAGGTTTAAAATAGGGATGGGAACGAATATTCGAATAGCGGGTCGAATATTCGAATAGCAAAATAGTATTCGAATATTCGATTTTAATGAACCCATATTACTGTATGTTTACCATAAATTTAATCAAAAATAATGTTGTTTTATTTTCATTTTCTTCCTCTAAACCGATCCCAAATATCGAAGAATGTGCCTAGCTCCCAGGTGCAGTTACGATGTTTTTACAACGTATGTCACACAGTAAAACACCTGTGACAAATTACCACATCTTTTGACAGTTTGCAAAACGATTAATTCCTAAGTGTGAAAATAGTCGATTTTAAGCCGCTAAATCTAACACCTTAATGATCTGCACTTGCTCCTTATTATCCAAAACAAGTCAATCACGCTAATTGACAATTGTCAGTGTCAACCAATCACTTAACTTGTTTGTCGTGAAATTAAACAATTACTCTTTCAATAACCAATCGTAATCATGATTGCATATGCACGAAGACCAATCAAATAATGTGTTAGAAAGTATATTTTTCTTCAGAATAATTTGTCAAACTTATCTTCATTCTAATTTCTACATCTATTCGATAAACATCACAATGTCTCCATCACGTGTCTGGAAGGTGACCTGTAACCTGTGCAACCAGGACTTTGTATTCAAGAATACAACATCCAACCTACTGAATCACTTGAATGGCAAGATATTGCATGCACATACATGTATACAGATATCGGCTATACACAAAAGTTTTGAACAGAGGACTAGTGTACTAGTATTCGGACATGCAGACATTCGGACATCAAAACGAATTCTAAAATCAAATATTCGAATATATTCGAATAGTTCTAGTCGAATATCGAATAGTGATTTCACTATTCGTTTCCATCCCTAGTTTAAAAGCAAACCTGTAGAAAACTTGAAACAATGGGTTATTTAGTCCGAACATTTTCTGTGTGTTTTTAGCTGATTTAATAATTTCAAGGTGGTCAGTCTCTGATTTCATTTGATAATGACAACACTGCTAACAGCCCTCAACCTTTGTCAACATCTTTTCTCACAGTGTTTTCATAAATGTTTAAGTGCACAGAAGTTAAAATGCATTTACACAAAGGAAAAGATCTGTTTGGATTTAACTACAAAAGATCAAATTCAGTAGGGCCCTCAATTAATGATGTTTCACTTACAGGGGCTTTGACTTTTTTCTTTTTTTCATCCTTCTTTTCTTCCTTCTCGCCTTTCTTTTTCTTGTCTTTCTTTTTCTTTTTTACTTCTTCCTCTCCTTCATCCCCAGAACCTTTCTCCTCGGCTACAAAATAAATCAGGATCAAGAGAGGATTTACATTTAGCTACATAGTAATCATGATCATCAGGAGATTGACTGTCGGCAAAAAGTCAACAATTTTGAAACTCATTCTTGCGTCGGATTACTTTGGTCGTTCTCTGTATACATCAGTCGGAATTATTCACATTTAACTAAAAGCTTGAATTCCTTCTATAATTTTAAACCTATCATCAATTTAGCTTTTAAGATTTAATATCTTTTTTGTCACAATAGATTCTACCAAATTCTACCAAGTAACACAAATATTTATATTGGGTTCAACACCATGTCAACAGCACTTCAGTTACTTTACCATTTTCCTGGATATCACCAGTACCAGACAAGGCACCAAAGTTTCTTGCCCGAGGACACTCCCAAAAAGAGTCCAAGTGAGAATTGAACTCCGGACCCCCATGTCAGAAATCCTAAACCTTAACCACTGGGTTGGGCAAGACCCTGAATCACAGACAAGATATTTGCATAATAGCTTTTTTTTTATGATCAAGTGAGAAATTGCTCATTAGGAGCAATGCATCTTTTGTCAGAGTGGTTTCTTAAGATTTCTGCAGTAGATGCCATAAAGTGAGATATTACGAAAAAAAATGCAATATCCAAGATAGGGAGGTGTATGAGGGTCTATACACATGGTATTTCATAAACTCACAAACCAATCCTATCTAGTGTAAAACAAGACAAGATGAATCTAATGAGTACCCACAATAATGGGTTTACTAAAATTAGATAAGGACCATCCCTTTTATTGTGATCTCTAGTCAGGGGCCAAGCATGTATCATGTTGTCACATCTCACCTGCCTAGATAAATTAATTACCTGCGGCCCCGGACTTGGTGTCTTCTGATGCTGGTTCCTTATCACCTGCAGGTTCTGTCTTATCATCTGGTTTCTCTGTCTCCTTTTTAGATTGCTTCAGTTTCTCTGCCTGGCAAAAACATTGAAAAGGAGAATCAGGCATTATCCCTAACTTGTTTATTTTGACACACCTGATGGAAATAAAACCCATTCCTTCATACAGATAACTATGATAGGTCCAAATTGAAAAAATAAAATAAACAACAAAACAAAATAAAAACGGGCAACAATTACAAAAAACAAGAAAGGACATTCTATTTTGGGGAGGAATCATTTTTGAAAAACCTGTCAAAAACCATCCTATTTTGTAAATGAAGAGAACAAAATTGACTTTTCAATACCACATATTAATTCTAAAATTCTGTCTTCTTCACTGGTAATAAGAATAAATAGAACCCTTGATCTAGACCTCTGACTATTGCAGTGAGTTGGTTGATGTAAATAATTTTTCTGTTAAAAAATACCTTTCCTAGGTTTTAACAGTACTATGCTGGGCGTCTGTCTTACCATAGTACATGCAAACAAGACAATGGGTACTGCAAGCTTAAATCTTTTAGACTATTTTTATGTTGATAAATTAATTTTTCAAATATTTTATATTTTCATTGTGATGTCTTTTTTCTCAAAACCTTTACTCACCGTCAGTTAATTTATTAAGGACCCTTCCACAGCAGTCAAAGTTTGAGGACATTCTAATAAAGGCTAAGTTACTCTTTAAGAGCAAATACTCATGAAACCATAAGGGTTTTAATTACTGTTAATTGGTTCTTCTGTAAGACTATTTAAAGCATTAACATTGTATAAATGAAGTCACTAGGTTGAGGTAGAAATGCATTCAAACTAAGGTACAACAGACACCATCTATAATAATCATATCGGATAACAGATTCAGAAAGTTACCTTTTTCTGTTCTTTTTCTCTTTCTTTCTTCTCTTTTCGTTTTTGGGCAGCACTTTTTACCGTCACCTCTCCCCCTTCTTCCTCTCCGTCTGCTGGCTTCTTCTCGTCATCTTCATCTTCTTTCTTACCTTTCTTCTTCTTCTTTTTCTTATCATCGACTTCATCATCTTCAAAATCATCAATGGAAACAACTTTAGGTTCAGCTTTCTCAACAGGTGCGGTATCTTCTTCGACTTTTTCAGAATCTTCCTGTTTATCTTTTCCTTTCTTTTTTTTCTTTTTCTTCTTTTTATCATCTTCATCTTCATTCTCTAAATCTTCCATTGATACAACTTTGGGTTCCTCTTTTTCAGCAGCATTTGCATCTGTATTGTTTTCTACATTATCAGCTTCCATTTCCTCTTCTTTTTTCTTGTCCTTTTTGGATTTCTTGCCAGACTTTTCTTTGGGTTTATCAATTTCAGCAAGAAGGGCATCTATATCTTCTTCCTCTTTGCTCTTAGCTTTCTTCTTTTCTTTCTTTTTCTTTGCAGGTTCTTGTTTTACTACTGGCTTTTTAACTTCTTCCTCACTGTCACTCTGGTAATTGATAAAATGAAATGTTCAATAAAGTGTGACCCTTACCTTGTTAAAACAACTTGCATGTTACTCTCTAAATTATTAATTTTTTATGTCACACTTCTGTACAAATGAATGAAAATAATTGTTAGAAAAGAACACATTTCACAGATAGAGCAATATTAGCATTGACATCTGGGACTAGGGGCTTTATCAACAACCTGCTTGTTTACATATTCAAAATAACGACTTCTGATTGGTCGGTTCAAACATTTGTGTATCGACTGTCAAGGTCAGGGGTAAAAAAATCACACAATCTGAATTATTAAACTGGATAATCTGGGTTATTTCTTGTTGGCTGACACGTTTAAGAGTTGTGCTGATGGTTTTTTTTTGGGGGTTACTATTTGAACCTGACCAAAAGTTTACCAAATTATATAGTTTGAAATAGCATTTATCTCCTTTTATGGGGATTTAAGGAAATTTTCAACTCAGAAGATGTCTTTCATGGCCCCTTTTATATAATGTGAAAAAGCCCTGGGATTAGAAAAGGTGACCTAAAAAGGTTGTTTACATGCAGTAGGTAAAAAAAACATGACACAAATCCTATTTGTTGTGTTCTTGTTGGTATCCTCTTGATCAGATGAGTCTAAGGAGTGCCTACACTATAGGGGTTAGAGAAACAATCAAGGATTGAGCACAGGAAATATGCCTATATCAGTTCTACACATCCGATTAATCATATAATTCCAATTCAAAATTACATTCATCACTCATAAAACACACCTGATACAGGTAACTTAGAATCTTCTTCTTTTTGTGTACTCTTATAAAAACACCTGATGCAGGTAACATAGAAACTTCTGGGATGACAAAAGTTTTGCTTATTTACAGATTTTTTTCTCCTTGAATTGGCGAGAGGCCCAAGCCTGTTGAATTGGTGAAGTTTTATTGATGAAATAGCTGAATTGGAAAACCAAAAAGCTGACTTTAAATTTTTGGGCAACTGCATGATAATAAAGAACTTTCTGATACGGACAGTGCCTTTTATGGGCCCCTCTTATAAAACACAAAAAAGCTCCGATTCAGACATCTGTTGTTATAAATTTGGATAAGCCAAAAATTCATTGAAAAAGGAATGGTTCAACTGTTAAACTGTTGTTTGGGAATATTTTGATGTTAATCCATTAATCCACTTCATACTGGGGGTAAAAGCTCTCCCGTTTTACCCCATCCCTGATGCAGGTTCTGGTGGTATCACAGTGACTTCTTCAAAATATCAGAAATAAACATATGGATAGTCTGTGTCGCAAACTTTGAACCATGTAATACAAAAGTACAGAAGATATAGACCATGGTATAGATGCTCAGTACATTAACCCATAACCAAACAATAGCAAAATTTGACCAGTTTGTTGCAGAAGACTTCAGGAAACAATGTCGGAAAAGAAAAAATTGCTTGTAACAAGCAATTTCTCCTTTTCCCACAATGTTTTCTGCCCTATCAGACAGTTATTTTTCAATTTCATCACATTTTGAAATGTCGACTGCAAACTCTTTCAATTTGGGACAGTCTAATATTTGGTGTTTGGTAAAGATTTAACACAGGTGTGTATGTAAACTTACAGGCGACTTCATCTCATTTCCACTATCATCATCCATTGTAAGCATGGAGAAAGCCGATTTCTTCTTTGATTTCTGGTTACTTGACATTATTTCTGTGTCATCAGCTTCCTCTTCACTCTCTTCTTGTTTCTGTTTCTTCTTTTTCTTCTGTAGAAAATTACAAAAGTCATTGGTTTATATGAGAATAAGTTAATTACACACTAGCTTGTTTAATAAACTAATGTTTCAACAACAATAATATAAGAGATTTAAGAAGCCATTTAAAATCATATATCATTTTGTTTCCAATTGTAAATGGAAAACCATTTTGATTTGTGACAGACACATACTAGTTTTTTTAATAGATTAACAACACATCATTAAGTGATCAGTGTTTAGAGTAAGTTACTGTCATGTTTTCCAAGTCATCACTCAAACAGATCAAAGGAAGTCTGTTGGATACAAATCAAGCATGATTTTGTCTTACCATATCTCTACAACAACTTTGTTTACAGACAAAATAGTCCATGCAGATATTAGGTATCTAGTTAATCCTTGTTTTGAAAATTTGTGCTCTCAAACAATAGCTGACAATATTAGGTTTCAGCGGAAAACTTTAATAAGTGCTTCATGTTTGTGAAGCACTTGCTATAGTCTTGCATTGAACCCTTGTATAAATGTCAAAAACTTAAATAGTAACAGATAAAAACAAAACAAATCCTGAAAGTGAGTGGGTGATTTACCTTTTCTTTTTTATTTACGACAGCAGGGGCTTCCTCCTCCTCTTCGACTCCGTTTTTCCCTTTATTGGTTTCAACACTGAGGGCTGCAAGTTCACTAGCAATGTCGTCTTCCCTGTCAGAGTCATATGAATTGCTTAACATGAAAATATTCCCAATTTGTATGGCTTCTTCAGTATATTGGCAATATCTAAGGTACTGTGTATCAAGGGGAAAAATGCTAACAATACGTATGTATTACTCTATTTCATCTTTATAACAAACCCTCAAATATCATCTTATATGGAATGTGTAACTTGTTTGATTGACTATCGAAACATTGTTTTTAAGAATTGTTCAGTTATTGTGTGGTAACAGTTCACCAATTCGTATCACACCTGACAAACCTGCACAAACCTAGCTAGTATTTCCTTACCAAAGCTTACTTTACACAGAAACATTTGGATGTGAAGGATGTCTCAAATCTGTGACATAAACCACAGCATTGGTGTGTGTCCCAGAACACATTCAAAAGACTTAATATAATAAGCAAGCTGTGAATTGATTTTATTGTATGGTGTTTAACACTGTATCAAGAATTCTTCAGTCATGTAACAACTTTTCAGTCATTTAACAGCTTTCATGGCTCAACTAGTTTTAGGCCAGGGCTCTGAAGTGACTTGCAAAAGGTCACTCCTACGAAACAGTGTCGGTGAGGCTCGAACCTGGGACCCCAAAATTCTAAGTTCACCCCCTTAACCACTGGTCCAAGCAGGGCCTTTATCATCTATGATATACAAGTTTGTGCACCTTTCATTGAATCATGCCCTTTTCTAATTGGTACTTTACAATATATTCTTAATATGTCACCACTTTACAGTCTGGAATGGCAAAAACAGACAGGTTTAACAATCTCAATTAGATACACTATCAACATTTACAGAATAACAATAATTAGCTACATAATGAATAAAAACAAATATGAGACAATAAAGTGCCAAGTTTATTAGCTAAAAAGATCTTAGACAAGAGAATGATTTGGTTAAAAAATATTTAAATGAAAAGGGAAAACCTACATACCAATCATCATCTTTTTTCTTCTTCCTTTTGTCTTTTTTGGACTGTTTTGTGGCAGGTTTACTTTCGTCTTCAGGCTTTTCTCCAATTTCCGTGTCTGAGAGATCCTCTCTGAAGAAAGAAGAACACAGTCGTCATGAGTGATTTTATTTTTAGGAAAGCTTTTTAAAAAACCTTTAGCTTAAATACATGTTGACAACAAATTATCAGTTTGGTTTCATTCAAAGATCCATGCATATGTGGGCAAGATAAAAAAAATATACCAATCTCTGCATACACAAACAATACATAGCAAGGTAACATAATTCAATGCTTTTGAATTTGTAAAAGGCAATAAAAAGGTTTCATAATTATGAAGATTTCTGGGGTCTACTTTGCAACCTTTCACCAGTTTACATTGAATACTAGATAACACTAAATACTGAATCAGAATTATCAAAACTGCACAGGGCTCACCCTGGCTGGAAAAAAGTCTGCGCCAGCACATTCGCCAAATGACAAAAATAGGAGCCAAATTAAAGAAGTAGGAGCCAAATTCTGAGCAAATGGCTCCAATTAAAATTTCTTTATTTTAAACACTCTTCATGTTGTATGTAGATATGTGTTAAATCCTCTTGGTTAATTATTTCTGTTTGTTATGTTTCACCATTTTTATTAAAATTGTAATGTCATAAATATGTAAAGGGTAATGCCAATAAAAATATTATGTGACATTCCCCTTCCCCCTTCCGAACAAATTTAAACCAAAGATGGTATAACTAAAGGCTACGCTTTGAGTGACAAAATCAAAATGAATCTTTTATCTCAGATAACGTCAAATCATATTGAAGACTATACATTTCTGAATTCTCAGTTTTGTTATTTATTTTAGAAATGGCGATAGTTAAATGGAAAGTAAAGATCTTAGGTCTATTTGTTTTTACTCTCGTCAAGACTCCGGTATGATGATTTGAATGATTAATAATAGAGGATCGCAATTTGAATAGTACCGTTGCATCAACGAAGGAAGAAAACTGTCAATATCAAAGTACTTTACAAATTAATCCTCTTTAAATTCTCACATTCTACCATGCATCATAAAACACTGGACGGAATGCGGTAAATAGTAATCGGTTTTCGTGGAACAACCGCATCGAGTCTACCAATCAAGTGTGTCGAGTTGTTTACACATAATAGAGACCCGATTAATACACGCCTCAGGCACTGTTTGACACGGGGATAACAATTAGCGGATTAATTTGGGGTTTTCGGAGATACTAACTGTTAAGAGTGTCAAAAGATATAACTATCTGCAATGTCCGGACAGGTGAAAAAATGGTAAAGTTGAATGAAAAAAACATGCGCCAAGCAAATTCGCCAAATCAGGAAATCTTTCGCCAGAATGAAATAATATTCGCATTTGGCGCATTTGGCGACCGACAGCGTGAGCCCTGCTGCAGAATAATACATTTTATTGACAATTTATAGGACCTATATTATTTTTCATGATGAAATGTACTTAAATAAGTTATAAAAACATGTTTTTGCACAAAAACTTAACTTTCCCTACATTTCCTTACCGATTTCCCTTGAGCAGTGTCTATTCTAGAAATCCAAAAGAAGGAGGGAAATTCGCCCCTTACTTTGAAAATAAGGGGGGATTTTTTAAGAATAGGCGCATGATTATTAAACTCATCACTCAAAAGTACCCTAACTACAAATCCCGGTCACACAATTCACCGAAATACCGTAACACCACCGAAACACTGGAATACCCGTTAAAATCATAGTAACACCGAAACACATTTTGGTTATACAGAAATATCCTTTGTTTTGACTTTCTCTGATAATGTAAATTCATTGAAGCTTTCAATGTAGAAGCCATTTCTTTTTCTCATTGATTCAACTCAACTTTTTTCTTGTTGAGATGTCCGAATTAGAGCAATTCTTCTGTTAAAAATAGTTTACTATCAATTCATTCTAAACACTCCTTAAACTTCTTTTAGGCATGCTTAAATGTACCAAGCCTATGTCCATTCTATTTGTCACCTATATATAATACATACATATATGTCCATTCTATTTGTCACCTATATATAATACATACATATATGTCCATTCTATTTGTCACCTATATATAATACATACATATATGTCCATTCTATTTGTCACCTATATATAATACATACATATATGTCCATTCTATTTGTCACCTATATATAATACATACATATATGTCCATTCTATTTGTCACCTATATATAATACATACATATATGTCCATTCTATTTGTCACCTATATATAATACATACATATATATCCATTCTATTTGTCACCTATATATAATACATACATATATGTCCATTCTATTTGTCACCTATATATAATACATACATATATGTCCATTCTATTTGTCACCTATATATAATACATACATATATGTCCATTCTATTTGTCACCTATATATAATACATACATATAAGTCCATTCTATTTGTCACCTATATATAATACATACATGCGGAACGTGCATAAACATAAGTATTGCGGTGATATGATAGTAAAGGCAAGTAGTGTAAACTATAAATTTTCAATTTTTCGTATTCAATAATAACATTTAATACGTCAAAAATAATCTTTGAAAAAGAAATCACTCAGCTTGATATACCTCTTACATCGTTTTATGTACACTATAAAGGTAATAGGTATTAATGACAATATGAGAACTCTCGTTAGCCTATATCTCAGGGGTATTCCAGTGTTTCATTGGTATTGTGGTATTTTGGTAATTCAAGTAACCCTACGAATCCTTGTGGTATTAGTCTATATATATGCCCAAAACTCATTTTACAGTTAGCAACTGTTATATCATATCAATTATCATATGTTAGTATCAAAATATGTTCGCTGATAGTTTAGGTTAATTATAGCAGTCAGTTATCTGCTTCTTTGAGATGCTTGATCAAGGACGTATGCACTACATAAACAAAGTGTTTTCTCGGGAGATTTACCTCCCTTGCTAATTTGAGACCAAATTTTGGTATAATTTATTTAACTGTTAATGTCCGTAAAAAGTTAGCTCCTTAAAGTTTATGCAACCGTGTCTGAAAAATAACACTTTTTATTTCAAGGATTTTTAGTACTAACAGAGCGGCTGTGTTATCTATATATATACCAGCATGTTCTCTACAACAATGCATTAGGTTCCTAATTTGCACTAATGTTCAACATACGTTACACTGAGTTTTAGGCATCAATAGACTAGTGAACAACAGTGTTTTTTCATTGATCGGATGTGTTTATTTCTTTGAGAGGTTCATTTGCTCATTGCATTACATCGGTGGCAGCGGTGAGATAAAGACTTCTCCTTCTATCGGAGTTGCCTTTCCTGTGAGCCAAGACTCAGGACAAGTCTTCTCGGAGGTCGGAGTTATGTTTACATATTTTCAAAGAACACATTTTATTCTATCAAACGGTATGTTGCTTCGATTCATTTGCCGTACTTTAAAGACGCATAAAGCCCCGATGTTCTTAGCGATCCGTTACTGCCGGACTAACTGTACTTCCAACAATCATTGACGATTTTGATTTGAACAGGATAAGATAAAAGCATAACTAATACGAGCTGTCAACGTGCCTTAAACTAGAGGACATATCTTAATTCGGTTGTGAACTTGTTTCATTCACAGAAATGCCAATGTCATACGAAAGTTGGTGATCAAACCCAAAGTGTATGTTGCCGGTAACGGAGTAAAACTCATAACAAATAAGTTCCAACCCTAATTGACCTCAGACCGCCATCCAAAGAAAACGTATAACATTTTTTAACTTACACGTCCTGTTCCTTTGACTTGTTTTTAGGTTTGCCCATTTCGAATTTTATTGCACAACAGATCCCTGTCTATCTAATCTATAAATAAACCTTTGATAGTCAAAATACTCGTCAACGCTTTGGAGCTTTCACAATTTTTCAACATATGGCAGCGCATGTCAAGTTTTACTTCCGGGTCAACTATGGTAACAAATAAAACACAGATATTCGTCTTCCGTCTTCTCAAATGAGACGACAATTTTGTTTCCTACTGCTGCATGTATAAACCTATTTATTCCACATCGATTGAGAAGCAAGTTCTAACAGTTCAGATAAAACCCCAGATAAATCACTCTCGATTCTGCTTCCTGGATACGTATCCAGGGTCCCGTAACCAGTACTCGCGCCAAATATGGACAAATCACAGATCTCCTGGACGGATCCCGCTGCTCACGAGGTTCGAACCCAGGGCCCGTGTCCCTGCGTCTCATTATCCTTCAGCATCCTTAATCATCATCACTGCCATCATCATCATCATCATCATCATCATCGTTATGTTCTTTATCTTTGCCGTCCTCAACCTTCTTTACCAAAGTTTTTCATAAACACCGTTTGCCTTGATTGAAATGTTTTCTTTTCTAAAATTAACGTATTAATACATTGACATTCAGGTCTATTTTATAAATTTGGATAATATAGCTTTTAGACCAACTTTGAATGGAACCAATGCGACTTTTCGAATATCATACCATTAATCGGTTTCGAGGGACTTGCAATAATTGAAACAGATACTTTCTCTCCCTCTATTTGATGGTCACAAGTTGTAGAAAAACATTGAAATCATTGCGAAAGATGAAAACTTCTCCAAATGAGACAAGTCGCCTGCTTTTGTCCAAATGTTGAATAAAGTTTGTTCCGCCGGTAGACGAATACTGTTGAATAGTCTAAGAAAGACAAATCTAACACACTTATAGCATTAAATCAGTAAGAGTGATTTCCCTTTTATATAACCCGCTTAGACCTGATACTTTTGTGTTTGTCAATATCCTCTGTCAACATTATAAAGCTTTCGCGTATAACAAATAGTAAATTAAAAGTCTCATCGACGGCTCATGTGAAATCCGACTTTTGATTTCTTCCGCAAAACTTAACCATTGGGACAGTAGAAAAACGCAGTAAATCAAGCGAACTTCTAAAAAAACATATGCAAGGAAAACCACTCTTGCTTATTCGATACGATAATATATTAAGACTTATCTGTCTTAGACCATATTTATGCAGGTTATAATACGTATTCGGACAGATAACGCATCTCGCATCACGTGGGCATGTTTGGAGTTTTCGATGACTGTGTGTTCTGATTGGGAGTCTCTACGACCTAATAGTTTGAATAATCCAAGTCTACCCCTGAGAATGCTCGGTACTTTTCTAAAATGGACTATTGGGTCGTCTGCTCTCCAAAACCTCAAATATCTGCTTAATTTTGGCGAGGAAAGATTCTCAGAGTAGCAACAGGTACGATCAAAGGCCAGCCGCCAATCAACTTGGCGTCTTGCCTGGATCTATCTGTTTGCATGAACATAAAGTCGGTTCCAACACTATAACAGTTAAGCTTACGATGCTATGTTGACCCAAATCGGAAATTATGATTTTTTTTGTATATGACAATATTTCCTGTCTCAGGTAAATGGTGAGGACTGACCATCCAGGGGTCGTGGGTTCAAAAGTCACCATCGGCACTTGGATTTATTGTGGAATTGTTCGTAGGCAAAACACTGCAGATCTCTACCTAGTACTGGTGAAAACCAGAAAGGTCGTTAAATGACTAAAATACTATTGACATAGCTTTAAACCCTACATATAAACAAGGATTGACCGTCAGAAGATATGTAATAAATCGTTACGTCGAATATTTGACAAGACGGACGTAAGGTCGAGACTGATGTTCATAAGTTGTTACATTTTTTTCCACGTTGTTTAATCCAAAATATTAAACTAAACTAAAAACGTGGATCTCTGAATGGAATCGAGTATATACGTCACTGTTGCTGAATTTGTTTGAAGACTGAAGGTTTTATCTAGTCCGAACGATCCAGCCGTAGGTAACAGGGGTTCAGCTTGGATCGTCCGAGTTAGTTTTAGCTTGATGCCTGATAAGCCAAGAAGAGCGATTTGGGTTAACAGGGTCGATGAAAATTGTAACGTTGTAATATAACAACTATGTGTCAGAGGCGTGATAGGGCTGTTACATCGTAAACAAAACACTTTTAAGGTAGTCTATCCCTGATGGAAAACTTGTATTTGATTTGGTTAAAGAATGAATTGAAATGTAAACCACGAACGTTTTTATCATTTCAAAGACGTTCACCAAGCCATGTTTCCGTTTTGGTCTTATTTTGAATTCAAATTTACAAAATTAATAAAAATGAGTTCTGTAATTAAATCCATCGTAATTAACTCCCCTTAAATATCAATTCTTACATTGAAATAAAAAATACATGCATGAAAGGTGGCAAATGAAAATTTCAATCCATAAAAAAAAATCTTACCGTATAAAGATGATTTTATAACAGCATTTGTTCTGTTAAATCTTTGACTATGTTATTCTGATTTTTCTTCATGAGGGGTGGAATATACTTAAGACGAGAATACAAGGGCTGGGGACATCTGTTTATTGTAAGGAAGTAAACATCCGTGCGTGTATACGCAGGTGCGCCCCTTCACATATCATTTTAACATCATTTATGACACATCGACTTATGGATTGTTTCTTGCTCGTATTGTTCTAAAGGTTGGTTAAAAAATGCCCCATGAATCAACCCTGACGGATTACAGAATTTAGCCTTGTTATCATATTTATTTCCTTAGTCGGAAGTCCTGATCTACAGGGATCGCATGCAATGATTCCCTCCAATATGTTTATTAAAAGACATGAATAACAGTATATGTTATCTATGGCTCTGATTCAACTGGTAATAATTCATGTATTTTTCTTTAATTTTTTTCTTCAAGAAACCATTGTGATATTTCGCCTCGACTGCTGAAAGGAATATCTCACAGAATGCACATGTATTGTGTAAGTGACAAAAGTAAAAAAAGATGATTTCAACAATGTAGCTTACTCTAACCAATGGTGCTTACTCTAACCAATGGTGCTTACTCTAACCCATGCTGCTTACTCTAACCAATGCTGCTTACTCTAACCAATGCTGCTTACTCTAACCAATGCTGCTTACTCTAACCAATGGTGCTTACTCTAACCAATGCTGCTTACTCTGACCCATGGATCTTGCCTTTACTATAGATGCCCATTACCCATGGAACTTGCTCGAATCCACGGGACTGTGCTAAGGGTTTACACCTGTTCATGGAACTTGTTCCAACCAACAGGTCTTGTTCTTGGTACTTGCTTGAATCCACGGGACTGTGCTAAGGGTTCACACTTGCCCATGGATCTTGCTCCTTCCAAGGGTCTTGTTCTTGGTACTTGCTTGAATCCACGGGACTGTGCTAAGGGTTTACTCTTGCCAATGGATCTTGCTCCTTCAAACGGGTCTTGTTCTTGGTACTTGCTCTAATTCACGGGTCTGCGCTTGGGCTTTACTCTTGCCCATGGAACTTTCTCCAACCAAAGGGTCTTGTTCTTTGTACTTGCTGAAATCCACGGGACAGTGTTAAGGGTTTTCTCTTGCCAATGGAACTTGCTCCTTCCAACAGGTCTTGTTCTTGGTACTTGCTCAAATCCACGGGACAGTGCTCAAGCTTTACTCTTGACCATGGATCTTGCTCCTTCCAACAGGTCTTGTTCTTGGTACTTGATCGAATTCACGGAACTACGCTAAGGGTTTTCACTTGCCCCCTCCAAGGGCATTGTTCTTGGTACTTGCTCGAATCCACAGTACTGTGCTTGGGGTTTACTCTTGTCCATGGATCTTCTTGCTCCAACCATTGGGTCTTGTTCTTGGTACTTGCTCGAAATCACGGAACTGCGGTAAGGGTTTACACTTGCTCATGGATCTTGCTCCTACTAACATTCTTGTTCTTGGTACTTGCTTGAATCCACAGGACAGTGCTAAGGGTTTACTCTTGCCAATGGAACTTACTTCTACCAACGGGTCTTGTTCTTGGTACTTGCTTGAATCCACGGGACAGTGCTAAGGGTTTACTCTTGCCAATGGAACTTACTCCTACCAACGGGTCTTGTTCTTGGTACTTGCTCAAATCCACGGGACTGCGCTAAGAGTTTACTCTTGCCCATGGATCTTGCTCCTACCAACGGGTCTTGTTCTTTGTACTTGCTCAAATCCACGGGACTGTGCTAAGGGTTAACTCTTGCCTATAGATCTTGCTCCTTCAAACAGGTCTTGTTCTTGGTACTTGCTCGAATTCACGGGTCTGCGCTTGGGATTTACTCTTGCCCATGGAACTTGCTCCAACCAAAGGGTCTTGTTCTTGGTATTTACTCAAATCCACCGGACAGTGCTTAGGCTTTACACTTGCCCATGGATCTTGCTCCTTCAAACAGGTCTTGTTCTTGGTACATGCTCGAATTCACGGAACTGCGCAAAGGGTTTTCACTTGCCCATGGATCTTGCTCCTTCCAAGGGTATTGTTCTTGGTACTTGCTCGAATTCACGGGACTGCTCTAAGGGTTTACTCTTGCCCATGGATCTTACTCCTTCCAACATGTCTTGTTCTTTGTACTTGCTCGAATTCACGGGACTTGTGCAAAGGGTTTACACTTGCTCATGGATCTTTCTTCTTCCAAGGGTCTTGTTCTTGGTAGTTGCTTGAATCCACAGGACTGTGCTATGGGTTTACACTTGCCCATGGATCTTTCTTCTTCCAAGGGTCTTGTTCTTGGAAGTTGTTTGAATCTACAGGACCGTGCTATGGGTTTACTCTTTCCCATGGATCTTGCTCCTTCCATCATGTCTTGTTCTTGGTACTTGCTCGAATTCACACGGACTTGTGCTAAGGGTTTACACTTGCCCATGGATCTTTCTCCTTCCAAGGGTCTTGTTTTTGGTAGTTGCTCGAATCCACGGGACTCCGCTTAGGGTTTAATATTGCCCATGTATCTTGCTTTGCCCATGGATCTTGCTCCTACCAACATTCTTGTACTTGGTACTTGCTTGAATCCACGGGACAGTGCTAAGGGTTTACTTTTGCCCATGGAACTTGCTTCATCCAAAGGGTCTTGTTCTTTGTACTTGCTCAAATCCACGGACTGTGCTAAGGGTTTACTCTTGCCCATGGATCTTGCTCCTTCAAACAGGTCTTGTTCTTGGTACTTGCTTGAATTCACGGGTCTGCGCTTGGGGTTTACTCTTGCCCATGGATCTTGCTCCAACCATTGGGTCTTGTTCTTGGTACTTGCTCAAATCTATGGGACTGTGCTAAGGGTTTACTCTTGCCCACGAATCTTGCTCCTTCCAATGGGTCTTGTTCTTGGTATTGCGCTTAGGGATCTAACCAACATAGCATGTTCTAAACCAAATTTTTACCCATTTGGATTTGACCCATGAAGTGTACTCCAATCTATAAAGCTTACTTCTGCCAAAGGAGCTTGCTATAACCAATCAAGTCTGATTCTTGAAAAATTACTGTATCTTTGACACATGCATTCATTGATTTGGTTGACAAGCTTGTTTCTTTTACAAACTTATCTTACTTCATTGAGTACTTTGCTAAGTCTGGTAAGTTCAGTTGATAGTGTGTCTGACTTGGAAAAACAAGGGTCTTGAGTTCATGACCTAGTCTGGCCGAAACTGCAGCCAGCGTTTGTAGATGTGACATGATTTGTTAGTGTTAATTATGTTCATGTGAGAAATGAGTCAGTTGCTCGGTAAGAATACTGTGTGATACTGATGTTGAATGACCCAGGAGCAAGAGGTGTGTTTTGTGGGTGAACACTCAACAGACTGGTATCACTATTGGTTAATACACTATTAATACATGAGCTGAGGGGTAAAACAAAATAACTGATTGCACAATGAAACTATGTCTAATCCCCATCCATTCAAATATTCAAGAACTTGCACAATAGATATCAGAACATCTAAACACTCATTCATTGTCAAAATTTTACAGTAAAACAAAAGTCGGGATACTAAGTGGTCAGTGACACAACTTTAGACCAGTATTATGAGAAATTATTAAGAGGTCCAACTTTGTAAAAAAACAAAAACTTAAAACAAAATTCAAAGCTGTTCCTAAGTGCTCGGGTTATACAGTTGTTCACAAGTTTGTATCATTGTCCCAATTGACACCTTCATAAACTCATTGATGAATCATTCGTTCAAAATTTTGCATTTGATTACACAATTTGATTTCGCATACATTTTAAGCTTTATATTATTTGTCTAAACTAATTTCAAAGATTTCTAAGAAAATGAGATCTTTAAGTTACCGGTAACCCCTTAATACTAATATAGACCTCTACAGTACAATGTAAAAAGAAGCAATTAAAACAAACAGTTTTTGCCTTTATCACAATGGTTTCTTTATGATTTGATAAGGAAAATGTTATCTTGTTTTTTTTACAATATTGGATGATGTTCCTAGATGTACAAGTTTTGACTAGCATCAAAATCCCTTATAGAGAAATTGGTTGAGGAATCAATGACCTTCAAGCATAAACTCAGTTTATCAATTGATCAGGTTTTTCTGGATATGGCCAGGACACTGATGACTTAAATACTAACAAAGAAAACAAACAATTGATCAAAGTGACAGATATATTTCAGAACAGTACAATATCCATAATCCATCATTTTTTTGTCAGATCACTTTGGGCTATTGGTATACTTAGTTAGGGCCGAAACTTTCCGCTTTGAACCAAATAGTTTCAGCGTCAACAGATGTATAAATCGAGAACCCTGAAGTAATCTGATGAAAGAATGAATTTCAAAATGGGGAATTATGGGTATTTTACCTTAATTGATTCTTAACAAAATAATATTTTGAACAAAATTAGAATTGGTCCATAATGAGTGAGTTACAATATGGCCATATAGGTTTAACAAATTGTCTGGTCAAAATATGCTTAAAGTACATGTAGCTGTATCAGGAAATATGTGTATTGAGAGTTTGACATAAATATGTGTAATTAGAGTTTGACATAAATTTTGAGGGTTCAATGCAAAACTCAAGCTAGATCTTCACTAGTAAGGGACTTACATTGGTCTTGCACCAAACTCTTGTCACTGTACACATTTATGTCCATACTGAGGGTTAAATGTAAGGTAAAAATAAAATCTTCATAAAAGTTTAGAACGTGCAATAATAGTACACTCTTAAACAATTATTATGTATAATATACATTTTCTTATTCTGAATATTCCAACATTGATCCCAAAATATCCATTTAATGCTTTCTGTTCCCTCCATCCTACACACATACACATACATTAATAGTCCGCTTTATTAAACAACATGGTAATATGATCAAACTTTTGAAGGGGGAAACATTTCAATAACGTAAAAGATAGCGAACATTGCATATAAATGACTAGATTCCTAATTTGAAGAGTCTACACAACTAAACCTGCAACCTAACTTCATAATGACTCAACTTAATCACATACAAAGTATGGTATAAGCAACTTCTGCTTTCAAAAATTCTTTCCTTTGAGATATAAGGTTGAAACCATTGTTACAGAACAAGAAAATGCTATTATGAGCAATTTCTTTTTTTTCCAGCCACAATGGTATCACATAAACATATCTCTGGTGAAACAAAGTGAGGATTTCAATGGAATGGGTTTAAACAAAGAATCAAACTTTAGAATGCTGGGTAATTCTCTGAAAATAGATTTTTGTGTTGTCTGCTTTCCAAAACCTTTAACATCTGTTTCACTTTGTTGAGGCAAGATACTCAGAGTGGCTAACTGGTTAGATCACAGACCAGCCTCCAATTTACTTGGCGTCTGGCCTTGATCTAACCTGTTTGCATAAGCATAAAGTCGATCCAGCATTATGAGGGTTAATCATGAGAAAAATACATGAGGCCAATCCATTCGATAATCACATAAACTTCATCCAGCATAATTCTTCACTAAATAGTATTAGCTGCAGCCAACTTAGAAAATCACTGTCACAAAAGATGAACTCTCCTATTACTTTAAAGTTGAACCAGCCACCATATTTATTATTAATCATATGGCATTTTCTATATTTTCCCATGATCTACATTAGTGATATGTTAGTGTCAAACATATTTCTTAACCCTTTCCCAAACAATAACGACATTTGACTACTTTGTTGCAGATTACTTTAGAAAACATTGTTGGAAAAGGAGAAATTGCTCGTAACAAGCAGTTTTTCCTTTTCCCACAAGGGTTTCTGCTCTATCTGAAGAATATTTTTCAATTTCATCACATTTTGAAATGTCGTCTGCAAACTCTTTCAATTTGGGACAGTCAAAAATTGTTGTTTGGGAAAGTATGGCAGAAGGAGCAGCTTCTTCTAAACACTTCCATACAATACACAAAAATTCAACTTAAATCTAGAACCAGTATATTTTTCTTAATCTCTCTAATATAGAAAATAACAAAAAAACATCTTTTTTCTGAATCTCTCTAATATTGAAAATAACAAAAAAACATCTTTTTTCTTAATCTCTCTAATATAGAAAATAACAAAAAAACATCTTTTTTCTGAATCTCTCTAATATTGAAAATAACAAAGGACATCTGCAGTTTTTCAGTTGAGTTTAAATAATAAAAGTGTTAAAAATATCTAAGTAATCTATCTAAGTGTAATATCAACAGTGAAAATCTCAATTTATACAACAAAGTACATGAAATGATATTTCTAGAGGGCCAATCAATAACACCTTTCTTTCAATTCTAACCATCAACAAAATTGTAACCAGCAGTATATCTATACTTTTTAGCCCAACTCACTTCATAAAGACTTTTGGAATCAGTCCAAATACCAAGCATCAGCCATTTCTCCTTCATCCCAATGGCTCCTTTGTGTGGTGTTTAACCCTGAGTCAGCAATTCTAAGTCCACCAATACTAGGCTGGGGCTCTGAAGTGTCTTGCCAAAGGACACTCCCATGAAACTTGAGACCCCCTAAGTTCTAAGTCCACCAACTTAACCACCCAGGACCCCCAAATGTTTTCTTCCAAATGTTAAAAAGAATGATTATTTAGCACACTGTTTGAGTGTTGTGTGTAAGCTATTCTAATTCAGTTCAGTCACATAATCCTGTATTAGGGAATGGTTTGAGCTATTTATAACTTCAACAATTGGCTCTAGTAGTGAAACCTTAATGTTTATGTTTAGGGCCAGACTTAAAATATAAACAATGTAGTGACCAATTACTCAAAAACACCAAACAACACTCAATAACAAATTATAAGATACAAAAAATGCAGATCTGAGTATAAAAATAGACTTGAGTACAAAAATATGCTTGACTATTTATCCTCCCCTCTAAAACAGATTCTATCTTCTCTAGCTCCATTGCCTATGATATCTGAAAAATAAATAAAAGTGGCATCACATTTCTAACAATTCACCTTTTTCCATCTTTTAACAAATACACTAATATAATCTATTTTTATAAAGATAACTTCCTGATTCTGTCCTCTAATCTTTAATTAAGATCCACATATTTCATAACAAATCATTGCCACAAAAGGCAACATTGTTCCTTACAGACAAATTTCACCATTTACCACAGTGGTATACCGGGTTAAAGTTTAATACCTTTTCACTACAGTATTAAAGTCTTACCACCACAAAATACCTCGCACAATAGTTTTGTAACAGCATAAATGTGTAAAGTCAAAACTTATAGACTAAGATTTGATCATAAAGATATAATTCCTGGTAAAAGTCTTTTGATGCTTGAATATCCTAGGTACAGGCATTATCATGGGCAAGGAACTACTTTCCAAAGTGTCAACCTGACAGACAGACATTGTTGCTTAGGGACTTACTCATTTTACACTGATTGTGAAATTAGTTCTTAAAACTTAAGTTAATAATTCTTGATTCTGTTTCCTGGATGCATAACCAGTACTTGCCCAAAATGCATATTCATGAATCAAAGATCTCCCTCTGGATTCTGTTACTCACACAGGATTCGAACCCAGGACCCTTGTGTCCTAAAGTCGACGCTCTACACCAAAACTACTGTCCTCCAAACAAGAATTCTGCTGTAGAAGATTAAAGCGAGGAATAAGATAGATTACACATATCTATATATACACATGTACATATCTACATGTTTAATAGAATTGCATAAAAGTACACATTTAAAAGGACTATCTCACAGATTGGGATTTTAACTTTTAGAAATAAATTGTCTTCTACCTTTAAAATGACAACATAGATTTCCAAAGTAACAAAATACTAGAATATTGACAGCTTACCAACCCTCTTCATAACCTTAACGAAAAGATATAGAACATTTATGCAATATTACAACCTGCTCACACTGGTTTATTTCATAAGCAACGATCTTAACCAAGAATAGGAGGAGGAAATGTTAGATACAATCATGATGTGGGTCTTTTGAAACCACTGACCACTTTTGTCATGTGATGCCAGCAAGGTGTGCGAAAAGGAATTTCTGTGTTTATTTATAAACTGTTTTTCCCACAGAAGCACTATCAGGCGAAAAGTATCACTTCACATTATTTAATAAAATCACAGGATTTCAGCAATGTAGAAGTAAAAAAATTGAAAATTGTCCTAAGTAAAGTGACAATGATTGATGATGCCAAATTTTCAATGTTTATTACTAAGAGAGCACATATCTCTGTGTTAGTCCATTTAAACCTCTTTACTATCTCATTATGCCATGTACTTAATAACCACAGTCATTTACCACACTATTAGGCAATACATGTACTTTATTATCACAGTCACTTACCACCATATTAGGCAATACTAAATGTGACCTCTAGACACATGGCTTTAGTGGATCCCTGAAGTATGCTTGCCTGTACTTTGTAGTTTCCGGATACTATTGCCTCCGACCCTGGCACTGGTATACCCACATCCTCAACTTTGTACGACTTCTAAAAACACAATATATAAAATTCAACAGGTTGAACTGTGTACATAACTCAAATTGGTCTCTTCTTTTTTTTCTTTTCTAAATTAATTAAAAACAGATCGGATATCTTATTTATTTTTCATAAAAGAAAATATAAAAAACCCATAAGAAATATCTATATAAATACGGCCAGTCATACAAAGCTAGCAAGACACATTTCGAAGTATATTTCATAACTGTGAGCAGTTTGCTGTCTCTCAACCAAGTTTTGGGAGACTTGATTTGAGCATAAGACTTGATATAACTCGGTCCCACTTATCTTTTTGAATAAAGATAAAGATCAACTATCATTCTTCAGACTTCTTCCATCGTATGGCTTAACTTAATCCTTACAGACCTTTTCCCATCACTTTTAACTCAAAAAACAGATCATGAACTAATTGGACACATAAAAATATCTGAAATGAGGTAAAATTTGGGACAATTTTATGCCTGGTTTTTTTATAGATTTTGCAACTGATCCAAACTTAAAGCAACAACAGACGAAAACAATAAAGAACCCAAAACAACTTTTTGTTTGGGATATAGATGGAAATGAAGGGGTAAACACATTACTACCTAATGCCATATTTTTGCATCTTGCAGCAGACGACTTTCAAAAAGCATTGTCACAAGCAGTTTCTCCTTTTGCCACAATGCTTTTTCAACCTATTCACATTTCACAACAACAGAACAGAAAGGTTTTTCACATGTTTACAAAGCTTTTCTAAAGCAGTCTGCTTAAAGTAAAAAAATGTCATCTTCATGGTGGTAGAAAAGAGTTAAAAAAGTTTTGTCTGTGATGTAGCCATACCATTTGGATGGGGCATTTACAGTCAATGCCGGCTTTAATCAACTCCTGGGGACATGGCTTTATGTTCCCAAGCATCGTACAAACATCATCATACGTACAGGAACCAACATTATCGATACATGGAATCTCAACGTAAAATCCGAAAACCTCTTTCTCCACTTTCAGCTCTGCCTGAAATGCATAACTCATGTTCAATATTTCTCTTACAATTAAATCCAATATAAATAATGGTTATGTATTAGGAAAAATTACTGAATGTGACAAGTTTCATCCTTTAAAACTTTTCTATCAAAATTTATATTTTAAAGTAAGTGAAAATGAATTAAATTATGTTGCTTCATTTTGAACCAGTCACCAACTCCCATTAGAGGGAAGGCTTTAAACGATACAGAGTTTTCTGAGTGTGTAATTAACTCTTACCTTGAGATGCAATTAACTCTTACCTTAAGTGGGCCTTTGAACCAGTCACAAGCTCCCATTAGAGGGAAGGTGTTAAACGATACAGTTTTCTGAGTGTGTAATTAACTCTTACCTTGAGTGTGTAATCAACTCTTACCTTGAGTGGGCCTTTGAACCAGTCACCAACTCCCATTAGAGGGAAGGTGTTAAACGATACAGAGTTTTCTGAGTGTGTAATTAACTCTTACCTTGAGGTGCAATCAACTCTTACCTTGAGTGGGCCTTTGAACCAGTCACCAACTCCCATTAGAGGGAAGGTGTTAAACGATACAGAGTTTTCTGAGTGTGTAATTAACTCTTACTTTGAGGTGCAATGAACTCTTACCTTGAGTGTGCAATTAACTCTTACCTTAAGTGTGTAATCAACTCTTACCTTGAGTGGGCCTTTGAGAGCTTGCTTCACACTTGCCGCTGCGGACACTGTAATAATGCCGGGAAATTTGAGTGGGTCAGGCTGCAGCGATAGCGTGGAGATGCTGACCACTTGACTTCCACAGTCTTTCCAAGAAAATCCATTCACTGCCATCTAAAACAAAGAGGAACAACATATGCACAAAAACAAAAAGCAAAACCAATGACAGGATTTGTTTGCCAAACATTTTCATACCTCCATTGCTCAATTAACATTGAAATGCCGCAAACATCGGGTAATTATCTAGAACTGCTCAAACACTCACCAAACTACCTAACTGATAAAGGCAACTGATAACTTTTTTAAACTTTGTCAAGTGCTAAATAAATCTTACAAGTAACTTCAAAAAAGGAATACAATTTTATGACAATATTATACTTGAATGTAATAATATTTTAGCACCAGACTATAATAATTATGAAGCTTTATTATATTCCTATCAGTGAAATACTGGGATTTCTCAGTTGATTAATTTTCAATTTTGTCACAGTGAATATTGTCACTAGTGATGATCACTAGTGATGATATCAAAAAGACATATCCTCACTAGTGATAATATCAGTTTTGACGGAACTACTTTCTTTTACCATTCCTTTGCATTCAAGTCATGGCTGCACTTTTGCACACGGCACTTAAATGTTTGGATTCTAAAATGTATCCATATGTGTGAATGACATCATAGGACGCAAAAATGACTTCATGGACGTTGTTAACTGCTTTGCTCCTCCCATTTTATATTCAATTTGGCGTCAATGGAGGTATTTCGGCCAATATATTTACTATAGTGGAATAAAATAAATAGAATAATCAACTCCATTCGATTGATATAAAAAATATGTCACTTGAATGGGTTGTTATCATGTAGAAAAAACTCGTTCTTCGAACTCGTTTTTTCAACATGATAACCCATTCTTGTGACATATTTTTTATATCAATCCAAAGGAGTTCATTATCCTATATATGTTCTATATGTGGTACACTAAGACTGAAATGGTACACTTACGAAATGGTAGGCTAAGGCAATGGTACGCTTAGTCTATAATCATAATTTGAGTGATACATATATTCAAGCCCATGCTGACATGTCCATTTAACCCTATCCCAAACAATTCAATTTGAACAGTTTGTTGCAGAAGGCTTTAGAAATCATTGAGGGAAAAGGAGAAATTGCTCATGACGAGCATATTTTCCTTTTCCCACAATGTTTTCTGGCCTATCAGAAGATTATTTTCCAATTTCATCACATTTTGAAATGTTGTCTGAAAACTCTTTCAATTTGGCAGTCGAAAATGTGTTGTTTGGAAAAGGGTTAACAATGAATGGTTAATTAAAGTGAACAAGTTATACCTGTTTTTGTTTCCTATTCGGACCCGCAAATAGTTGTCTAAACACATCCTGAATAACTTTGTCTTTACTGCTGCCTAACGGAGACTGCTCCATTTGAAAGACATTGGTTTTCGCGTTGACACATGCAACGGTCCAAAGAAATAACAAGAATGTTTTGTGCAGCATTACTCTTGTTTTCAGAACGTATGCTAGAAAGATATTGTATAGTTTAAGTTCAATAAAGGGAGCAACTAAGAGGCTTTAACGAAGAGCACAACTTCTCTTTTACGTAATTTAACAAATGTTGACAGTTCACTTGTTACTCTTCCACCACAGCTTTTGTTTACTTCCTGGTCACGTGGCATATCACATGATCTGGCGAAGTGAAAACCGGTAGAACAACAACAACATAAATTTCCCCATTTGCTTCCTATTCATATTTAGTTTCCTTGTTTCGTTTTCACCAAAGACTGTTAATTAGGATTTTGTTTCCTCAAAAAGACAGAAACATGTCTAAATTGATAGTTTTGCTGTTGTTTATGGTATCATTAGCTGATACTGTAGGAGCCAAAAATGTGCAGGAAATGGAGGTATGATACTATGAAGATTGAAGTAAAGAAATCAGATATTGATTTGTTTTTAAAATATATATTTGGTCACCAAGGGAGGGATATGCGGGAAATATTTAAGGTGAAACGGCACTTAATCCTAACTACTTTTGGCAGACTTACAAATGTGCTATTATGGGAAGATGATTTCAATCGGTTTATAATAAATTATCAAATCAAACAAAGTTTAACTGTTTATGTCATTGTTAGTTAACTTATAATGAATAAAAAAGTTTTTAACCATCAATATCATAGAAGCGTCTTGTGGCTGATATCTGGTTGCCAGACAGACACGGTAGTAACATTACTTCTAGCGTAAACCCAGCCTTTAACCCTTTACCAAAATTCGAATTTTCCATTGTCCCAAATTGAAGGAGTTTGCAGACGACATTTCAAAATGTGATGAAAATAATCTTCTGATAAGGCAGAAAACATTGTGGGAAAAGGAGAAATTGCTCGTTAAGAGCAATTTCCCATTTCCCACAATGATTTCCATAGTCATCTGCAACAAACTGGTCAAATGATGTTATTGTTTAGTAAAGGGTTAAGCTGAGGCTGCTAAGGCCCCCAGTGGGTGCAGGGCAACGCCCTGCTCGGGGGTTCAGGGGACAAAGCCCCCTGACGGAAATCGATTTTATGCTGTTTTGAAAGCCTTTAAACAACCTCTCCTGAGCTAAAAATCCTCTCGTAAAGTCGAGATAAGATACTGCTAATTTGGATCAAATCAATTAGACTACATGGATATTGAAGGAAAAGGTGAACTTTTGTTGTACACTGACCACTTGCTATTCAATAAAAAGTAGAGGAAATTATGTTGAATGAATCTTAGGATGTCGGTGGTATGATTTTCTCAATCAGCGGAATGTGACGGAATGATTGAAAAGGATGAGGGGATAATGATTATTGAAGGGTAAAGTGATTGAACATGTGATTTTCTTATGATAACAAATGATATTTGATCAGATCGGCTGACTATATGATCTTAGATGAACTTTACTTGGTCAATTTTAGGGAGGCGTACGGTTCTTAAATCCGGCCCCCCCCCCTTGACTTTGATGATTGGTAATGACAGTTTAACTGAAGAGAACATATCGTTTAATCCTCCCAAGTATACATGAATGGAAGTGCAGTTTAACCTTTTTGGTCTCTGAAATCTCTCTATTAACAGAGACATCTACAGGTATCTCTCTCCTATTAAAGATGCCGTAATGAAAGAAGAAAAAAAAACGTTTTATATATGTATGATTCTTCAATTTCCAACGTAACCTCCTCAAGTACTCCCGTAATCCCCATTTCCATCAATGTTTAAAAAGCTATAAAATTAACAAAATGTTCAATCTGAAATTGAAATATACTAGTACTTATATAGCAGGCCGAGTTGACGAGGCCGAGTTGACGAGGCCGAATTGACGAGGCCGAGTTGACGAGGCCGAGTTACCACACGACTGAGTGAACCCACAAGCCGAGTTGGAAACAGGCCGAGTCAACACCTATTGAATTGATCTGAATCACATTTGGTAGATCGCAGATTTAAGTGTGTTCAGATAAAATTGAGGACTTTCAATAGACAAGAATGAAATAAGAAATATGTAACACAAGATGATCCATGGAAATTATCAACTTTTATCCAATGGGATCCTAAAAAATATCCCTTTATAGATAACATATGTAAAACTACCAAGACCCTTGTCATCCTACAATGGGCTGTCTTCTCTGTCGTCCCTGCACCGCATGTTATTTGTCTGTCATCACCAAGTAGCTTGTTTGTTGTGCCTTTAAAAGATGAAAAATACTTTTCTACTTTTGCAAAGTATACTAAAGATCTTCTTGCTTCTATTTTAGATGAGATCCTCTGATGCTGCTCCTTTGAGACTTTTGAAATTTTCCTGGAAGTCTTGCAGCACAGTGGCCAACCCTCTAGTTGTCTTTAAGAACCTGAGCCTCTCTCCAGATCCTGTTGTTGGTGAAACCAGTGAAACAGTCTCACTCACTGTTGATGTGAAAACCATTTTGGAAGAGGGCCAAAAACTCTCGGTAAGTTATCTTAAAACTTTGTCATTTATACTTACATTTTCTACTGTAACTTCAGCTGGATCTATATGAACTAGTGTTAAAAAAGTGGAGTTTTTTTTGTCACAGGGCTTTCTTCCAATAGTGCAAGGAAAATAATATTTTGAATACTGTACCTTGTTTTGCTTTTTTGGACCAATGAAAACCCCAACAGAATGATAGAACATGTTATATAGGGGGCATGAAGCAGATATCATTTTGATAAGGAAAGGGGAGAAAGGAAAATTGGCTCATGGCATTTTCTGCTTAAAAGAATTTCTATCACCAGCATAGACTTCGTGTTTTGCATTGCTTTCTCAACTCTGGCAAATTCAATGTCAAATGTTTAACTTAATTACTAGGTGTAAAAGGTTGCTTTTGATTTTTAAAGATTTTTAAGTGTTACATTAATTTTGATTTTTCAAGATGTCAATTTCAAATGTTACACTTGATTTTAATAGATGTTAAAATGTTAATCTTGATTTTATTAAATTTAAAGGATTAAACTTGATTTCACCAGATTTAAAATGGCACTCATGATTTAACCAAATTTAAAATGTGACACTTTATTTACCTTGATTTTAAATAAAACACTTGATTTTACCATATTTAAAGTGTTACACTTGATTTCACAGGATGTCAAGTCACTCAAGTGTTACATTTGAGTTCACAATATATTTAATGAAACATTTGATTTTACTAGATGTTAAAATGTTATACTTGATTTTACTAGGGTTAAAGGCCTAAACTTGATTTTACCAAATTTGAAAAGTAACACTTGATTTTACCAAATTTAAAGTGATACACTTTATTTTACCAGATGTCAAATGATTCACTTGATTTTACCACATGTTAAATATTACACTTTGTTTTGTTAAATTTTGAATATTGAGGGTCACAAACATGAAGCACTTACTATAGTATTTCATTGAACCCTCAATATATCACATTGTTTTATCAGATTTATCAGGAAAATGCTCAAGTTGAGTTGTCCCTTGGTAAATTGTTTTCAAACAATTTAATCTAACTCTTTCCTGATAAAATTATTATCATTGTGACTCAAAGAGAATTTGCTCAACATAAACAATTTCTTGTTTTGTCATGTTAAATTCAATGTTTTCAATTCCCTGCCCTTTGTAGCATAAATAGGGTTTTCATGTCAAGTTTGCAATTCCCTGCCCTTTGTTGCATGAATGTCAAGTTTTCAATTCCCTGCCCTTTGTTGCATGAATGTCAAGTTTGCAATTCCCTGCCTTTTGTTGCATGAATGTCAAGTTTGCAATTCCCTGCCCTTTGTTGCATGAATGTCAAGTTTGCAATTCCCTGCCCTTTGTTGCATGAATGTCTAAACACATGACTGGTAAATGTTGTGGTGCAGGGATTTGTTTGAAAGTTTACAAGATTTGCCTCCCTTTAGCTTTAGACCATGGGAGAGCAGATTTAGACTTTCTGTCTGTGGTGTATGTGAGGTGAAAGGTATGATTCTCATACCGGGTTTGAGTGAACACATAAACACAGTGATATAAATTGGTATGGTTTTCCTTGACCCCTAAAATATAGAAAATGACCCCCAATTCCTAGATATGACCCCTAAAGATCATTTACATTCACAATTCCATGTATAAAGGTTCATAAGTTCCCCAAATAAGCATAAATCAAGGAGTCCAGGGAGTCACCTGTGATGGATACAGCAAAACTACTGGAAAACCCAGTTCCAGTCTAAAAAGGTAGATTTTGTAAGGGTCAAGAGATTGCTACAATTGAATTTGAATAAATTTAGAAAACGGTGTTAAACAACAAACAAACCAACCATTTGATTATAGGCCAAACTGAAGGTGTTGACGGATGAGGGTGGAGGTTCATATGTCGATCTATGTCCACTGTTTCAAAACTACTGTACCATGGACGATATTTGTACACAGCTGTCTCAACTGGCAAGCAAAATAACGTGTCCTGGCTATTTGACAAACATCGGCTTTCAGTGTACTTGTCCCATAAAGGCGGTAAGTTTTCTAAATCAGTTTTCTTTTGTTATCCTAGGTTTGAGAGATTTGTGAAGATATGTGCTGTTTTCATCAGATTTAACCCTTACAATGCCAGGAAATTTTCTAAAAATAGATCTTTGTGTTGTCTGCTTTCCAAAACATTAAACATTTGCTTAATTTTGTTTATGAAAGATATTCAGAGTAGCAAACAGGTAAGATCACAGACCAACTGCCAGTTTACTTGGCGGATGGTCTGGATCTAACCTGTTTGCATTAACATGAAGTTGGTTCCAGCACTATAAGGGTTAAGTTACATGAAGATGACAACAGGCAGTATTTTTAATTTCCATCCTGCTATTTTCTAACAAGCACTGTTAAAATCTAAAGTCCCTGTGACTGACTTAAGAAATGATTGTATCTGATGTAAGACATGAGGTTACAATGCCTTGACTTATCGCCATTGAGAATAATTGCAAAGTAAGGATATTTTGTTTATCAAACAAATGAATTTAATTGGTCTTTTTTCAAATTTCAATACCATTATAAAGCACAAAAACTGTTTTTAATATTCAGTTGCCTTCACAGCTCTCATATTGAGAGTTAGTTATTGTTCATAGCATAAAATACACAAGTAAATTTAGATGTGAACTGATTTTCATTTTCCAAACTCTTTATGTGTTACAGAAAGAGTACAAGATCACCAAACAGCTTGTTCCTATACCGACCATTCCTATAACAGGATCCTTTGATGTGACAATCAACTTGTTCTATAAAGGCGAAGAAGCAGGATGCTTGAACATGAAATTCTGCCTTAAGTAAGATAATTGACTTTTATATACCACCAGTGAACCCCATCAAAGTTGTTATTTCTCAGTAAATAGTTTGACATCTTATTTTTAATGCTTTATTGTTGGTACTCATTTGATCTGTCTCATTGAGACAATTCTAATTAGATCTTACAAAAAAAGGATTAAACAAACATTAATTGGAAAACTGCTTATTTTGATAGTAGTTCTTTTTACAGACTGACACATTTAAATTAATACTTTAACCCTTTACTTGATAAAACCAGTCTTTGTTGTGCCTGAAGAAAAATACTGAAGAAACCATCATGACTAAAGGAGAAATTGCTTGTGAAAAGTAATTTATAAAATGGGACAACCAAGAAGACTGTCCTCTTATTGTGGTGCCTTTTGTACCATCTATAAAGGTTTTGTTACTTCATACTGCTAATGGATGATGTTCATAATTGTGCCAAGGCACTTACCTCTGAACTTTTTCATTTATGTGGGCAAACAGTCAATGCCTTGGAAAGTATATGGTGTAGTATTGGTGAAGAAATACCAGAAGCATGAATAGGTGGCTTGTCTGCCGAAATATAACAAAAATATTGTTGAAACAGAATAAAACTGCAATCAAATCTTATTTAAGATAAAAGTTAGGCTTTTTCTGTATCAAATATACTGCAATAGATAACCTTAAGAGTCGTTTAGTTTACCATGGTGATTAGTGTAATTTTCTAATTATGGTTACAGACATGGTCAATTAAAAACTTGTATGAGTGATTTACACACATTAAGGACATGTTCTACAGTTTTATAAAAAAAATAATCCTTTTATAGGATTTTCTTAATTTTTAATATGTTATTTAAAATTCTATTGTGATTTCAAAAATGAAAAGAAAAATGTAGGTTGACGAGTTAGCTTTTTTGTAAAATGACAGTTTCCATGGTAACCGTTTGGGCCAAAAAAATCATAATGACTATACCATCTTCAAAGGTAATAAAATAATTTCTCGAAGATTTATTAACACAAAAGACATGAATTCATACATTCAATACTTTACAATTCAATGGTAGTTTGAATTATTACAATCTGAACAATTTTTTTAATCCAAAATAATAAAAATTGATATGCATATTGCAAAAAAATGAAGATATTTCAAAATTCCTTTCATAGACATTTTTTATTTTTCAGTATGTGAAGTAAAATTCATTCTTGAAATACAAAATGCAAAAAAAAGAATATGTTGACGAGTTGGTTTTTCTGTAAAATGACAGTTTCCGTGGTAACCGTATTTGAAAAACATTTATAAAAAGGACTAGAATAACATTAAACTTAAAAAATAGAAGCTGGGGGCTTAGTATGCATGAGAAATATATAATAATGTTAATAACCTTTCATAGTTTTATGGATTATATGATCATTCTTTGAAAAAAATTGCATTCAGTAAATTTCATGCGAATAAAAACGTTTGTCCGACTTCTTTGCAAGTGCCTCTTCGGTAGCAGATTATTATCTCCCTAGGATGCCCAGATAAAGTATGCAGAAAAAACTACCGAGAACGTCCTTAACAGTATTGTCACCAAAAAAGAGATTGCCTTTGGTGCACAAATCCTCATTTTGTGACAATTCTTTTTCAAATGGGAAACTGTTTTTATGGCAATTATTCTTTTGCAGAATCAAAAAACCCTTGTGACAAAAAGATAAATCGCTCCTATCAAGTATTTGATAATTTATCTTTTCACCATTGCAGTTTCTACCTAATGTTATGATTAAGAAAATTAGACTTTTTGTCATTTTTTAACACCTGCTATTGTTTTCAGTGGGGACCCATCCCCAAGTATCATATGGAGTGAATTGGTTAAAATTGTTGTGTAAACGGTATTATATCTCTGTTGTGAGGGAGAGATACACCAATAAAGATATTGACTGGTTAAAAATGAGGACATTATTGTATAAGGAAAGTGTCCATACATGATATGGCGTCATCTAGTCGTAGGCAGTTCCCTCTATGAAGCTTAAGCATTAATAGGCATTGAAAGGAACAGCACACAACATTTATAAAGTAGCCTGAATTATGTTGAAACTATTTAACCAAGAGTTGTTTTAAGAGGGTTTTTGCTGTATTTACAATTTTTCAGTTATGTAAGGAATTTCCGAGTAATCACCAGTACTAGAATAGGGCTCTGAAGTGTCTTGCCAAAGAGAACTCTTTTCATGAAAGAGCTAATTGAAAGAGTATACCATCAAAAATTGATCCTGTTACTTGTATATACTCAACATTATATTCTTGAATAAGAGAACTTTAGAAATCACAAAACTAGAGTGATATGTGGGGCTGGAACCTTGGAGACCCAAGTTGTAAGTCCCACCACCTCACCAGGCCATTACCAATATGTTGAGGTAGAAAAATGGGTCCTGCATGGCCCAGTGGTTTATTTCTATGTATGACTATTAACATGGGGGTCCCTGGTTGATTCCTCACAAGCGCGACTGTGATATTTTGTGTTAGTGTCCATGGGCATTACAGTGTTAGTGTCCTTGGGCATTACAGTGTTAGTGTCCTTGGGCATTACCTTGGGCATTACAGTGTTAGTGTCCTTGGGCATTACAGTGTTAGTGTCCTTGGGCATTACAGTGTTAGTGTCCTTGGGCATTACAGTGTTAGTGTCCTTGGGCATTACAGTGTTAGTGTCCTTGGGCATTACAGTGTTAGTGTCCTTGGGCATTACAGTGTTAGTGTCCTTGGGCATTACAGTGTTAGTGTCCTTGGGCATTACAGTGTTAGTGTCCTTGGGCATAACAGTGTTAGTGTCCTTGGGCATTACAGTGTTAGTGTCCTTGGGCATTACAGTGTTAGTGTCCTTGGGCATTACAGTGTTAGTGTCCTTGGGCATTACAGTGTTAGTGTCCTTGGGCATTACAGTGTTAGTGTCCTTGGGCATTACAGTGTTAGTGTCCTTGGGCATTACAGTGTTAGTGTCCTTGGGCATTACAGTGTTAGTGTCCTTGGGCATTACAGTGTTAGTGTCCTTGGGCATTACAGTGTTAGTGTCCTTGGGCATTACAGTGTTAGTGTCCTTGGGCATTACAGTGTTAGTGTCCTTGGGCATTACAGTGTTAGTGTCCTTGGGCATTACAGTGTTAGAGTCCTTGGACATTACAGTGTTACTGTCCTTGGGCATACAGTGTTAGTGTCCTTGGGCATTTCAGTGTTAGTGTCCTTGGGCATTACAGTGTTAGTGTCCTTGGGCATTACAGTGTTAGTGTCCTTGGGCATTACAGTGTTAGTGTCCTTGGGCATTACAGTGTTAGTGTCCTTGGGCATTACAGTGTTAGTGTCCTTGGGCATTACAGTGTTAGTGTCCTTGGGCATTACAGTGTTAGTGTCCTTGGGCATTACAGTGTTAGTGTCCTTGGGCATTACAGTGTTAGTGTCCTTGGGCATTACAGTGTTAGTGTCCTTGGGCATTACAGTGTTAGTGTCCTTGGGCATTACAGTGTTAGTGTCCTTGGGCATACAGTGTTAGTGTCCTTGGGCATTACAGTGTTAGTGTCCTTGGGCATTACAGTGTTAGTGTCCTTGGGCATTACAGTGTTAGTGTCCTTGGGCATTACAGTGTTAGTATCCTTGGGCATTACAGTGTAAGTGTCCTTGGGCATTACAGTGTAAGTGTCCTTGGGCATTACAATACAGAGCCCTACCTAGAACTCATGAATTCCAGGAAAGACGTAAAAATACTGAAAACCTGTTGACACTATATAACACATTATACATTGCACGCCTTATTTACTGTTTAGGTAGAAATAGTGACTCGAGATTGTTTAGGTGGAAGTACCTAGTGAGTAAAGGAGAATTTATATTTCTATGCTATTTTTGTTTTTCTTTTAGTGAGTGCACCCAATCAGAATAGAACTGGTACGGACTCAAGTAACATATGAAAGACAACATAGAAAACAACAGTTATTCACTCAAGAATTCTGCTACAGAAACCAACTAATAAAAGAAGAAAAGATGACAAATCTTGAAGTTTTGGACTCAGTCTCAAGAACTCTTCAATTGATTACATCGAAAACAATCACTCTTTACTCCAGAAATCTGTGACTGATAACATCGAAAACAATCACTCTGTACTCCAGAAATCTGTGACTGATAACATCAAAAACAATCACTCTGTACTCCAGAAATCTGTGACTGATAACATTGAAAACAATCACTCTGTACACCAGAAATCTATGACTGATAACATTGAAAACAATGACTCTGTACTCCAGAAATCTGTGACTGATAACATGGAAAACAATGACTCTGTACTCCAGAAATCTGTGACTGATAACATCGAAAACAATCACTCTGTACTCCAGAAATCTGTGACTGATAACATTAAAAACAATCACTCTGTACTCCAGAAATCTGTGACTGATAACATTGAAAACAATCACTCTGTACATTAGAAATCTATGACTGATAACATTGAAAACAATGACTCTGTATTCCAGAAATCTGTGACTGATAACATTGAAAAGAATTGCTATAGATGTACCTCAGAAATATGTATCTGACAACAACATTGAAAACAATCACTATGAATTATAAAAATCTGTGACTGACAACATTGAAAATAATCACTCTGTACTCCAGAAATCCATGACTGATAACATTGAAAACAATTGCTATGTACTTCAGAAATATTTGACTGACAACAACATTGAAAATAATCACTATGTATTATAAAAATCTGTGACTGACAACATTGAAAATAATCACTCTGTACTCCAGAAATCTGTGACTGATAACATTGAAAACAATTGCTATAGATGAACTTCAGAAATAAGTGGCTGACAACATTGAAAACGATCACTATGTATTATAAAAATCTGTGACGGACAACATTGAAAATAATCACTCTGTACTCCAGAAATCTGTGACTGACAACACATTGAGACCTGTCACTATGTTCTTAAGAAATCTGTGACTGATAACATTGAAAACAATTACTATGTTCTTCAGAATACTGTGTCCGACAACATTGAAAACTATTGCTATGTACTTCAGAAATATGTGACTGACAAAACATTGAAAACAATTACTCTTTGAAATTGTATGACTGACAGCTTTAAAAACAATCGGTATTTGCCCAAGAATCTGTGACTAACAACATTGAAAACAATTGCTATATTTTCAAGTAGCCAATGACTGACAACATTGAAAACAATTGCTATGTACTTCAGAAACCTAAAACATGGTTAGTGTTGTCCCATTTTGTAGTCTGGGTCCAAGACTCTTTTACCCACTTTGAAGACTTTGCAGAAAAGAAATGATACATTATTATGTTAAAACTAAACAACTCCTGTTTAAACGGTATACTCTATCTGCAAGACAAAGTGTAAAATCTTTACGGAACTGATGTGAACAGGGTTGAGAAACGTATCAATAATCTAGTTCATTGTAACTTTATAGATATGTGTTTAAGTTAAATCACTAGATACCAATATATTTCAAATTGAATTGTTTTTTAAAATCAAAATCCTTATTTATGACACAAAATTAACTTTAAAAGTATTGTCTCAGTCATATGTGTAAGATTATAGAAATATATATAAATATATACAAACTTAGATAACATCAAAAAACTATTTCATTGAAAATATTGCTGATAGGGTAATATGTTTGAATGGACATCTTTATAAAATTATTTATTTTGAACAATTTATATGTTTCACAATCACTGTAGATGTGTTCTTATTGATCTGTTTCTATTGATCTGTTTTTTTTATATATATTTTATACTGCTGTTTCTTTTTAAGAACTATAAATATTCTTCTGCAAATTCAACTTTTTAACAATTTATTTTAAAAGAGATAACAGGTATATTGTTTATGTTGTTAATTTTTTGCTGTAATTGTTTTAAGATAACTGTTTTGGTTTGAGAGTAAGAGACACTTTTTCTATTTCTGTGAATTATTCCGTACCCATGGTCATGAGACCAGCTGTGGACAACTTGAAGAAAGTCTTTTTATGAATGAACTGACTCAATCGTAGGTGAAGTGTTTGAAAATAATCGGTTATTTTTCACAGAGAGACAATCTCCGGAAATCAATTTTATTTCAATAGTATGGAGTAGTCGGTATAATATTATGGAATAGTTGGTTTAAAATTATTTGCTTTGAAATAAATTATTATTATATTTTCACCCTTTTCAATCATACACATTACTGAGTGGTAAATTTTCAATATCATATATTGTTGGAAGTTTGTTGTATATTTTATTAAATAATGAGAGTCTATATTTTGATAAATAAAATAAGTATTATATACAGATTATAGTTTGATATGGTAATAAAGGATATTTTGCTACTATATGTGTTATTGTTGATTATTCGCATCATTCTCAAGAACTAATTTGAAATAAATTGACATGTAGTTGTAAATGAGAAGTACATGTTCCTACCCAGTGTGTAAGCAAGTTACAAGTGTGTTTAATGTTAAATGAAACTGATAAATTAATTGTAAATAGTACATGTATAGGAAGGCGTGCTTAGAACAAGGATTTACAGATGGACTTTATGAAGACTACCGCGCTAAATGACCTTAGCTGTCGATGCGCCTTAAAACACCATTTATTCATTATGAAGACTACACTGGCTGTCAATGATAAACAGAGCAAATTGATAAAAGCTCTTAAATGGACTTTTTGTGAAATAATGCCTTTCGTTCAAAAACTTGTGTTATTTTCTGAGGCTGAAATCTCGAAGACTACACTTGAGTTAATACGTCAAACACTTACACATTTCAAGTGTTTGATGCAAGACAATAGTAAATCCTTCACAAACGCAAATCATTTATGATAGTCTTGCACAATCGTATCTACTCGGCAATCCCCGTAACAAGTCGGTAGACATACCTCGCAGGCAGTACATGAATACACCAGAAATCCTGGGGTAATTCGCCTTATTTCCGGCGGATAACGCAAAATGCACATAGGCACTAAATATGTATTTAAATGCACACAAATTGGTTATATATCACAATTGAATGTTTTTTTACCATTTTCATTAAAGATAATCATATCAACACATCTTTGTTTCATATTTTGTCAATCGGCTCTTTTCGGCAATCCCCGGCTTGTGCCGGTATTTCCGAGTAGATACGATTGCAAACGGACATGCCCTTCGTTGCAGACCTACTTTCAAAAATGGCTCCCCATTACCTCCGAGATTATTTTAAGAAATGGCCGAGGTGTTCCGAATGAGTCTTGCATTGAAACCTAAATTGTTTCCTGTAGATAGTTTAAATAATGATTACAGTTCTTATATTATATGGTACTTTGTTGCATCATACTTCATTTGACCAAGAAAATGTACATTGGGTCGTTTTTGCCGTTTTTGCCGTTTTGTCTGATGTAATTCACATATGGACACACCTTGGCAAGAAGGTTTATCTATCAACAAAACCTGTTGTTTTATGAGTTTTTTTTGTGGTTAACTATAGTTTTCAAGAGTTGCTCAATTATCATGTGGTATTTCCTACATCCAACGAATCAGAAATTCAACATTTATGCTATGGATTTGTATTTTTTTGGCTCAACCCTTAGAATAATTTTTTTGTATCGGCCGCTTCCGAAAACCTTAAATATCTGTGTAATTTTGATGATGAAAGATACTCATAGTAGCAAACAGGTTATATCACAGTCCAGCTGCCAATTTACTTGTCCGTAATGTAGTAAGAGGTTACTGATTTGATCCCGGGCTTGGTCATGCAACAGAAAAATGTGGGCAACGGCTTGCTTTCATCGTAAATTAGAGGGCAAATTGGTCGCAGTAAGGAGTTTGAATTCCTATGAACCCTTAAACCACGCTAATGGCAGATTTATATTTGCACAATAGATAGTCTCCTGACACGTTCATGGAAAAACGACAGTTCTGCCGGGGTACGGACAATTCCCCCTCTGGTCAATTCCCCCTACGGATAATAACCCTTCCGGACAATAACCCCTTCGGACAATAACCCTTCCGGACAATAATCCCTCCAGACAATAACCCTTCTGGACAATAACCCTTCCGGACAATTCCCCCTTCGGACAATAACCCTTCCGGACAATAACCCTTCGGACAATAACCCTTCCGGACAATAACCCTTCTGGACAATAACCCTTCCGGACAATAACCCTTCTGGACGATAACCCCTCCGGACAATAACCCCTCCGGACAATAACGCTTCTGGACAATAATCCCTCTGGATAATAACCCTTTGGACAATAACCCCTCTGGACAATAATCCCTCTGGATAATAACCCTTTGGACAATAACCCCTCTGGACAATGACCCATCAGGAAAATACCCCATCCGGAAAATACCCCCTCCAAAAAATGCCCCCTTTCGGACAATAATCCCTCCGGACAATAACCCTTCTGGACAATAACCCCCCCGGACAATAACCCCTCCGGACAATAACCCTTCTGGACAATAACCCCTCCGGACAATAACCCCTCCAGACAATAACCCCTCCGGACAATAACCCCTCCGGACATTAACCCCTCCTGACAATAACCCTTCCGAACAATTCCCCCTCTGCACAAGTACCCCTTCGGACAATAACCCTTCCGGACAAAAACCCCTCTGGACAATAAGCCTTCCAAACAATTCCCCCTCTGGACAGTTACCCCTCTGAACAATAACCCCTCCAGACAATAACATCTCCGGACAATAACCCCTCTGGACGATAACCCCTCTGGACAAAAACCCCTCCAGACAATAACCCCTCTGGACAAAAACATCCGGATAATAACCCCTCTGGACGATAACCCCTCTGGACAATAACCCCTCCAGACAATAACCCTTGGGGAGAATAACCCCTCATGACAATAACCCCTCTGGACAATAACCCCTCTGGACGATAACCCCTCTGGACAATATCCCCAAGGGACAATAACCCCTCCAGACAATAACCCTTGGGGAGAATAACCCCTCATGACAATAACCCCTCTGGACAATAACCCCTCTGGACAATATCATCCGGATAATAACCCCTATGGACAAAAACCCCTCTGGACGATAACCCCTCTGGACAATAACCCCTCATGACAATAACCCCTCATGACAATAACCCCTCATGACAATAACCCCTCTGGACAATAACCCCTCTGGACAATAACCCCTCGGGACAATAGCCCCTCTGGACGATAACCCCTCTGGACAATAACCCCTCATGACGATAACCCCTCTGGACAATAACCCCTCTGGACAATAACCCCAACAGACAATAACCCCTCCAGACAATAACCCTTCTAGAGAATAACCTCTCATGACAATAACCCCTCTTGACAATAGGCCCTCTGGACGATAACCCCTCTGGACAATAACCCCTCATGACGATAACCCCTCTGGACAATAACCCCTCTGGACAATAACCCCAATGGACAATAACCTCTCCAGACAATAACCCTTCTGGAGAATAACCCCTCATGACAATAACCCCTCTTGACAATAGCCCCTCTGGACAATAACCCCTCTGGACAATAACCCCTCTGGACAATAACCCCTCTGGACAATAACCCCTCTGGACAATAACCCCTCATGACAATAACCCCTCTTGACGATAGCCCCTCTGGACAATAACCCCTTTGGACAATAACTCCTATGGACAATAACCCCTCCACACAATAGCCCTTCTGGAGAATTACCCCTCATGACAATAACCCCTCTTGACAATAGCCCCTCTGGAGAATAACCCCTCATGACGATAACCCCTCTGGACAATAACCCCTCTGGACAATAACTCCTCCACACAATAGCCCTTCTGGACAATAACCCCTCCAGACAATAATCCCTCTTGACAATAGCCCCTCTGGAGAATAACCCCTCATGACGATAACCCCTCTGGACAATAACCCCTCTGGACAATAACTCCTATGGACAATAACCCCTCCACACAATAGCCCTTCTGGAGAATTACCCCTCATGACAATAACCCCTCTGGACAATAACCCCAAGGACTGATATTCCTAGGATAATACACCCTCTACCTTTCGTAACGACGGACATATACCCCTTCATATTTTAAATCTGTTTTTATTTATACATCCAAGCAAAGGTATGGATAACGGGTTAGGGTAACTTTAACTGTTGATTGGGTTTTGTCCAGAGGGGGAATTCTCCCAAGTTGGTATTGGAATTGTCCGGAGGGTTTTTTGTCCTAGGGGTATTGTTCAGAGAGGGAGTTATCTGAAGAGGTATTGTCCGGAGGGGGAATTGTCCTGATGGGTTATTGTCCAGATGGGGTATTGCCCAGAGGGGTATTGTCCGGAGGGGTTATCGTCCGGAGGGGGTATTGTCCGGAGGGGGTATTGTTTGGAAGGAGTATCTGGAGGGGGTATTGTTTAGAGGGGGTATTGTCAGGATGGGGTATTATCCGGAGGGGGTATTGTTCAGAGGGGGTATTTTCCGGATGGGTTATTGTCCTAATGGGGTATTATCCAGATAGAGTATTGTCCGGAGGGGGTATTGTTTGGAAGGGGTTTTGTCCGGAGGGGTATTGTTCGGATGGGGTTTTGTCCAGAGGGTGTATTTTTTGGAAGGGGTATTGTCCAGAGGGGGTATTGTCTGAATGGGTATTATTGGGATCGGGTATTGTCCGGAGGGGGTTTTGTTCGGAGGGGGTATTGTTTGGAGGGGTATTGTCCGGAGAGGGTATTGTCCGGAGGGGGTATTGTCCGGAGGGGGTATTGTTCGGAGGGGTTATTGTTCGGAGGGGTTATTGTCCGGATGGGGTATGTCCGAATGGGGTATTGTCCTGATGGGGTATTGTCCTGATGGGGTATTGTCCTGATGGGGTATTGTCCTGGTGGAGTATTGTCGGGAAGGTGTATTGTCTGGAAGGGGTATTGTCCGGAGGGGGTATTGTCCGGAGGGGGAATTGTCCAGCAGGGGTATTGTCCGGATGGGGTGTCATACGGATGTTGTATTGTCAAGCAGGGGAATTGTCCAGCAGGGATATTATCCGGATGGTTTATTGTTCGGAGGGGGTATTGTCCGGAGGGGGTATTGTCCTACACTCGGTTCTACCAAGTTTGACCAGCCGTTATGGACAGTTAAGCTAGGTGTCTCCCAGGTATCGCAATACTGTTGACACGATGTAGAACTCTAATGACACGATGTAGAACCCTAATGACATGATGTAGAACCCTAATGACACGATGTAGAACCCTAATGACACGATGTAGGACCCTAATGACCCGGTGTAGAACCCCAATGACACGATGTAGAACCCTAATGACACGATGTAGAACCCTAATGACATGATGTAGAACCCTAATGATGTAGAACCCTAATGACACGATGTAGAACCCTAATGACACGATAGAACCCTAATGACACGATGTAGAACCCTAATGACACGATGTAGGACCCTAATGACACGATGTAGAACCCTAATGACACGATGTAGAACCCTAATGACACGATGTAGAACCCTAATGACACGATGTAGAACCCTAATGACACGATGTAGAACCCTAATGACACGATGTAGAACCCTAATGACACGATGTAGAACTCTAATAATGACACCCTAATGATGTAGGACCCTAATGACACGATGTAGAACCCTAATGACACGATGTAGAACCCTAATGACACGATGTAGAACCCTAATGACACGATGTAGAACCCTAATGACACGATGTAGAACCCTAATGACACGATGTAGAACCCTAATGACATGATGTAGAACCCTAATGACACGATGTAGAAACCTAATGACACGATGTAGAACCCTAATGACACGATATATAACCCTAATGACACGATGTAGAACCCTAATGACACGATGTAGAACCCTAATGACACGATGTAGAACCCTAATGACATGATGTAGAACCCTAATGACACGATGTAGAAACCTAATGACACGATGTAGAACCCTAATGACACGATATATAACCCAAATGACATGATGTAGAACCCTAATGACACGATATAGAACCCTAATGACACGATGTAGAACCCTAATGACACGATATAGAACCCTGATGATAAAACACCGATTCAAACAATGGTACTCTTTCTTGTGGTAATAGTGCTGCCACTTGAAAGTGGTGTTCAAGTCAGAAGAATATAATATTGGATCAGTGAGCTGTGATAATTTACGTTTCGCCTCGATAAAATGTTTGTTGGAAAACGGGCGTTTTACCGAATAAAACAAACAAACTACATGTATTCCAGACCATATATTTCCCTGCAGAGGAAAGACAGTACATATAGTGTAAATGGTGTAAACAAAATGTTCAAGTATTGATTACATGTACAGCTGTTGTTCCATTAACGAATAGGAAGGCAGGTCCTTTAACTTGTAAATTATAGTTTTCTATATAAATCATCAATGTATTTATTTAGAACGTTGTTCCCCAACTGGTGGTCATGGTGTAAAGTATCCGTGGGTTCAATCGTCTGTATGGTTTAAGGTGAACATCGGCTGAAAATAAACAAAAAAATGCTGCATTTGATGTTTATGTTTGGGGAAGGGGAGCATTCGGAACACCTCGGCCATTTCTTAAAATAACCTCGGAGGTAATGAGCCATTTTTGAAAGTAGGTCAGCAACGAAGGGCATGTCCGTTTGCAATCGTATCTACTAGTATATCCCCGGCACAAGCCGGGGATTGCCGAGTAGATACGATTGACAAAATATGAATCAAAGATGTGTTGATATGGTCATCTTTAATGTAAAGGGTAAAAACAAATATTCAATTGTGATATATAACCAATTTGTGTGTATTTAAATACATATTTAGTGCCTGTGTGCATTTTGCGTTATCCGCCGGAAATAAGGCGAATTACCCCAGGATTTCTGGTGTATTCATGTACTGCCTACGAGGTGTATCTACCGACTTGTTACGGGGATTGCCGAGTAGATACGATTGACGAGGTATATCTGCCGACTTGTTACGGGGATTGCCGAGTAGATACGATTGGAAGGGGAGCTGGTCGCCGTGTTGGGACAGATTTGTGTCTGTGCTAGGTGCGACACCGCACAGGAGACCACATGAGGTATTTTCTATGACCATACAAATTGGCAGTAATTGCCTCTATTCATGTTTCTCTAGGTGATCTGGATATTCATTTTTATGCAGAGAAAAAAGTGGGACACTTTTGGTGGTTTTAGAAGCATGGATACACGAGAAAGAGCGCTGTGTTAAACACGGAACAAACGTTCTGGCTAGACGGGTCTTTGTTACAGAGCGGATCCAGCCTCATGAGACAATAATCAGAATATAAGCTTGTTTTGTAGGTTTATTGGCCGTGTACATTTACATCAACACACACAGGCCGATACAACATTTTACATTAATCTCGAACACAATGTTATTCTCATACTTTTTATACCTTTCGTAAACGGCAAACTGAAAAGAACGAAAACGACATTGATTGTCGCAAGCACATTTGTTCAGTTTTGACCAAAAAAGTCGCTTTCAAGTTATATTGGTAGGGAATTTAATGTTTTGTATCTAGATAAGAATGAAACGTACCACCAACCCACCAGACGTGCTTTCTACCACATGTTTAGAGGAGGGGTATAGTAAACTCAGGAATAGGCTGTTGACAATACTTCAGATGTGCCTCCTACCATATCTTTAGAGGAGGGGTATAGTAATCTCTGGGATAGGCTGTTGACAACGCTTCAGACGTGGCTCCTACCATATCTTTAGAGGAGGGGTATAGTAATCTCTGGGATAGGCTGTTGACAACGCTTCAGACGTGGCTCCTACCATATCTTTAGAGGAGGGGTATAGTAATCTCTGGGATAGGCTGTTGACAACGCTTCAGACGTGGCTCCTACCATATCTTTAGAGGAGGGGTATAGTAATCTCTGGGATAGGCTGTTGACAACGCTTCAGACGTGGCTCCTACCATATCTTTAGAGGAGGGGTATAGTAATCTCTGGGATAGGCTGTTGACAACGCTTCAGACGTGGCTCCTACCATATCTTTAAAGGAGGGGTATAGTAATCTCTGGGATAGGCTGTTGACAACATTTCAGACGTGCTTCCTACCATATCTTTAGAGGAGGGGTATAGTAAACTCAGGGATAGGTTGTTAACAACGCTTCAGACGTGGCTCCTCCCATATCTTTAAAGGAGGGGTATAGTAAACTCTGGGATAGGCTGTTAACAACGCTTCAGACGTGGTGCCTACCATATCTTTAGAGGAGGGGTATAGTAAACTCTGGGATAGGCTGTTGACAACACTTCAGACGTGGCTCCTACCAAATCTTTAGAGAAGGGGTATAGTAAACTCAGGGATAGGCTGTTGACAACGCTTCAGACTTTGCTCCTACCATATCTTTAGAGGAGTGGTATAGTAAACTTAGGGATAGGCTGTTGACAACGCTTCAGATGTGTTTCCTCTCATATTTTTAGAGGAGGGGTATAGTAAACTCTGGGATAGGCTGTTGATAACGCTTCAGACGTGGTGCCTACCATATCTTTAGAGGAGGGGTATAGTAAACTTAGGGATAGGCTGTTGATAACGCTTCAGACGTGGCTCCTCCCATATCTTTAGAGGAGGGGTATAGTAAACTCTGGGATAGGCTGTTGATAACGCTTCAGACGTGGTGCCTACCATATCTTTAGAGGAGGGGTATAGTAAACTCTGGGATAGGCTGGTGACAACGCTTCAGACCTGCCTCCTATCATATCTTTAGAGGAAGGTCATAGTAAAGTTTGGGATAGGATGTTGACAACATGATGGGATGGTTTCGGTATCCTGGGGAGACTGGGTTTTAGTTTAAATTTATTTATTTTACAACTTAGATTAATCACTTAATCGATTCTGCTTCCATGAACAGTACATAACAGTACTCGCGCCGAATGTGGATTAATGAAAGGTTGTAAGGCAGATCCCGCCACTCACGGGATTCGAACCAACGACTGTCGTGTCCAGAGTCCGACGCTCTACCCCTGGACCACTGTCCTCCATGAAGACTGGGGAGACTGGGGTCAGCAGTGGGACTTTTTCAAAGTGATTTATAAGAACTTCTTTTCCACAGGTTCATATGGGAAAGCAGTCAGCTATCTAGAAAGAGTATTATGTTGTACCGGTGGTTGTATATCGAAAAACTGGATAGGTGCGCTGGCCGCCATAATTAAACTGAACGATTGTTATTACTGGTGTAAAACCCCATAAAACAACAACAATGGTGTTTTCATAAATAATGTAAACAAAAAGATAGGGGTTTGAATCTCATTTGTAAAAGGGATGTGTGGTTGTCTTTAGAGAAATCATCAAAAGTAGTAAAGATTCTTACTTTACACAAAACTTGAATTTGATACATCCCTGGAAGCTTGTGTCATCCTTGATCGCTATAGCTAACTCGAAAGATCCGTGGATTTCAAACCCAGGCTTTGGAAGTGGAATAGAAATGTTGTTTGCCTCGTATCTTCCCTAGATGAAATACATAAACACAATTTTGTATTGCCCTTTGATAAATATATATATAACACAGTTAGGCAGACTGACAATAATGTCGTGAATTTTGTATTTACCTTAGATAAATATATAAAACACAGTTAGGCAGACTGTCAATAATGTCGTTAATATTGTATTTCCTTAGATAATTATATAAAACACAGTTAGACAGACTGACAATAATATCGTAAATATTGTATTTCCCTTAGATGAAATACATCAATCTCCCATGCAGAGTTATCGTCCCCCGGATACTACCTCTGCAACGGGCTCACGCCATATTTGCCACGAATCGTGGCAAACTCTGCAATATTGCGATTCAAACTGTTATATGCATACAATTAAGTAAAACACTATATAAATAAGTCAAAATTACCTTTACTTTATCCATACAGTAGAAATTAAATATGTATTTCACTGATTTTTGCTAGAACTATTTTAAAGCCTTTTTACGCTATTGAAAATCAATCCGCGGAATGTTTACATCTTTGGTCTCCCGCTCAATGCATAATAAATCTTGGTTATCGCACAGTTTGGATACCAGAGATGTAAACAAAAAAAGATAAAGGATTTGGGAACGATGTCTTCACTTTACAACTGTGTTTTTAAAGAGTTTGCCACTTGCAAAGATTAACGTCAAAATACGTGATAGGATTGTCTTTGGAATAAGGCAAAAGCTTCTTAAATGGCACATTCTAATCATCTGAATGGGCGCAGATCTCTCCAAATCGATGTTCTGAAAACTTCCACGAATGTAAGATATCGATGAGATTGTGGTTTTAAAAAGGTACATTCAAATTAACCCACAAATAAGCTTCACGTGCTATGAAATGAGAGCTGAATGAGATAAAAAAAAAAGAGTTGCAGAGAAGATACAAGTTATAGGCTGCCAGTGTTTGAAACAAAATGGATATTTGGATGATGTGTTCATGGTTTGTGGGGCCACAGGAAAGGCATGGGCATAGAGACAAAGATGAGAGGAAAGACCTATGTTGAATTAACTGCAAGTACCTTTTTCTAACTTAGTCTCAATAATGATCCGTGAACGAAGCTTTTTTCGTCATTCGGACATTTATCGTGCTTCGCTACGACTCGAAGGCGTCAGTCAAAATAGCAATAGCCTTCGAGACCAGTTATCTGGACTATTTCTAACTATGCTTGTGTTTTATTGTATATAATACATGGTTTAACTTTATGATGTATACATGTATGCTCATACTTTGTGCAAAAGAATAGACAAACCATTATGATTCTGAAGAAATAAGAAAGCTGTACACCCTTGGTTCTCCCCTCTATAAAACTGCCACAGCTGTTAATCTTTGTGGGGGGTAGGACTGGGGGGTGGCGGGGATGAGGGGGAGTAAGGATGCGGTTATCTTAAAACAGGTCGATAGATCAAGGCAAATTTATGCTTGATTTAGTGCACTTTGGGGCATTTTGGTAAAATCTCCAACAATAGTGAGAAAAGCATTGGAATTAAACTAAAAAATGACTGACAGATTGTCATGGTATATCAAATCACTTTATCAAACTGATTTCTACACTTTTCAACGTTACGAATGTAATCTTTAGTTGCTTACTAGTTGGATAATTTTCACTATTCATATCTGAGAGAATTGGTCGATGCTTCTGTTAATTGTAATTTGAACATAACGTAGCATTTAGTCTATCAATTCAGATGTCCTTAGGGCGACAGTGGTACAGTGGTAAAGCGTCGGGCTACTGTACCGAGGGTCCCGGGATCGAATCCCCGTTATGCGAGGTGAGAATTGCCGGGGCTAGCCCTCAAACCGGCGCGATTACTGGTGTATTCTCCAGGAAGCAGTCATCGAGAGTGACTCGATGGGCTATAAAGCCTCCTTCACAATCGATGTAAAACAAATTGGAAAACAAACAAAAAAATTTTCTCACAATCCTCTCTCTGAACCAATGAATGCACATACTTTACCATGTCAACAATCTTAAATTAGGGACAAGAGACTAACAAAACATTCCATATTTGATTCATTCAATGCAGAAAAAGAATTTCATTGATTACCATGATATAAATTTGTAATAAGAAGAGGGACTCAATTAGAAAGTGGGCCTTTTGCATAAATCTTTTGGACGAAAGAGTAAGTTGTTAATGATAACCAGATTTTTCTTTTCACATTTTTGAAGCATTGTTATATAACTTAATAAATCATGAATTGTATGTAATTTCAGAATATTTGGATGAACTGTATAATGAGCAAGTTTAATTAGTTATTATTAACCTCTCTAATGAAAAGAAAATGATAGAAAGAATTGATAATTGATAGGGTTAAAGGTGCCAGTAATATGATTCTTTTATTGTATAGGATGGTCTAAGGTACATATTCTGTAGATATTTGTTAAATGAAGAAAACAATTAACAATTAACAATTAAGTTTTCATTTCAGATTTTCACTTTACTTCTTCACATGTTTTGAATTTTACATACATATATCAGCTATAGTTGAATGAACAATACTCATGCTTTGCATCAAAATGCATCATGGTTTTTATAACTGCTAAGCAATGCCAAAACAATTATGACAACAGTTTATTTCTTAAGTTTCTTTCATAAATACTTATAAGAAATTCACAATAAGTGACTAAATGATGAATGCAGGGAGCATCCCCAGATATGGTTATAATTGCTACTTAGTATTCAAACAGTTGCTTGTTAATAGGAACTTAAATGACAGATTGTAAGAGTTTCTTTTATAATTCAAATGTTCTCTATGAATAATCTTTTAAGACAAAAATATACATGTATTATTATCATTACAGCATACAACAATCAAAATCTTTAATAGACAAGTTCTCATCATGAGAATATTACTGTTTAATGATGTGATGATGAAATATTGAATTAACAAATAAGCTGAACTGTTGTTTGTTAAAACATTGTCTAGTTGATATGGTTTTCATTCATCATATTTCAAGAAAGATGATGTCAGAACAGTGTTCATAAAAGTTGAAAGCCTTTCAACCATAAATATTATTTGCTGTATAAAATGGAAAAGTAACTAAAGCAAAATTACTCAACCAAATACAGTTTCACCTGAGAATCACCAAATAAACAGAAACAGTTTTCACCATGTGCATTATCAAAGCGTGATTTAAGAATATGGTGTAGGTGAAGAGATAAGATAGGAACTTTCTTATCAGTAAAACTAGGTAATGAAAAGCTGAGATTGATCTGAATAAAATAATGATTGGATCTGTTTGATGAGTTAGATCTGGTTAATGATTCATTTGTTCGTTCTAATGTCTCAAATGAGTACCCACAACATAGGATTTAAAGAATCAATAATTGCTGAATATGCCTTTTATCTGGACATCTGCTTCACCCATTCCTCCATGTAAAATTTGTGACTTGATTAATTTGAAAGCAAAAGCAGATGTTAGAAAATGGTTTTAAAGCAACTAACTCAGAGAGTTGTGTATTGGGTGAAATAAACATTAATAATTTGATATGAAAAGGACAATCTCACAGATTGGGATCTTTTAACTTTTATGAAAAAATTGTCTTTTACAATTGAAATGAAAACATAAAGTAATATAAGACTAGATTATTGACAGCTTTTTAACCCAATCATAATTATTTAGAAAAGATAAAAATAAAAAAATCATTAATTTTGCAGATATTACAAACCATTTAAACTGGTGTTTCTCTAAACAACAATCTAAACTTAAAAGACATTTAACCATTTTGTTGCAGACTACTCTGGAAGCATTGTGGGAAAAGTGGAAATTGTTCCTATCGAGCAATTTCTACTTTTCAAGCAATGTTTTCTGCCTTATCAGAAGATTATTTTCAATATCATCACATTTTGAAATGTCACCTGCAAACTGTTTCAATTTGGGAAAGTCGAAAATTTAGCGTTTGGTAAAGGGTTAATCCTTTCCCAAACAATAATGACATTTGACCACTTTGTTGCAGACGACTTTAGAAAACATTGTGGGAAAAGGAGAAATTGCTCGTAACAAGCAATTTCTCCTTTTCCCACAATGTTTTCTGCTCTTTTTGAAGAATATTTTTCAATTTCATTACATTTTGAAATGTTGTCTGCAAACTCTTTCAATTTGAAACAGGCAAATATTTGATGTTTGGGAAAGGGTTAAACGGTTTGCAGTATCAACAATATACACTGTAAATGTTCTTTATAAACTTTTCTAAACAGAATGGGAAAGCTGTCAATAATCTAGTCTTCTGTCACTTTAGAAATTTGTATTTTCATTTTATTGAAAGAAAACTTCTTATTTTAAATTGTTAAAATCATAACATGTGAGATAGTCCTTTCAAATAAGTCTATTGAGGCCTAACAGTATGATCAATGTCCACTTAATCAAGGTCTGAACTGACTGAAGGAAGACTTAAACTCGAAATGAAGAGGAGTGGTGCTATTTGTTGTTGAGAAGGTCACCAATATTCTCGATTCATTGAATTTTCTTGAGAACGTTTCATCCCGACTGACGACTCATTTGTTAAACTACGTGGAGGTTTGATTTGTCTTGGAGAATGTATTTTCTAGCTGTAATTCACTTTATTTTGATCGAGGGGGCGGGTTTCGAGTCTTATGGAGCGTCGCCTCAATTCTACTCAATAAGCTGTTGTTCAAAACGCTTCAAATGTAAACTGCTTTGTGTGTAAATAAATGTCTTTATTCTATTTTAACTGTCCTATCTTATCTATCTTTATATTCATTTTGATACGACTTAAGAGACTTCTTAATTGATCTGAGCGTTTTAATCTGGAGCGCGCTTTTTGCAAGCCGCTAGATGCAGTATTCTACTACACGTCAGTTTCGGTCACGTGACCATGCCGGAAAAGTGGGACTATTTTCTGAGCCCGTCACAGAGATAAATGTGGGAGCATAGCGGGAACCAATTTACTCTGGTAGAGATTGGAAATACATAAACACAGTTAGGCAGACTGACAATAATGTCGTAAATATTGTATTTCCCTTAGATAAATATATATAACACAATCGGAACTACTCGGGTATTTCCGTGAGCTGTGAAATACACCTCGGATATAAGTGTAGGGTTACAATTTTTCGGGTAAATCGGCATCCGCCAATTAACACATTTTCTAAGCGTGCACGTTAAGTAGTTCAATGTGTATGGAAGTGTTGGACATCCTTTTTAATCACTTTCGATCAGTAACTCATACCAAATGGCGAACTTGTTGTTGTGACATGTATACTTGTTTCCTCAATCAAATTTAACGACTTTTTGGATTTTACATTCAAGATCTAATTTTAGAAACGAAAGAAAGTGAAGTCATTCTCGCGGGAAACAATATGGCGTCATCCCTATTATTTCAGAGGTGTTTTTAGTCCGAATGATCCAGACGTAGATATTTCACTCTACGTCTGGATGCATTCGATACAAAAGCGCGTCAAGCGGATATCGATTTTTCCAGGTAGTGTATGTCGGGAAATCTGTAGAAAGGGGCGGAGTTAAAATTACAGGTAAATTCTGGCGGGAATATAATATCGGCTCCTTTTCGTTTGGTAGAGTATATCTTTTACCATTAAAACCAAGATGCGCTTTCCCTCATATGAATTTTGTCGAATGCCAAAGTATTGCATCAGTTGATTTCAATTGAATACGTAGATATTCATTCATTGAGTAAAGCTATTTGTGACTCTATTGCGAAAATCTAGAAAACACTCAAACCATCAGAGACTTTTTTTATGGAAACTTTTGCCACAAAAAAAGCCTTTAGCTTATCATATCTGATGGCCGATTCTATGTGAAAATGGGCTCTCAATTTGATATTTTCTTGAGTTATAGAAATCGGCAGTATGGGTCTAATCTGAAATGAAAATCTAGAATCTATTTCAAAGTTTATTATTTGCAGGTTGGGCGAGCGCGAATGGAAACACAAACAGAGACATAGATAACAGCTATGTTTTAATAAACAAATGAGTCAAGAAGCTATATAAACAGCTTCGGGCATGTTATAAAGGGGGAGTATCGAATAGTACATCTTTCGGGTTGCTGGTCTAAATATCAAACGCCTAGTTTTATTACCCCAGACGGGAGCGACGCGCGTCACACACAGATACTAATCCAGACACCGCCGTACATCACACAACACGTGCCTTACCCTTTATCTTGTTAATAGCATCATAGTTTTGTCCTCAAAAAATGCGCATTTGACATAGAGTTTTATTTCTAAAGTATATTGATATTAATCAAATTTACAATATAAGAGCAAGTTTCTTCTGAATATCATTTATGTTTGCAGCGAAATGGTAGTCGTCAAAACCAAATCATTTTTGCAAATACAATATCGATTTCTCTCTTGAATCTTGATATAGTAAAGACCTTGTCTGCGGAACAGAAAGGTAACTTGGTAACTAAATGTTGAAAGCTTAAAAAAACCTTTGGATTCAATATTTTTTGAAAACTAAAATGGTACGGGGAAAGGTATTGCCCAATTCTTTCATGCATGGACTGAGTCGGGCAAACCGATTTTGATTATCACTAGATTGGTTGCTAGACAATTTTAATGGTGCATCAATATCCAAGGTTATTTAGCGCACATATAACAAGAGGTGACTATCTTTTTACTTACACAAATAACCAAAAATGATTGATTTCGAAATAAGTGTGGCGAAGCAAATCGCTTCAACACAAAACTGTTGACATTGTTTTAACCCTTTCCCAAACACCAAATTTTGACCGTCCCAAATTGAAAGAGTTTGCAGACGACATTTTAAAATGGGATGAAATTGGAAAACAATCTTCTAATAGGGCAGAAAACATTGCGGGAAAATGAGAAATTGCTCATCATGGGCAATTTCACCTTTTCCCACAATGTTTTCCAGAGTCGTTTGCAACAAATTGGTCAAGTGTCGTTATTGTTTGGGAAAGGGTTAATCAGTTTTATTAGGGAGGCGTTGATGTTGTTTCATGTTTAGCATCGTGATATAGTTGACAGTCCGAATGAATGTTAAGTTTTAATATATAGGGTACAGATGACCCTATTTTATGTAAGAGATGTTTTATTAAAATTGAAACATAAGTGTCTTTCCCTTCGACAATGGATTTCATCAAATGACACTGCTATGGTTTAAAACGAATTCATATTTCCCGACAATCAAATGTTAACAATCGTTCATGTTTTTGTTCTTTCTGTTAATTACCGGAAATGGAAGCAATAAGCAATCTTATTGGTCAAACCCACCTTCTTTCTGATTGGTGCCCATATTTTTTCTCGTCGCCGATTGGACCCCTCACACACAGAGGGGGAATGCTGACGCGTTTTTATCGCAGGGCGCCTCCAAGCTGTCACGCAGTCACAGCTTGGATCATCCGAGTTAAGGTGTTTTCTATTGGATAAACCCGATGTGTTCAGATTGATATATAACACAGTTAGGCAGACTGACAATAATGTCGTAAATTTTGTATTGCTCTTAGATAAATATATATAACACAGTAAGATAAATATATATAACACAGTAAGGCAGACTGACAATAATGTCGTAAATTTTGTATTACCCTTAGCTAAATATATAAAACACATTTAGGCAGACTGACAATAATGTCGTAAATATTGTATTTCTTTTAGATAAATATATAAACACAGTTTGGCAGACTGACAATAATGTCGTAAATATTGTATTTCCCTTAGATAAATATAACAGAATGTAACCCTCCTACGTAAAATGCATATGTATAAACACAGTTAGGCAGAATCACAGTGTTGTCGTTAACATTGTATTTTTCCTGGATGAAATTTATTAACAACGTTATGCAGAATCACAGTACAGTCTTTAAAATCAACACTGTATTTACCCTTAACCCTAGATGAAAAACACAAGGTTAGGCAGAATGGCAAGATACTATCGTTAACATGGCATTTTCCTTATGTAAATCATATAGATAAAATTAGGCAGAATGTCTTTACTGTCGTCGACATTGTGTCTCTCCTACATAAAGTGCATGTTATTAAACAAAGTTAGGCAGAATCACAGTACTATCGCTTTCATTATATCTCCCCAAGATGAAAAACACAAGGTTAGGCAATGTGGCAATACTGTCGTTAATATTGTATTTTCCTAAGATGAAATGAATTAACAATGTTAGGCAGAATGACAATATAGTATATGTAATATTTTGGTTCCTTTGTCAAACTTCACAGATTTCAGACCGTTTGTTTTTTGTTCAGACATAATAAATAGAAGACTACGAAAAGAAAAGACAAAAAGAAAAACACCAACGCGTTTGTTAGTTATATTTGGTACTCTGGTCATTTACTTTTAAGTCGGGTTTGCAGAGAACCAAGTTTCATATGTGCAGGTGCTGGTGTTCAAAAACGGGTTCATTCATGACCCTTTCGCCATTCAAAGAATAGGCATAGGAGAAAATTAAAGTTTACTTGTTTAGGAGATAAAACACAATTACGGTCTCAAATCGACCCATTTCAAAACGGTAATCCTAGTTATGTTGAGTTATACAGGAACATACTCACTGCTAATATAGGACATTTGCAGTATCCACCCTTCTTTGTAAATGGTGGGCATATTGATGTGTTGTGATTCTCGAGATAGCTGCAAATGTCTTTCATTTGGCAATAATCGCCTAACAGATCGCACACTTCCATGTACTTGTCTCCGATTTTAATCTTTACTGAGCCATCGAGCTGAAATATATTTCAACAATGTTTATTTATTTGTCGTGGTTTTCGCTGTTTTGAACACTGTTTCAGTAACGCTACGTCTTTATCACTTCGAATGCTTGGTAATTTTCTAAAAATAGATCTTTGTGTCGTCTGCTTTGTAACAATCCGTTATGTAATAAAGTTGCATAATGTTATAATTATTACAAAACGGGTTGAATTTTATTACATTTTGCGTTTTTCGATGCCAAACTAGGAAACCGTTCAGATGACTAAACGTACCGGAAAAAGTCAAGCCAAGTAACCAAGAAAGCCAAAATGGGGTTATCAGCAAATTACAAAAACTGTTTTAAATGACTGTTTGAGCGTTTAAATGGCCAGAAACGCAACGCAAATGGCAACATGTACCGAAAAGGTAAACAGAGATCTTTGAAAGGCAACATGGGCATATCAGCAATCTGTGAACATATCAGAAAATATGGCACACATACACGGCAGAAGGTTTCGAAACAAGACACATAAAGATATTTTCGGCTAGATAAGACCTATCAGCGATATTGATATGGACTATAATATCTTTTTTCTTCGTAAGTCAAACACGAAATCGATTGAATACGTCCAAAATATGAAGAGAACCGTTGATAAACAGCACATATTGGCTTATGAGCAATACTATCAATTGGCTGTACTAGTAATATGATAATTGGGTTAAGCACTGTGATTTAATGCTATGGACATACCAAACATAGCAAATATCATTTTAAGACTGTCCGATGACAAATTGAAATGATGTCTTTCAAATGGGTAATGGTAAGGTTTTATTTCAAAGTGCAATTATCTAAGTAAAGTTGTTTTCTTTTAACGTTGCGCTATGTAATAATTATTACAAAACGGGTCGAGCTTTATAACATTTTGCGTTTTTTTTTATGTGAACCCGTTATGTAATGAATTTGCATTTTGTAATAAAATGTACGAAAAGGATTGATATTCTACAAAATGAATTTTTAGATGCCAACCTGTAAAGTTATAATATTTATAATGGTTACGTGGTGACACGTTCACACAAACGGTAACCTCTTCCACGCCATAGGTCAAAGGTTATCAGAAAACTTTGAGCAATTTTCAAGCTAGGAAACCGTTCCGAAGGACTCAATGTACCGAAAAAGATTTAACCATGTAACTAAGAAAGCCGAAGTGGGCTTATCAGGAACAAAGGCGATTTGATTCATCTGTTTTAACGCTTATATGGTGAGAAATCTTCACAAATAGCTTCACGTACCAAAATGCGAATGTCTAAGTAAAGCTGTTTCAAATAACGTTGCACTATGTAATAATTTTTTCAAAACGGGTTGAGGTTTATTACATGTTGCGTTTTGTTTTCAATGCAAACCTCTTATGTAATAAAGTTGCACTATGTAATTATCATCAAGAATCGGGTTTGTTTGAGTGAATATTTTTTTATGCAAACCCGGAATGTAATAAACTTCATATTTATTACGTGGTGTTTTTCAGAAATAAGAAACGTCTTTTTCAAATCAATTTACGAAGAATGTTACAAAGGTTATGGAATTTGGACCTTAGATGATGGCTCTAAACGCATGTGTGAAGTACCATACCATTCCATAGTGTACTTCATGAGATACAAACTTGCATATGCAAACTTAACCATGTTTTCTGTAAGTCCAAAAGGCAGCTTGATTTGCTTGAATCCAAAGCAGGAGATATGAAACCTGGTCAGGGACCTTAAAATATAACCCTTAACACATGTATGAATGGTCAGCCCATTCTATACAGTGATTGTTTGAGATACAAACCTGCATGTGAAAAAATTGACAAAAAGTACCGAAGGCCGCATAATTTGCTATAATTGAAAGAAAGACATATGAAACTTGGCCAGGGACCGTAGATTATGACCAAGAACACATGTCTGAAAAATCAACCCGTTCCATACAGTAGTTCATGAGATAAAACTTGCACGTAAAAATTAACCAAGGTGTGACGCCGACAGCGACGCCGACGCCCAGGTGAGAAGTATAGCTCTTCTTATTTTTCAAACAGTCCAGCTAAAAAGTGATTAATACATTGTTCGTATTGATAAAACTACCGTTTAGGTCACCGAACAATGGTTTGTGTCTATTTTTTTCAAGGCTTGTTCAAAGCTGAACAATTTTTAATCTAAATATTGCCTCTTTTGGCTTGGAAAAGGTTATCTTTTGTGTGTAAATATCCGTATTTGACCTTCATAGATTCTTACTCCATAACGGATTGGCATCGAAAAATGCATAGCGTAATAAAACACAACCAATGTTGTAATAAATATTACATAGTTCAACGTTATAAGAGAACAGCTTCATTGAAAGAATTGTACTTTGGTGCTTGCTGCCATTTGCGAAGTTTTTCTCACTTTATTGGCGCTAAAACAGATATATACAACCGCCTTTGTAATTTGCTGATAAGCCCACTTCGGCTTTCTTAGTTACTTGGTTTAACCTTTTCGGTACATTGAGTCATTTGGGAGATATCCTCGCTTGAAAATTGATTCTGACCATTAAACAGTCATGTGAAATAGTTTTTGTGCAATTTGCTGATAAGCACATTTCGGCTTTCTAGTTACTTGTCTTGAACTTTTATGGTACATATTCCGTTATGATTAAACGCAAATAATAATTTGATCAGACTAACATGTCAATTTTGCTCTATTACGCCGATGGCACTTGGTCAATTATGCTCATCCAACCGTGAAACGGCGATATACGTGCATAAGTTGATTTGACCTTATTTTTTTTCATTTTCAGTTTAATTATTTCTCTCATAATCAAAAGTGATGGTGATTGTCATACCGACACAAATTGGAATAACTTTTGCCTTCTTTGTTTTTTATTGTTAGCCTTGAGTGAGCCAAATCGGTAATAAGATTAAAGATGTGATCAATATGTTAATTAAAAAATAAATTAAATTCATTAAATTCAATTCATTAAGTTACATGGTTGGATGAGCATGATTGGCCAAGTGCCATCGGAGTGTTTTTGATTCGTTGTCTCGATTTTAACACCTATAGGGGATTAGGAGGGAAGAGCTAATAGAGTAAAATTGATAAAAATATTATTTTCATTTTAATTTCTATTTAAATATAACTTAAAACGATCAGGTCAAGCAAATTGAAAAAAAATAATATGAGGGGGCAAATGTCCGCCTTCTACATTATGGCGAGGGGGCAAATGTCCGCCCTATACCAAAAAGGGGGCAAATGTCCGGGGGGGAAATGTCCGGGGGGGGGGGCAAATGTCCGGGATTCGATATTTCATATTGTGACGAAAAAGGAGATTTACTCTTTAACCATACAATCTCTTCCTTTGCACCGTGTTAAGCAAAGTGTCACTTCTTCGGCGATTTCCAACATATAGTACATCTGACCTGTTTGTTGCAGGCGACTCTGGAACACATTTTGGGAAAAGGAGAAAACACTCTCAACGGGCAATTTCTCCTTTTTTTCCGCAATATTTTCTGTCCTAGAAGAAGATTATTTTTACATTTCACATATTTTAAAATGCCATCTGCAAACTCTTTAAATTGGGGACATTCTAAATTTAGTGGTTAAGAGCAATATCTCCTTTTCACACAATGCTTTCTGTCCTAAGAGAAGTTATTTTTCAATTTATCACATGTTGAAATGCCGTTTGCAAACATTTTCAATTTGAAACATTCTAAAAGTTGGTGGTTAAGAGCAATTTCTCCTTTTCCCGCAATGTTTTCTGTCCTATCAGAAGATTGCTTTTCAACTTCATCACATTTTGAAATGTCGTCTGCAAACTCTTTGAATTTGAGACAGTTTAAAATTTTGCGTTTGGAAGCTTTTTTTTTTCGATCAACCGAGACACTTATTACGCTCACACAAAACCTAACAGTCGGTCTTAACCGGGGACCCGTCTTAACCGGGGTACAGACAATTCCCCACTAGGACAATACCCCACTAGGACAATTGCCCACAGGACAATTACCCACTGGACAATAACCCACCGGACAATACCCCACATTTGTGTCAAATAGGACAATTCCCCACTGGTAAAATGAAATGGTCATTAAACATATTTTTTTCAAGATTCTGAATTAAAGAAGTATTAAAAATATATTTTCAAACCAATATCTTCAATTTACACATGAAAATATATTTATATTGCAATAACAAAACAAATAATATAAGATTGAAAAAAGGACAAAAAATTGATCCATTAAAAAATAACTTTGTCATGAGAGAGTGGACAATTCCCCACTTTTAATGAATAAATGAATAAAATGCATTAAAATATCTTTTGATATATTCATAATTGTTTACTATTGAGGCAACAATTTGAAACTTAAACAAACCAGCGATCAGATTAGTTGTACATTAAATAAACATACACAAGAATAGATTATCAAGCAATTATGCTATCAATAAAAACTCCGTGTGAGAATGAAGGACAATGTCACAGTCAACAGGGGACAACCTGGTCAGGTTTTAGCGGATACGCTCCAAGGTGCCACCGTGGAGGTTCGGGATGCCATTGGGAAACCAGCAAGTGTCAAACGGTCAATACGCAGGCATAAGAATGGATCTGTTCCAATCGCCCCAGCTTCTCTAGCTGACCTTGTGCTTCCAGAGGAATGGAAAACAACTGGAGCATTATACGAACAACCGTTCCTGGTACACGACAGTGGCCCTGAAGCAGAGAACAGGATGTTGGTCTTCGGTACAGATCAAGCACTGCGTCACCTAGCCGTATCTAACACCTGGTACATGGATGGCACCCACGATACATCTCCCAGCATATTCAAGCAGATATACATCATCCGTGCCGTTCTTGGAGAAACAGCAGTGACATGCTTGTATGCTCTTTTGTCCGGGAAAAGCCAGGAAGTATATGAGGAGTTGTTCAGGGCGATTCAGAATAGATGCCAGGCTCTAAGATTCGACGTTGACCCCTTGAACATAGTGACAGACTTCGAACAAGCGGTGATCCGTGCAGTCCAGTCTACCTTCGGTGAACATGTTACCCACCGTGGATGCTTCTATCATCTAACCCAGAGTTCTTGGAGAAACATCCAGTCCCAGGCTCTAGTCGACCGCTACAGGGTGGAAGATGACGTGAAGCTGTTTTGCGGCATGATTGACGGCTTGGCATTTCTGCCACTCCCTGATGTCATTGACGGCATGGCATACCTGAAGAACAACATACCGGAAGGATGTGAAGGTCTCCTGGAATTTTTCGATAGGACCTATGTGACAGGGACGTTCTGCCGCATACAGCCAGCCAGAGCAGATGGTGACGACAACGTTGCACCAGTGAGAGTGAGAAGGAGTCCACCTTTATTTGCGTCGGATTTGTGGAATGTTCACCAACTGACATTAGATGGAGAATCGCGCACCAACAATCTATGTGAATCTTGGAACCGGAAGTTTGCTTGTCTCATCGGGCACAGTCATCCTTCTGTGTGGACTGTGATAGGTGCATTCAGGAAGGACTAGGCTGAAGTGGAGTTGATGTTCTACCAGAACGCCAATGGTCAGCAACCAAAGAAGAGGGTAAAGAATGCCACAAAGAATCTCCAGGAACGCCTCCACAGCATATGCAGAGACTATGTGGAGCAAAGAAAGGACATTCCCCAGTTTTTACAATGCATTGGTCGTTGTATTCGATGAAAGTGTTAAGTGCTATAATACATAGAATAGACACATGGAGTGAGATTCAATCGACTTTCAACTATCTTTTTCTATATATTATGTCTTATTATATATCATGTGACTTTGATTAACATGTATAAAAGTGAACAAATAGTTAAATTCATTTAATTTTGTCTTTGTTTATTTTTCCTATGATCCCTAAGCACTATCCCATTGACCTGAGATTCCATGATATTGGCTATAGGCAAAGACTGGAGTCCATGATCATAAGTCTCTCAAAAGAGTCTTTTAATCAGGGTTTCCACTATTTGCATATCAATTATTATATACATTAATGTTAAAATTTATTTAAATCCCTATGTATCCTTATATTTAATCCCATTAGACCCCACATTCCCATCCACTTGAAAGCATTTAAGATCAATAACATTAGGCTCCACAAACAGTCTTTTTATTAGAATCTTCAATATTTGCAATGTAATGTATTTCATATTAGGTTAAAATTGTCCCATCACATTTTGAATAAACAGGCCAAACAATTGGTCATGGATATAACTTTTGCAATACCACTAATAATAAATTGTTACATGCATTCTTTTATCAGTATTTGCAGGTGAAAAAGAAATATGCTCCAAATCTTTATTTTGATAATTTTTCTCTCGCATTTTCATTGTTTATGATTTAAAAATAATGTAAATAACACAATATTTACGTTATAAAAGAAAAAAATACATACTTTTCTTGAATGAATAAGTTTTATATCAAATAGTGGGTTATTGTCTCAGTGGGCAATTGTCCTAGTGGGGAATCGTCCTAGTGGGGAATTGTCCTGTGGGGGAATTGTCCTAGTGGGGAATCGTCCTAGTGGGGAATTGTCCTACACCCGTCTTAACCCATTACCAAACAAGAAAGGCTTTTTGACCAGTTTGTAGCAGAATTCTCTGTAAAACTTTATAGACAAAGGAGAATTTGCTCTTAATGAGCAATTTATCATTTTCCCCGCAATGTTTTTTGTCCTATCAGAAGATTATTTTTTAATTTCATCACACTTTGAAATGTCATGTCGTCTGCAAACTCTTTCAACTAGGGACATTCTAAAATTTGACGGTAAAGAGCAATTTCTTCTTTTCCCACAATGTCTTCTGCCCTATCAGAGGAAGATTTTTCAAGTTCATCACATTTCAAACTGTTGTTTGCAAACTCTTTTAATTTGGGACATTTTAAAATTTGGCGGTTAAGAGCAATTTCTCCTTTCCCTCAATGTTTTCTGCCCTATCAGAAGATTATTTTTCAATTTAAAATCGTTTTGAAATGTCGTCTGCAGACTTCTTGAATTTGAGACGGTTTAAAATTTGGCATTTGGTAAAGGTTTAAACTAAAAACTGTGCAAGTGTATGGTATGGTTTAAAGAAACGGCGTCAAACATCCGAAGTTCGAAAATCACTTCTCCGAAAAACGTAAATATGTAAAGGGAGCTATAATGAAAATTGTAGGAAATCGATAATTTTAATCAACCTATAGGCCTTTTCAGAAACTGTTGTTATCTTTTCTTGAAGACTCTTAATCGGAGGTACGAAATGTTCGGAAGCTTCCGGTTTAAGACTTCCGGGTATTAAATAATAACAGCTGACATTGAGAATCATAGATAAACTGCTGCGGGTATTTTAACAATGCCGTCGAAAGTCGTGTTTGTAAAAACTACATTGCAAAGATTGTTGAGGAGGGGAAATATCAAAGTATATCCTTACTTTGTGTTTACTCTCTAGCGGACAATTTACCCCGTTTCCCGAGATAAAACACTGTATACCAACGCGGGTACAACGTTGCGATTCATTTTCAGTGAGAACTCGATCCTCTGCTAAAACATTAATCAAAGTATAGAGTACGATGATGTAGATCTGTTTGATTATTGCCTTAATTTATGATAACATTATTTAAAATCTATTTTGCAATCTAACATTTTCAAATGATATTGTACCATGTAAATGCAAACACAATGAACAGATGATATGATGCAAGCTGATCAAACCTACTTAATAAATGTTCCACTTATTTATGGGACATTCCATCAAATTTTGTCCAATAAGAGTGACAAATAAAAGTTAATTTATAAGAGATTATGGAATTGATTTTATTCATGTTTAATGATCGGACTTCAACAAAAATTACACCTACCGAGTAAACGTTAGATTCCTCTGTTTTAAAACATGTCCATACCATTCACTCTACTTAGAATTACTGTTTCCAAGACCCTTCAAGCAGAACTATTTATCCTAATCTGACTTTGCAACGCCAATCGAAATATGATTCCGTCATTATATAGCAACCAATGGCATGCCTCGAAGCCATAAAACACACAACTATGTGTCAACGAAACATGATGTGATGCGCGCCTGTGTATTCGGCAAGCTTCAAAAGATACATATCTTTCACGTCGAGGGTTTTATTGCTTCTTTTATTGGTCAACTGCATAACGTAGGAAATAACATATACATCCTTTTTTATACCCTCTTTATTCGACCAAATACGCGTCAACCCTTTATTAGGTTAATTCCCTATGTTACTGAGATTCAGGTCGTTTTGTTATTTATAAGGTTTATTTCCATTTTGTTTACAGTCTATTTTACCAATTTTCACACCATTTCAGACAGAAGTTCCAACTCACCTACACGTGAAAATTGGGTTGTTTTTTACACTAATTGGGTAGAAAATCAATCCAACCTATAATCACTTTTTCTATGGAGGGTTGGTGGGAAAGAAAAATATGTATAAAGTGTAGATCCA
>OX401408.1:17333962-17406462 GCA_947846245.1 Cerastoderma edule
TTTGTTCTGTTGTTTACCTATCTACGATATAAAGTGGCCGAGTCCATTATTGCGCGGAATAGCAAAAGGATAGGTTGTCTTATCATAAGGGTTTAAACATATTTTGATTTGAAATATTTTTACTACCGGATTCGGACGGAAGCTTTAAGCTTATTGAGTCCCTCTCTTGAGTATGTTTGTATGTAATATGAAGGTAGGTAAGTATACGGTATTAACCCTTTCCCAAACAATAACGATTTTTGACTACTTTGTTGCAGACGACTTTAGAAAACATTGTGGGAAAAGGAAAAATTGCTTGTGACGAGCAATTTCTTCTATTCCAACAAGGTTTTCTGCTCTATCTGAAGAATATTTTTTAATTTCATCACATTTTGAAATGTCGTCTGCAAACTTTTTAAATTTTGGACAGTCCAAAATTTGTTGTTTGGGAAAGGGTTAAAGTAGGTACCTATTTTTAGACCAAGACATTTTGATGTGTTTATGTTTACTTGGCGTTATAGCCGTGATAAACTGTAACTGTAGCAATCGGAACTACTCGGGTATTTCCGTGAGCTGCGAAATACACCTCGGATATAAGTGTAGGGTTACAATTTTTCGGGTAAATCGGCATCCGCCAATTTACACATTTTCTAAGCGTGCACGTTAAGTAGTTCAATGTGTATGGAAGTGTTGGACATCCTTTTTTTATCATTTTTTATCAGTAACTCATACCAAATGGCGAAATTGTTGTTGTGACATGTATAGTTGTTTCCTCAATCAAATCTAACAACTTTTTCGATTTCACACATAAGATTTATCTTTAAACACGAAAGTGAAGTGACGTCATTCCGCTGGGAACCAATATGACGTCATCCCTATTATTTCAGAGGTGTTTTCATTTGATAAAGCCGATGTGTTCAGATTGTAACTGTAGTTGTGAGTTTAACCGTCTAACAGCCCAATATGCTACGTACGTCTTGGAGACTGTAAAGCGAGTGAATCCGGACTACATTCTTGGTTCAAAGAAGGTATTAGTCCGCACAGTGACGTCGGGTGGATAATGAGTAATTCGTGTCAGACCACAGTTTGTTAAGTACTGTCCCTCAGAAAATGGTATGTAACTTCAATGGACTAAGGTGCTAACGCACCCTAGTCCAATGAATCGTAAAACCCTTCCCTTCCTATGTGGTAGATTTGGTCAAGGAATAAGAGTTGGAAGTTAAAAAAAGCTCACCATCAGATGTTGTCCATTAAGCCCAATATCTTGTGTCACATTGACCGAGGCTGATACCCTTAAGGTCCGGCCTATTATCACGGGATAAGTGTAAACCCTAAACGATTCAACGATCATTGGTGTATTTGGTATTCCACAATTGTCCCATTGTAAACCACCAGACTCGTCTATTACCTGGTTAATGGTATACGTCTGGAATAAAAACAGTAATTAATGGTGTATTTGGTATTCCACAGTTGCTCAATTGTAAACCACCAGACTCGTCTATAACCTGGTTAATGGTATACGTCTGGAATAAAGAAAGTGATTAATGGTGTATTTGGTATTCCACAGTTGTTCCATTGTAAACCACTAGACTTGTCTATAACCTGGTTAATGGTATACGTCTGATATAAAGATAGTAATTAATGGTGTATTTGGTATTCCACAGTTGTTCCATTGTAAACCACTAGACTTGTCTATAACCTGGTTAATGGTATACGTCTGATATAAAGATAGTAATTAATGGTGTATTTGGTATTCCACAGTTGTTCCATTGTAAACCACTAGACTTGTCTATAACCTGGTTAATGGTATACGTCTGATATAAAGATAGTAATTAATGGTGTATTTGGTATTCCACAGTTGTTCCATTGTAAACCACTAGACTTGTCTATAACCTGGTTAATGGTATACGTCTGATATAAAGATAGTAATTAATGGTGTATTTGGTATTCCACAGTTGTTCCATTGTAAACCACTAGACTTGTCTATAACCTGGTTAATGGTATACGTCTGATATAAAGATAGTAATTAATGGTGTATTTGGTATTCCACAGTTGTTCCATTGTAAACCACTAGACTTGTGTATAACCTGGTAAATGGTTTACGTCTGGAACATAAATAATTATTAAGGGTGTATTTGGTATTCCACAGTTGTCCATTTGTAAACCACTAGACTTGTCTATAACCTGGTTAATGGTTCACGTCTGGAATGTAAACAGTAATTAAGGGTGTATTTTGATTCCACAGTTGTCCCATTGTAAACCACTAGACTTGTTTCTAACCTGCTTAATGGTTTACGTTTGAAATGTAAACAGTAATTAAGGGTATATTTGGTATTCCACAGTTGTCCTTTTGTAAACCACTAGACTTGTCTATAACCTGGTTAATGGTTCACGTCATGAATGTAAACAGTAATTAAGGGTGTATTTTGATTCAACAGTTGTCCCATTGTAAACCACTAGACTTGTATATAACCTGCTTAATGGTTTACGTCTGGAATGTAAACAGTAATTATGAGTGTATTTGGTATTCCACAGTTGTCCCATTGTAAACCACTAGACTTGTCTATAACCTGGTTAATGGTATATGTCTGAAATGTAAACAGTTATTAAGGTTTATTTGATATTCCACAGTTGTAACATTGTAAACCACTAGACTTGTATATAACCTGGTTTATGGTTCACATCTGGAATGTAAACAGTAATTAAGGGTGTATTTTGATTCCACAGTTGTTCCATTGTAAACCACTAGCCTTGTCTATAACCTGCTTAATGGTTTACGTCTGAAATGTAAACAGTAATTAAGGGTGTATTTGGTATTCCACAGTTGTCCCTTTGTAAACCACTAGACTTGTCTATAATCTGGTTAATGGTAGACGTCTGAAATGTAAACAGTAATTAAGGGTTATTTGATATTCCACAGTTGTCCCATTGTAAACCACTACACTTGTCTATAACCTGGTTAATGGTATACGTCTGAAATATAAACAGTAATGAAGGGTGTATTCGGTATTCCACTGTTGTCCCATTGTAAACCACTAGACTTGTCTATAACCTGGTTAATGGTATACGTCTGGAATGTAAACAGTTATTAATGGTGTATTTGGTATCCCCCAGTTGTCCCATTGTAAACCACTAGACTTGTCTATAACCTGGTTAATGGTATACGTCTGGAATGTAAACAGTTATTAAGGGTGTATTTGGTATTCCACAGTTGTCCCATTGTAAACCACTAGACTTGTCTATAACCTGGTTAATGGTATACGTCTGGAATGTAAACAGTTATTAAGGGTGTATTTGGTATTCCCCAGTTGTCCCATTGTAAACCACTAGACTTGTCTATAACCTCATTATTGGTTTACGTTTGGAATATAAACAGTAATTAAGGGTGTATTTGGTATTCCGCAGTTGTAACATTGTAAACCACTACACTTGTCTATAACCTGGTTAATGGTTTACGCCTGGAATATAAACAGTAATTAATGGTGCATTTAGTATTCCACAGTTGTAACATTGTAAACCACTAGACTTGTCTATAACCTGGTTAATGGTTTACGTCTGGAATATAAACAGTAATAAAGGGTGTATTTGGTATTCCACAGTTGTAACATTGTAAACCACTAGACTTGTCTATAACCTGATTAATTGTTTACGCCTGGAATATAAACAGTAATTAATGGTGTATTTAGTATTCCACAGTTGTAACTTTGTAAACCACTAGACTTGTCTATAACCTGGTTAATGGTTTACGTCTGGAATATAAACAGTAATTAATGGTGTATTTAGTATTCCACAGTTGTAACATTGTAAACCACTAGACTCGTCTATAATCTGGTTAATGGTTTACGTCTGGAATATAAACAGTAATTAATGGTGTATTTGGTATTCCACAGTTGTAACATTGTAAACCACTAGACTTGTCTATAACCTGGTTAATTGTTTACGCCTGGAATATAAACAGTAATTAATGGTGTATTTAGTATTCCACAGTTGTAACATTGTAAACCACTAGACTTGTCTATAACCTGGTTAATTGTTTACGTCTGGAATATAAACAAACTTCAATAGTGTACTTGGTATTGCGCGATTGTTTCATTAAACATCATCAAACTCTTCTTTTACCTGGTTATTGGCTTACGTCTTGAATATGAACAACAATTATTGATGTTATTATCGTCGGTGTCACACCCTTGTAGCTACTGAACGTGAGGGTTTGAAAGAGCTAGTTTAAACTTGGTTATTTTAATCGTTTTGGAAAGAAGCTAGAAGCGTATTAGTTTCGCAGTCGATGACTACTTCCTGGATACATAACCAATACTAGTGGTGTTTTGTAGGATAGTCACGGTATTGTTACCTAGTCGGTATGAGAGACTACGGTGGCACAGTGGTGACATGTTTGCGAGTTTTTCTCTCGTTATTTCGACCTTCTAACTCGGAATAACGAGAAATAAAAATCGCATACATGTCACCTCTATGCCCCCGTAAGAGACCGGCGCTCTATAGTGCGAACAACTTCCCCTGACGTTGATAACCTCTATAATCATAAGTTCACACTACGTTGGGTTTCTATATATATATCTCTTCGGAACTTTCCGTCAATTTTTTATCTAATTTACCGAACGATTCCGACGATGAACGATCTCTTGGCGGTTATTGAGTTATACTGCGTCATCCCATTCTTCTTTATTCTTGCATAAAGATCAACGTCAGGTGAATTTTCCCGCAATATACCAGTGCACCACTGTTCTCACAAGTGTTCAGGGTCATAATTCAAGATCACCGACCGAATCAATAACGCTGGTGTTGTTATTAGGCAAAGGATGCCCCTTTGGATACTTAGAAAGTCCTAATTAAAGTTTTGAGCGTTATATCTCGGAAACGAATACTTGTTCATTGCCATATGTCGTTCTCCAACACTTTGTTGAATAGCTAAGCGGGCTGTCTTAAAGGTTAATCCCTGGTCGACTTGCGGTTGATCCGCTCTACGAGTTTAAAATGTATTCCCATTTCATCTTCTACTGTGTTTACGAAATCTCCGTTACGTCTACGTTTTAATTTATGTATGTTAAATGTTGGAAAATGCGATATGTTTTATATACTCATACATTGAGTGTTTGTTTCCATTTTTCTTTAATATTTCTATGTATTTCTACTGGGGTGATCAGATAACATGTTAATAAGACACATTGTATATGATGAAGCCCTAGTAGACAATAATTAGACGAAATGGAAATGAGTGTAAAACTGATCATATGGGACTAGACTGTCTAAAGTACACCTCTTGTTTGTAATACAACAGTGTAACAAAACGCTTACCTGTTTTTGGTGACTGTAGACCTCCAACACAACAATAAATATATAAAACAGACAGCGACTAGAAATGGCCATGTTTAAAACTACACCGATTACTAAATACAGTTGAAACTTGAGCACTAGAAGGAAGTTAAACAATAACTCCTTAAACAGCCGTCTGCATGCATAGATTATTGAAATGTTCGGTCCCAAAACAAAATGGACAAAACATGTGGTCATAGAATTATTTTCCGCCTTTTCAATAGATATATTTATACTTGGTGTGTTGTATGTGTACATGTGTTTAAATTTCATGTTTTAAGTTTTGATAAGTACATGCGAAACCATAATGTTTAGTAAAAGGGTTGCATGAAGACATTCTATCTTTTCATTTCAAGGAGGCAGACTTGATGACATGCACAGCAGACGACTCATATGAACATTGTAAATGAAAAACGCTAAAGAAAAAAGCACTACCCTAACAGCGTGAGGTATTCGTGATTTTAACACAACGATCGTTTCTAGTCTTAGGCATGGTGCTTTCCTGAAACCCCCACTTTTCAAATTTTGATAAAAAAAAGTGGGTGTTTCAGGAATTTTGCTTTTTCCAATTAACACCTTCCTACGGCCTTAGGTCAAATTATAGTTATAGTCTGTTTCTTAGGATGATTTAATAAAACAAGACAATGTTTTTTTATACATTTATATCATCTTTTTTTGGATAATTTAATGAATCTTATCTAATATTATAATGTTAACTTATAAAAATCTTCTTTTTTTACATTAAAACAGGCAATATTATAATTGATCATTAATAAATTAATTATAGTTTTCTTCTTTTTTTTCAGGGTTTCACAGGAATATGAAAAATAGAAAGCTTTTGATTAAGAAAACTGCTTGCAAACTGTTAATCTTGTCTTTTTCAATGTATCAATTATCAGTTTTAAACTATAACTAATATATTTTAAAAAAAGATCAAAGAAACCTAATTAATCTTAATTAATTGATATAAACTGTTATACTTTGATATATTAATAATAATAATAATTTATTGGCAACTCTGATTATTTAATATCAATATTCATTTATGGTCCTTATAATATTAATGTACTTAGACATAATTTATCAAATCTTAAATTATAAATATTTTACATTTATATCTCCTTATGCAGCAAATATTATACCATAGGTAAAACAGACTATAGTCCGTAACCATGGGTTACATAAATTAAAAGTGGGTGTTTCAGGAATTTGAAAATTAAAAAGTGGGGTTTCAGGAATATGAAAATTAGAAAGTGGGTGTTTCAGTAATAAACCTTTAAGGATATATGTTGCATTTTGTGATCTCTATCTGCTGTCTACTGATTGTTTTGATAGGAACACCGTACGCGATTAAACGACAAAGGTTTAAGTATTGTTTTAAAACAATTGTTTCCCAAAAGTGAGAATAATAGAACAGTGCTGTACGTAAATACGTAAACAGGAAGTTAACGAACTCCTTGATGGTAAAATTAATCCCAAAACTGTAAAGCTTGTAAACGTAATCTGTCGACAATCTGCGATCCCTCAGCATAGCGTCACATCAATACGTTAACATGGGGCCCTGGGCCGATCTCACAAACATTCCTAACGTTAGGTCTACGTTTACGTTATTGTACCATTGACTCTCAAAGGTAGCTTTGTTATTGTGAAATATAAAAATAAAAACGTGTTTAAGAGTACAATAAAGATTTTACATGTAGGACTTGTGTTTCGTTCATGTCAAAGTAAACGCTTTTCTGGGCTATAATTTTCCTCTTCATTTTTACGCTTACGCGGAAATATATCGTACACATCTTTGTTTTACCGACACCTTGTCCTCATACTCCGCCTAATGCTGGGTATACGCATAGGCCTGGACCACATGATTATAGATACGTTAAACTCGTCCTCGATAAACCACAATTTAACATATCTACTGCAAAGCGTAAGGAATTTTATAAATCAATGAGGAAACTGTTTATTGCTCTATGTTGGTATTTTATCCTTTTGTCACAATAGTTTTTCCCAATAATGTAAGGAAAATCTTCCCTTTCTTCTCTTCATTTATGTCGTTATGCTTCTGGTTTCATATTGAACTGATTGCGCATTTTTATATGAATTATTGGGATAGCGACTCTTGGAATGTAACTTTCTTCCATGTTCGATTGAATAACGGCGCATGGGGAATGGAACATGTAATAACCATTGGCAATTACTTTAACCCTTTACCAAACGCCAAATTTTCTACTGTCCCAAATTGAAAGAGTTTGCAGACGACATTTCAAAATGTGATCAAATCGAAAAATAATCTTCTGATAGGGCAGAAATCAATGTAAATAAAGGAGAAATTGCTCGTTAATAGCAATTACTCTTTTTCCCCACAACGTCTAGCAGAGTCGTCTATACCAAATTGGTCAAATGTCGTTATTGTTTGGTAATGGGTTATAGTGATACGGGGAGAGGTATGACGAGCAAACCGCCCCTTGTTTCATACCGGTTTCAGTGTCGAGTAAAGCAATTCATCATGGTTCATTTTCAAGACAGATAAGTTATTTCCACGTCGTCTGCTGCAACAAGACCAGAATGAGCAAATTGTTCATGAGCATATTGTTCAGGGCTGTAGAATAGAAGTTTATCTCTTTTTGAGACAGCACATTTCATATAAATTAAAATGTCTTCTAGTAAGACGTTTTGTGCTTTATATAAAGGGGAAATTATAACCACAGCCGACAGGAAGTTTCTACTTGACTCCATATTAATCATCGTTCAAAAGGACCGTCTGTTTTTGTACATACAAATACTTCCTCTTCTTCGCCCACGGTCGTACATGGATGTTAATTGTTTAAGTGCTCGAAACTGTATCGAAGTTAAATAGTGGTGATGCACCAACAATAAAAGAAAACACATTCAAAGAGATGATTTTATTTATTCATTAATAAGCAATGGCTACACAAAGGCACACTATAAACACAAAAGATGCTTAATACTTAATTTCGCCTTTTATCTAACAATAGTTGCAAAGTGGATGCCTTCAAGTACAAATAAGAACATGCAGTTTCACCTTCATTGGGATTCAACAGAACATTCGACAATTATATACTGTAGTTATATGATTATTCTTTTCAAATAACTTGAACCATGTTTAGGATTGAAACGTCGCTCTAATTGGCAAGACAAGTCCACTATTACCGATCTGAGACATAACATTCCGCTTCAGCAGCTCGAAGACAGGGTCTTCTGAATGCTTTCGGGAATAAGTTATTGAAGTAGTACTCCCTGGAAGTCCTCCGTTTAGACGTGTTTTATTGTTTTATCGTTTGAGAATTAAACAAGTTTCCCAACTATAACTTAAAAAAGAAATTGTCTTCTTTGAAAAGGAAAGGAAACAAACTAGACATATTCTTTTTTTTATTTAATTTCAAATACCGTCAGCAGCATAAGTTGAGTCACGTAATTATTTTGGACAAGCTTTTAAAATATATTGGTTGAAATATTCAGATTCGTCTCTGTCATGTTCGAGTATGTTCCCTTCAAATAGTACACATGCTCTGCTGTTTGAACTCAACATGTCTTGTGGCTTCAAGTGTATCTAGTCACAGTCCCTGAAAAAATGAAAGAAAAGACAATGTTTTACTTTAAACTGTCTTAATTAAGGTAGAATATCCATAATCCGCCATTTTAAAACTTATTCTTTCGTCGGATTACTTCGGCCGTTCTCGGTAAACATCGGTCGGGTCGGAACAATTCGTTTTTAACCGAAAGGTTCCGGCCATAACCGGTGTATACCGAGAACGACCGAATTAATCTGACGAAAGAATCGAGTTTCGAAGTTGCGGATTATGGGTATTCTATCTTAACGTATAACAGGGAGCCTCCGTGACTAAAAAGTTGAAATACTCAAATTGAAATGACAAGACTCCTCTTTGTATGGGTTCAACAAACATAAACGTCAGATTGTTATTAACATGCGAGATAGGTTTGATCCGCCCTTATAGACAGTCAAGTAAGGGATCTTCCATCATCACTAATGAGCCAATTTTCTCTTGTTTAAACCCAATAAACCAAAGCAAACAGACTTATAAGATATTTTGCTCTAAACCTTCGCTGTCCTGTCTAACTTCCACATGCTGTGATAGGATGGTGTGCGTATGTTCCTTTTGTCATAGTGTTCTAGGACACAATAAAATAAAGGTCAGTCTCGTTTTTCTGCATTCTAAAATAAACCATGCAGTTATCGCTATTTTAATTATGATATTCATTGATGGAATTTATCGTTATAATATCTTTCTAATATCATTTTTTCCATTTTCTATGAAGATAACATACTAGTTATCTACTCCCGATGTTGAATGGTTTGCTTTTATAAATGGTGATGTGTTCTTTTTAAAACTCGTCAATGGGACGTGTTATATTGGGAACGCACCCAGCCTAGGGTACTGATAATTACTGACTCTGTACTTACTTGATGCAGAACTTAAGATCGACGCACATGAGTTCCTTTGTCTGATCTTTCAGTCTCAAGGTCACGTCAAACGACCCTGTTAGCTCTACAGGGAGTGTTGGTAGAATCATCGATAGCTGTTTTACCTCGTAAACTTTCTGAATAAGAAAACAGGCAACGGCTAAACATTGCTTACAGATCATCAAATCTCCATTTCATGACAATTAATCTATCGTGTCCTGATATCAGACGAAATAACAAACAAACAAATAGTAAGTAAAGTTAGCTACGATTTCCATTATAGAAAAGAGTGTTGGTAAAATAAGCTGCTGTAGCCCAAAAGAGCTAGTTTGTATTTGACATTAGAATGAAAAGGAATTTGTTAATTGTGCGTTTCAGTTCACGCATTATTTGGTTAATGATTATGCTATTAACGTAGCATTTGGAAGGCAATGTCCTGTTAAAGATTGTTGTTGTTGTTGTTGTTTGATGAGCGATATGAATGTTTTCAGTGTTTTGGTTCGTCAGTGTCTAAGTAGAATATCTACCAATCAGAATCAAGAATATCTGAGATATTCTTTTGGTTGAGTATGCTCAACAAATTATTATCTAGGTTCACCTTTAGTTGATATTCGATAACGGATCATAAATACTTTCTTCGAGCAATGGTCAAAGGTATACAATACAATATTTAATTTTTGAACACTTGTTCTAGAATAGCTTATTCTGTGTCTTCTCCTCCCACCTGTTTGATTGGACATGTACACTTGTTCCCCATGGCCTCGATAATGGACGGGCACCTGTTGGATACCATCTTCATGTACATACACACGTCCGCCAGGTGGCAGAGTTTAGAGCCAATCAGCGGACACATGTCTCGATACTCGTCCCCCACCTTCATCTTCAGCTCCACGTCACCCTGGTAACGAGAACAAGATAAGACATGGAAACCTGTAACCTTGGATAAGTATACCAGAACAATACTTGATATTGTAACTGTAACCTTGGATAAATATACCAGAACAACTCGGATAAATATACCAGAACAATACCAGACATGGAAACCTATAACCTTGGATAAATATACCAGAACAATACTAGACATCGAAACCTGTAACCTTGGATAAATATACCAGAACAATACCAGACATGGAAACCTATAACCTCGGATAAATATACCAGAACAATACTAGATATGGATACCTGTAACCTTGGATAAATATACCAGAATAATACTAGACATCGAAACCTGTAACCTTGGATAAATACACCAGGACAATACCAGATATGGAAACCTGTAACCTTGGATAAATATACCAGAACAATACTAGATATGGGTACCTGTAACCTTGGATAAATATACTAGAACAATACTAGACATGGAAACCGGTAACCTTGGATAAATATACCAGAACAATACTAGATATGAAAACCTGTAACCTTGGATAAATATACCAGAACAATACTACATATGGAAACCTGTAACCTCGGATAAATATACCAGAACAATACTAGACATGGAAACCTGTAACATTGGATGCATGTACCAGAACAATAAAAGATATGGAAACCTGTAACCTTGGATACATGTACCAGAACAATACTAGATTTAAAAACCTGTAACCTTGGATACATGTACCAGAACAATACTAGATTTAAAAACCTGTAACCTTGGATGCATGTACCAGAACAATGCTAGATATTAAAACTTGTAACCTTGGATGCATGTACTAGAACAGTACAAGATTCGAAAACCTGTAACCATGGATGCATGTACCAGAACAATACTAGATTTGAAAACCTGTAACCTTGGATAAAGGTACCAGGACAATACTAGATATGAAAACCTGTAACCTTGGATAAATATACCAGAACAATACAAGTTATGGAAACCTGTAACCTTGGATGCATGTACTAGAACAATACTTGATTTGAAAACCTGTAACCTTGGATAAAGGTACCAGAACAATACTAGATATGAAAACCTGTAACCTTGGATAAATATACCAGAATAATACTAGGTATGAAAACCTGTAACCTTGGATACATGTACCAGAACAATACTAGATATGAAAACCTGTAACCCTGGATACATGTACAAGAACAATGCTATATATTAAAACTTGTAACCTTGGATACATGTACCAGAACAATACTAGATATGAAAACCTGTAACCTTAGATACATGTACCAGAACAATACTAGATATGGAAACCTATTGCACTGGATACAGGAACAATACTAGAGATTGAAACAGAGCGCTTGAAATTTTGCTTGGAGGCCATAGTTTTGTATAAAAGATCATTTCGAGTCTTAACGAAAATTGATAAGTACTATCGATTGGTTATGATTCTGTTTAATTCCAAGCTTATCCTCAATACATGTATGTGTTATCTTTAAAAACTATTTTATACGGGTATGTTCTCAAATCTGTTTACATCTCAAACGTGATCAAGTTGTAACATATCACATCGCCTTTTACAGCCCGCATATGTTGTATAACCAAGGATCTCTAGATGTATGATGGGTTCATTACTCACCGAAATGACCTGTCCACTCACACCCACGTCCTGATGTACGTTAAGCGCCCCCGATATGGTGATCTTACTACCGAGTATCACGGGATCGGGATCCACACTTAGTGACGTCAGCGTGATGATGTTGGAGCTGTTGTCACAGTTAGTCCAGTTCAGGCCCAGAAGTCTAGGCGAGTCGGTGCGGGGTTCGTCTCTCCTCGGTGGGAACGGACCTATCTGGAATACACGATGGAGTAGTACAGGAGGTGTTACTGGGCTCTCTTAAGGTAGAATACCAATATTCCACCATTTTGAAACACATTCTTTAGTCGGATTACTTCGGTCGTTCTATGTATACCTCGGTCGGGGTCTGGAACTATTTGCATCGAACCGAATAGTTCCAGACCCCGACCGAGGTTAACCGAGAACGACCGAAGTATTCAGATGACAGAATGAGTTTCAAAATGGCAGATTATGGGTATTCTACCTTAATGCATTCTTCATATGGTCATTCCATATTGTTTGAATTATTTATCTACACCCATTGTACAATAAAGACTACAGACATTGTTCAATGAAAACGATGTATGATTTAAGATAAAACACGATTGTTTTTTATATACTCGGTTAAGTCGGTATACTATGTTCCATCATGCATATCATAGTTATACTGTTTGATCTTAGAAATAATTTATAAATTCTTTTGAAGCAACACTGGCATTCTATTGTTGTAGCTTAAAACTCCCAAAGTTTTGCGAAAAGGAAGAGAAAGGATAAGGAAGATGAAATGGAGGAGGAGGAGATGCAGTAAAAGAAGAAGAAAAGAAGAAGAAGAAAAGAAAAAAAAGAAGATGAAGAAGAAGATGAAGAAGGTGAAGAAGGATAACCTGAAACTCCTCCACATCGTATCCATGAAGGCACACAGCACCAGTCAATAAAACAACAACCGCTAACAAACCCTTCATCATTACTTCGTTACGAATAATGAGAAATGATTTAATCTTAGATTTTTCTTTGTTTGGTGTGTTACGCTATAGGCCGGAAGAAAATGCTCTTGTATGATAAATGAAACCGAAGCATCACGTGAAAACCTCCCCGCGTCACGTGTACAGGCATGTGGGCTATGTACTCGTATATGTGTCTTTATCTGTAACTATAGTTGCTTAAAACAAATACAGAATCTCAATTTTTGGCAACTGGATACATTATATTCATTGAATTATTTGAAGAAAAAGAGATATCGATCTGATAGTAAACGTTTATACAAAGGAATATCTTGTATCTGTATAATGCATATATCGGCTGTAAAAGCCACTTGGGGGCGCAAAATGTTTTTCTTTCAAGTACAAAGATCCTGAATGTTTTTTTTTTCCTGTCCTTGCCAAGTTTTAGTTTCACAAACAAGGCCTTTTTTTTCCGGGTCAAAGTCTATACTCCCTCTATGATCGTAATATTCGACAAAGCTTCCCGCATCTACTCCGTCTTTCGTCTTTCTGTTTGATAGCAAGTTGTACTTCCACGTTTATTAACTCAGACATTGCGTTTCCGATGTCTTTCCCATTATTTAACGTACTCATCTTTATAACCTGAATGTCTGGGATCTTCCGTTCAAAAAAAGTCGTCCACCCCAACAAATATATTCCGTTTCATGAACTGACGTACTATGAGATATACGAGCTTCATGTACACATTCTTACACATTATATGTTGAGGCATAACCTGAAACAAATATAGATTAACAATGATGCAGGATCAAAAGGGTGACAGCAATTTTGGAGGCGAATTCCATGTCCCAGGTACGATGAAGAGGAGTTTGGATTCTCGATCCATGCAGAGAACTCGCAGTCGACGGGCGCGAATGACCTAAAACATCGACCATCGACTGCGATTTTTTCTGCAGAGTGTTAGACGTAACGTCGTTTAAAGCATGGGTTACCATATACCACTAGCACCGGAAAGTCGTTGGTCAACTCATGTGGGGTACACAATGTGGCTATCATTGGCAAAGAAGGGTGAAAATACCTGTTCTGTCACAGGCGCAGCCATCTTGTTCGGACATAAGATAGTACACATCGGTCTTGTTAATCCCTCGCATGTTGGTTACAAGTCTGGAAATACCCCATCCCCATTGCAAACGGTGACGACTTATTGGAACATGAGGGGTGTGTTAACACGAGAAACGTACTTAATTAAAAATTAAAAACAAAATCCTATGGACCACTGCCGTAAATCGGTGGATTAGATTGTCTGAGAGACTGCGATTGCATTGATTACTAAAACTTCAAAGCTGCTGTGTCATTATCTTCACAAATAGCTTTGATTTCGAACGTAATGTGTGAAAACAAAGATTAACGTGTATGTCTCATATAGACTAACTGTAATTCAATACTCATTCAAACTAATTGACAAACTACCGTTTACGACAAGTCTCCTGTATCGTATAATTTCCTTTTTATTTCTATCAGGTGTACCTGAGTTATTGTTTCAAGCGCCAACCTGCGGGTGTGGGTTTGATTTATCATTATAGCGGCACCCATCTTGCCACTTTTAATCAATCCACACTCGCAGCGAGTATTGGTAGACGTGTTTACATGACGCAAACTTGAGTTTCATTTATTTAACTTGTAAAAACTTGTTTCACAACCTTGTTACAAAAACTTGCCATAAAAATTCCGGTTCTTGAATCTTTAGGCTGTTGAAGCTCGAAACGATCCCAGGTTTGTGGAGTTGTGGTAGTGACAATGTGTGAGATTAACAAGAACACCTACAGGGTATGTGTATCATCATTTTCCTCATCCGGGTAACTTGAGGATACCGGTACATATACTTACATACACTTGTTTGGCGGGAAAATACCGGATGTCGGCGGAGTGCACAACTAAGAAGTATTGGGCGATCATTTCGCAATCGTTTGCGTAAAAGAGTTATATTAGTGAATTAAGTAGACCCATTACGTATTGAGTTATAATCAATAAACATTAAATGAACGACTACACAAGTAAATAGAGACCCTCGTCTGTGAATGGGAGAACGACGAGGTGCGTCCGTTTCAAATCATTCACACTGAATGGGGTTTCTTTATGAGAGCCCATTATTGAAATTCTCATTCGAGTAGCAAAACACAACAAAACGTTTATAACCACTACAAAGGTTAAACCATTGCCCTCATGTGTGAATAGTGGCTTGTCCGACTTAACAACGCGTACAAACAACAATTGCAGCATTCGCGATGTTATATTGTAGTCGTGAAGGGGTCTTGCGTGCCCAAAGGTTAATGTTGGCCTCTTAGAACTCGAGGGTCCCCGGTTCGAGCCATACATGCAATTCTGGTTTCGTGGGAGAGTCCTTTGACCAGAACCTTCAGAGCCCTAGCCTTGTACAGGTGGATCAAGGAAAGCTTTAACATACCGGACAATTGTTGACACGACGTTAAACACCATTCCATTTTATCTTCTTCTAGAAATGCTTGAAAAACAAGTTAATTGTATGTTTAAAGCAACGAGTCGAACTTCTTCCCCCGCCATACAGTATGACTACACCGATTTAATGTTCATGTACTAAAGGTATTGTTAAACAATGATCAAGTATGTGCTCTTAACGCTATCTCAACACTTTTCTAGCTGTGTAACAGCTTCTCTGGGATTTACCAGTACTGACAAGGGTCCGGGTGTCTTGCCCTGTGGCATTCTCGATAAATCAGAGACGCTGATGACTACTGAACATGAGACCCCGAGTTACACGTTGAAGGAAGAATAACCATAATCCGCATTTTGAAACATTTTATTCGTCGGGTTAGTTTGGCGGTCGGTGCCGGAACTATTCGGTTTAATGCGAATTGTTCCGGTCCCGAACGATGTATACCGAGAACAACCGACGTTATCCGACGAAAGAATTATTCTCTAAATGATTGATTATGGGTATTCTACCTTAGACACTTGGCAACTCAGGACCATTGGGTTGTAGTTGGCAATCCCCTGATAGTATATGAGAATTATCTGATGTGTGAAAACGAGACCACGCCAACTATGTGAAGTTTACGCCTCAAACCCACCAATTACTTTTTCTTTCAGAATAATAAACTAAGATCTTGGGGAAAATGTTGTGCATGATTAATTTTTATTAATTCTAATCAGGAAATGTTATCTATAATTAATTACGTCGCGGTTTTCCAACAAGAGTACTTACCAGCATGGAACAGGTCTGATTTCAGGTAGATTTTTTTCCACAGATTTCCAATACATTTTTCTCAAATTAGGAATACCATGCTCCAGTTTTGATCGACCTGTATATTAATTGTGACTGCGTATCGGAGGAAAATTGATTCTTAATTGATAAATTGTATGATTTCGGTGGGTTGCCTGTGTACAGTTCTCGATCTGTTCACACACACACAAACCTGCTTCTGATACACCCTGAACAGACGGGGATATCGTTTCTGTTTGTTTGTTATAGGCTGTTTATTTCAAACGTGTTTTGACAAAATGTTTTGTGGAGGGGGAGGGGCTATGTCATGACAATGTGTTTATGTAAAGTTTTTGAAAATTGTTTTTAAAAAGACGATTTAATGGCAAGATATCTAGTGATAAAGTTTTATCTTTTTAATTAGTTGATAAGAAAATACTTGCGTAATGTTGTAGAAATGGTAACTATAAGACACAGAATTGAGAAAACATTTTGAAACCCATTTATAGTAACGGATTATTTTCCCATCAACATTTGAACAAACACGTCTTGTTCGTAATTGAACGCTCCTGCACCAAAACCGGAAAAAATGTATCCGGTTATTTCCGTGGTTTGCCGGACTGTACCGATCTGTAATTGGAAATCGGTGTAAACAAGACGCCGCTTCCATATAAATATTACCATATCTACGCGGGACAGGCATGTTGGGGACTGGTTCGCTGGTATACTGGATACGGACCAAACAACGACGTGATAAAGTAATAAACCATTCCGAATTATTGTGTTATGATAGGTGTGTTATTTCAAGCCTATCTGATGTCTGTTCTGTTTGGAGAAAAAGATGAAAATAGCCTCATAAAGTATGGATAATGATTTTGATAGTGACAATGTGATGTGGCATATATTAATTGTCTCAATGTGATGTGGGATTTATCAATTATCTGACCTTGGTTTACTCGTGATTATAAATCGACAAGTAACCTCGTTATGTTGAAGCTGGAGGATTGCGTGGTTTGTATATGATAAGGATATTCCTGTTCTACCGTCTAATGAGCTCAATCCCTCTACAGAACTATAACTGTGTTGCTATAGCTACTGTTTGTTTGACGACATACTATTTGTACACGAGATCTCGTCCTTGTATGTTTACCTGATCTGTAACATGGCATATCGAACAACAAACTCATGTTTATCATAACAGTATCTTATTGTGTGTTGACGTCAATCGATTTGATATGAGTGATGAGAACAAATCATTGTTCCCCACACACACACACATTGCCAACCCTGAATGTTAAATATCTCTAAGTTCAATCAACTTTTGGTTTGTGTATCGGTTTATCGGCTAGATACCAAGGTGTTGGTATAGCAACTTGGTCCACAGCCTTTTGCGTAAAGGTGAAATTCAATTTTCCACTTCACGTAACGAGTAGGGGTCAAGGTTGTCATAGTCAAGGTCAAGTTCACGTAAAGGTTACATAAAGGTCACATAAAGGTCGACGTTGTGGCTAAGAGTTGGTCTATACATTATATCACGTGTTGTAGAACGACCTTGAACTGTTGCTCGTGGTGCTAAGGGTTTGGTGCCAAGGACACATATTTGTCAAGAGAACCTGCTGCACTTGGGTCGGTCAGAATATCATTTTGAGACGAGTCCGTATTTTTGAAGCTACATTTTATAAATAATTGATCGAGATCTGACTTTCGTTTTGAATCCGTAATTTTTAACAGTTTATTTTACTTAGTCCGACACATGGTGTTCATGCCGTACCAACAAGTTTTCACTTATGTTACTTATGTAACAGCTTTCCTGAATCGTCCAATACTAGTCACTCCCATGAAACCACTGGTGTCAGTAGGGCTCGAACCCGGGACCCCCGGTTTTTAAGTCGACCACATTAACCACGCAGGACCCTCGACAACAATTTAGATTGTCTGGCTACACTCGTTCCCGAAACCGTCTGTGCCTGGTGTGAAAACCCGTCTATTCACGTAGAATGGTTTTATACGACACGCGGCTGTTGTAATCATACCCAGATATTTCTACTGAATCATGTGCAATAGATCGATCTAAGATCAAAATGTGTTTTATATAAATGGTCATTGAATGACATTACAATAAACAATCGTTTTCTATGTGGATAAGGAGAATCAATATTTGGATGCCAGTGTTTTACAGTCGACAAATGTTGAGCAGTTGAGGGTAGCAGTGAGGGAGGGGTGGGGGCGGGGTGGCGGTGGGGGTGGGGGCGACTACCTACTCAATGACCCAAAGGTCGTTTTTGTCTACCTTGGTCTGGTAATCTTAGTTATCGAGAAACATTAATGTAACGTGAAAGCTGATCATAATCGGTGGTTTGTTTTTCATTCGGATTTAATCCCACAATGAATTGGGGCAGTTTGTCGAATAGCGTGTTGTAAGGGGAATTATACTTTGGTGCGCTCGGGCAGACATAATTCAAAAGAAAACGTTGCACCCAATCAGTCCAAAAAAGGTTCTAGTTAGACCGATACATTAACAATTTTGTTGAAAAAGTTGTACACCAGATCAGCCTATTAAGGGTTCTAGTTAGACCGATACATTAACAACAATGTTGGAATAGTTGTACACCAGACCAGTCTATTAAGGGTTCTAGTTAGACCGATACATTAACAACAATGTTGGAATAGTTGTACACCAGACCAGTTTATTAAGGGTTCTAGTTAGACCGATACATTAACAACAATGTTGGAATAGTTGTACACCAGATCAGTCTATTAAGAGTTCTAGTTAGACCGATACATTAACAACAATGTTGGAATAGTTGTACACCAGACCAGTTTATTAAGGGTTCTAGTTAGACCGATACATTAACAACAATGTTGGAATAGTTGTACACCAGATCAGTCTATTAAGAGTTCTAGTTAGACCGATACATTAACAACAATGTTGAAATAGTTGTACACCAGACCAGTCTATTAAGGGTTCTAGTTAGACCGATACATTAACAACAATGTTGGAATAGTTGTACACCAGACCAGTCTATTAAGGGTTCTAGTTAGACCGATACATTAACAACAATGTTGGAATAGTTGTACACCAGATCAGTCTATTAAGAGTTCTAGTTAGACCGATACATTAATAACAGTGTTGGAGAAGTTATACTCTAGATTATATATATTTTACGTTCATTCCCATCTAACGGGAAGTTGTGCCTCTCTAACGTATGATGTATATAAACAAAAGTTTATCAATCTGACCTCAAATCCTCAACAAACATAAGAAATTATCTAGGTAAATGTCATCAAAAATCATATTCTACTTGACTGGGACAAAGCAGAAGCATTTATGTCTTTATCGCAATGCTTTCTCGAAGCTTCAGATACACCCGTCTTTAATTAGATGTTTAACGAGTAATAATCCCAGGCTTGATTTGTCTGATACCGGATCCTATCGCATTGAATTTCTCCCTTTTATTGATGATTGGGTTTAATATAATGGAAACCAAAAACCACTTCACGGTTTAACGTAATGGATTATCGGCTTAAGAATATCATATTGGAATATAGATGGTATCTAGTTTGCGGTTCAATAAATACTTGTAATATAACTGTCTAATCTATGTCGAATGTCTGATCTGTGTCGAACAGTTTCGGTATTGTGGCTTTGCCGTTTTAATGAATTTTTAAAATGAAAAAGGAAACATTAGTCTTCTGTTACAACATCAACCAAGTTGGGGTTGCTATAAGCGAAAGGACATGTTATCATAGTTTTTTATACCAGACCAATCTACATAGTAGACGTCAGGGTTCCATTCTTCTAAAGGACTTAAGGAAAAAAATGCGTTTCTCAAAACTGATAACCATGGATATTATCATAAATAAAAGTACAATATTGTACTGTGATGTGTCATTGGAAGCGTCTCGGAGAGACATTTCAAATACTGTGTTACTTTGTAACATTGATCAGCCCAATATTGAAATAAGGTACGTTGTTTTGAACTTGGGCACGTTTTTAGCATAAAATGATTAGTAAAACGGTACCCAGCAGTTACCATTTCCAAACAGCACAGAACATTTATAACTTCAATACGGTTATACGGAAACCATTTTTAGGAAAGCAGCTCTTGTTACAATGATTTGTTCACTGTGTCCCTGCAGGTGCCCGAAAGCCATTTAATAACATCGAGTATTATGTACGAGTATGATTCTAACAGCTTTTTATTGCTGATGGTTTATCAGTGAGAACTTGTTTGTTTTGTAACTGCATGTACACCATTAAAGTTGCTTTGTTACCGGAGAGAAAAAAAAATGGAAGTCAAAAAATGTCGCTAAAACAATACGGTCGTTGTATTTTTGTATGACATACAATTAAATGAATTATTGATAGCGTAATTCATTTAGGAAGTTTCAATATATCTAAGTATGTACTGCTTGTATAGGTAGATCTCAAAAACCGTTGCAACGGTCTTTGCTCTAAATACATATCAATACAAGGTATACAGGCTCTAAAAAGTTAATACGGACTACTATTGCTTGCAATGGCTATTTTGTGGGGCGTACCATACAACAGGGCATATGTTGTACAGTTTTAGAGAACTTAAGTTTTAACTTCAAATTTTCTTACATCTTTGAAACAAACACCTTTAAAGAACATGATGTTTATGTTTTCAGAACGCCTCATACCAGACACTGTGAAGGGTGACAAATGAAATGTTCAATTTCAGTACCCAGACATGATTTTAAACATCTCGAACATGTGTTTTGTTCGTGTACGATTAACATTAGTGTTGACGCTGTAGGCATTCGGTACTCGGTTTTGGCAGTTTCCGGATAAATTAAAATGAGGAAACTAGAAGATGTGTGACCGTATGAAGCAGACGACAACAGGATTTACGTGTAAATAAGTGTGCTGTTATATCTACTCAGACAGAAGATATATGTAAATAAGTGTGCTGTTATATCTACACGGACAGAAGATATATGTAAATAAGTGTGCTGTTATATCCACTCGGACAGAAGATATATGTAAATAAGTGTGCTGTTATATCTACTCGGACAGAAGATATATGTAAATAAGTGTGCTGTTATATCTACTCGGACAGAAGATATACCACGTACCCATAGAGCTAGTATGTTGTCGGAAGGTTGTTTAAGTGACAGGACGTGTAAATGCAACGTCTCTTAATGTGTTTGTTTTTATCATTCAGTGCAGGAGTAATGGTATAAAACAATGTATGTTAAACGAACTATTGGCTATTTCTAGTCTATGACTTTGACACCGGCCATGTGAGTTATGTAAACGACTAATGGAATAACGACGGGTATGACTGCTAAACAGGTCGAATCTAGAACGTTCATGCCATGTCGGAAACAACGACTACACCTACGATAACTTGTAAGTAGTTTATTTTTCTGGAGCCCAACATTGACACCCTAATAAAGGAGAATTTACAAAGTTTGTAGTTCTGAATTTGGTAGTATGTTAAACCGTCTTATAAAGAAAATGATCCAATAAAAACAGACTGATTCATTTTGTGTTTTATTTGGGCCGACCGTCGGTTTCCATGGGTTAAACAAACAGGTCTCATTCTACACTCAATTAATTTGTTTGTCATTATCATATATATATGTACGTGTATATGTATCCATATTGAAGTGTCCATGTTGGCTTAATTGAAAGCTATATAGTAGACAGAGCATGTAAATACTTGACATTCTCTTGTAAACATCGGTTACAATACATTGTGACAACAAGATAAATTGCTGGTAGCAAACAATTTCCTTCTTCAAAATATGGTGCGTAAAATATATGTCTTATTTGAAGCAATGACAGAAGTCTACAGAAAGAAAGAAAACATATTGCTTTCTTTATTATATTGTAGGTAGAAAATAATTGTGACGAAAGAACAATTGGTTCACGGTAGTTTCTATTTTTTTTTCTGCAGCAGACGCGACGAAATGCGGTTTTGAATAAGTTTTGTGTCGCCCGTCTTTGAGTTCGTACTGTATAAGAATCGATATCCGTTGAAATAGGCAGACACAATACAAACAGAAACCAACATGCCACCAGTCTCTTATCATTGTTAGCTTTCTTGTCTTTGATCTCCAATTATACATAATTAATCGTCATATTATCTTTGCAATACCCGAGGAAGAAAGTAAATATATGGCCAAATGGAGTCTAAAGCGCTTCCTTCTTAGTAACAAATGGACATTTATATCAAATGTGTTTCGTTCGCATGATCATTTTTATTTCGTGCAGCAGACGACATTACCGATTTACTTATGTTTGACTTTATGACTGGTCTTAATTAAAAGCACAAGCAGACGACAAACTTCCGTATATGCGTTTAATCCTTTCCCAAACAATAACGACATTTGGCGACTTTGTTGCAGACGACTTTAGAAAACCTTGTGGGAAAAGGAGAAATTGCTCGTTACGAGCAATTTCTCCTTTTACCACAATGTTTTATGCCCTATCAGAAGATTACATCTCATTTTGAAATGTCGTCTTCACACTCTTTCAATTTGGGACAGTCTAAATGTTGTTGTTTGGGAAAGGGTTAAGAGATATTGTTTTCCCGAATAATTTCTATATAGTCAAAATTTTCTCTTAAAATAAAAACAACCCACCCTGCTAGATTCCAAACTTTGATTTCAAATCATATTTTGTTCTAATGTGATGGCAATATCCTATAGTATCCTTTAGCCAAATACAATGTACGTCTCTCGTTGATCTATTTATAGATATAGAGATAGTGAACCCGGTGGAATTCGGGCCCGTCAACTACATCCTGTTAGTGATCAGTGGCATCGTCGGGCTCGGACTCGTGGCCGGGCTGGTCGTCCTGTTCTGTAAGGAGTGTGACCGATCCAGGCAGCTCAAACTGCTTCACGTCAAGGAAAAGTTGAACATCCGGCGGAAGGCAATCAGCGGTATATCCTCCCTTGGAAGGGGCGTGTCTGACGAGAGTTTCTCTGTGTCGGAGAACACCTCCTACATCCAGCTTACGGACACGCCCACTTCGATACGCTGCAGCTCCACCTGGACGCCAAGTCCCGTAACTCGTATCAGTGTTAGTGGCACACCAACTTCCGGTATATTTACCGCCAATTCAAGCAGCACGTGATGCGGAGACCACGTGGTTTACGCCTGTGTCAAAAACTTGAAATAATGCGGAAATGATTCTCACTTCCGGTTTCTCGCGCCGATATCGAGCAGCACGTGACGCGGAGACCATGTGGTTTACGCCTGTGCCAAAAACTTGAAATAATACGGAAATGATTCTCACTTCCGACTTCCCGCGCCGATCTCGAGGATCTATTGACATGATCAGAAGAAAAAGAACACCCGCCATCTTCTCTGACAATGGTGATTATGTGTTTACTTCCGGTAAATTGACTTCAATACGGAACTCGAACGCTATTATGATTTAGTCATTTCCAGTACCTTGGTGTTAATGGGAATGGGGTTGTTTTGTTTGTAATCAAATGACCTCTTATACCATGTCTAGTTTTGTAATGGCAGCTAGAATCCTTACTATAGTTTCTCATTCGATATTATCTGGACGTATCATGTTTTGTTCATGTACGTATGGTGATACTACAGGTACATAGATAGTTTAAGTGAAGGAGTTCTAGGCATTTGTTTGTATCTGAATAATTTCAATATTTTGTTCAACCATGTTGATATTTGTTAGTTCAGAGCAAATTCTCTTTTTGTCACATTCTTTCATTTAACCTCATGTTTCTTTTAAACTATTATAAGTGTATTTACGGCTCGAATATGAATATTTTAGATCCATTGTATAAAAATGGACAACGGGTATGCCGTACATAGGCAGTACTAGAGACTCTAAACAGATTCGTGACGGAGTTGTGACACCCTTTAACATGATTTACTTCATATTCATAACCATATTGCGGCTTGCCTTCAGAATTGTGAAGCTCACCCCTTTAAACGACAGTTTTATTAAAACATCCACATGAAACAATTAGATCAGAGTTTGTCGTTGTTTTAAACCGTTTGATAGTACGAATGCGTTCAGTTTACGAAGCCATGTTCCAGGGATTTCCTTATAAATGATGCATTATGTTGTATTTTTCCCGAAAATTGTTTTATCCCACGTTTGCTTTCCTACGAGAAATCATTAAGTGGTAAATGAGGAAATATGTAATTGTGTGACGACACCTTTTTAAAGTCGGAAGGCATCAAGTTTAACCCTTTATACCATTATGGGAGTTTTTAATGATTGTTCTTAATTGAAACCAACATCTGATTACAAATAGCAAGAGAAAAACCTTTTCTTTTTTTAACATTTAAAGGCCTTTGCCATAGATTTGGACTTTAACTTTTAAAATAGATTGTCTTCAACTGATAAAATGGCAACAAAGATTCCTAAAGTAACACAAGATTTTATCATTGACAGCTTTCCAACCCCGTTTAAACTTTGCAGAAAAGATCTTGACCATTTGTATTGCAGGTGTTGCAAACCGTTTAAATTGGTTCGATTCGTAAACAACCAGCTAAGCTTAGAATAAGAGATGCTGTTTTGGATGCTATCGTCACGTGGGACTTTGTGATCGTTAGCCGCTCTTGTTACGTGACCTTAGCGTGGTGCGCGAGAAGGAGTTGCTTTGTTTATTCATTAAACGGCTTTCCCATAAAAGCGTTGACAGGCCCGAATGCCCATTTAACATTGTTTAACGAAATCAAGGGTTGACAGCATCTTCGCAGTAAAGAAATTAAAAACGGCCTTTGGTTTAGTGACAATGATTGTTGATATCAAATTTTAGCGTTTATAACTTCATCACATCTTTGAGTTAGTCCCTTTAACAGCAACTATTGTAATAAAAGGATAATGTGTTCATTATGAACTATATATTCCTTTGTCACAGTGGTTTGGCAGAAGATTTGGTATACTGAGTTATTATGGAGTAAGTGAGGTTAACACTGAACCTTAAGAATACTGGGTTATTTTCTACAAATAAATGTGTTTGTCGTCTTCTCATCAAAACCTTAGATACCTGCCTAATTTTGATGAGGAATGATAACCAGAGTAGCAAATAGGTTAGATTACTGGTCAGCCGCAGAGTTACATGGCGGCTGGCCTGGGTCTAACCTGTCTGTATACGCATGTAGTGGGTTCCAACACTATAAGGGTTTATCACCATTTTCACAGACGTAGATAAACCTTGCACAAAGCTGTAATCAATACTCCCTGTTCAAACTGATCCGATCAATGTTTGCTCAATATCACGTCTATTTTCAGTTAATTAACCGGCAAATGTTGACAAAACCAATGAAAAGCAAATTTACCCAGCGTTTCACAGGCGTTGGTAAGATAGCTATCAATCTAAATTTTGGCGTGTGTTGTATAATATGGGTTTATGTCTGGGAGAGTCAAACCGATAATGATATCTGATATTCGATGAGCGTTTAGTCAACATTATTTCGTGGTAGTCACAGCGACAGCAGGTTAATGAAAATTCGGGTCGTACCTCGTTACTTGATACCGAAAGATATACAACGTTTTGTTATAATACGACACGAGGATCGTTGTGTTCTATCTGAATGGTTTCACGACACAGACAATATGAATGATATCGTACACGTAGTGCCACAAACTCCTCACAGTAATCGCCCCTGCTACGACACATCAATTACTGTCACCGCAGGATTTTCATCTAGATTTGGATGAACTTAATAATGCGTTTTCGTCAAGTTCTTACCGGATACAGTAGTTTATTTTGTAATAATGCCTTCTTTTGTTGATTTTTGACCAGTTTAATTGAAAAATAATTTGTTTTATTTACAAATAAAGTACAACTAATAAAGTTGCCACCATCTTTAAACGCCATTTTCGTTTCTAAGCAGATTGTCATGTGACATTTATGATGGCAGTGATCAAGCCTATAAAGGGAAATCACCGTGAGGAGTTGGTAGTGCCATGTTGACCGCCAAACAATATTAGGCTACGATCGAATCTAAAGAAAACAGTACAACATGCACTCTATCACTGACTCTAAATGATATCGCATAGCACCAGACATTGGGGAATGTATGATGATTTTTCTGTTAGTGGGAGACAGACATATAAACAGTGATATGACATACTGGTTATTTGGATGTACACAAAGAGATTTATGAAATCATCCCCAGATATGTTCTTGTAAAGGTTCCAAATGAAACATTAAAAGCATATGGCAACTTTTTTAATGAAACTTGAACCCTGAATAAAATTTCTATTAGAGAATTTTATTTTATTTGTGAAAATTGTTTCTGAGTCGTCTACCATGCGTTACATGGTGGAAATGGTTAAAGGCGAAACAAAAGAGACACATGTATGATGGGGGAAAGTGAAGACTCTATACTACAGTGAACCCTCGTTTATCCGGACCCCGATTTTCCGGATGTCTCGCAATCCGAACAAAATTGTAAGGGAACGGAATTATTGGACCAGTTTATTGCAGACGACTTTTGAAAACATTGTGGGTAAAGGAGAAATTGCTCGTGACGAGCAATTTCTCCTTTTCCCACAATGTTTTCTGCCATATCAGAAGATTATCTTTGAATTTCATCACGTTTTGATATGTCTTCTGCAAACTCTTTCAATTTGGGACGGTCGACAATTTGACGTTTGCTAAAGGGTTATAAGCATACATCGCTCATACAGACCGTTTATGTCTTAATGTGAATAAGAACATGCTCTGCTTCATTAGTCCGGATTATTCGGTAAACCGGACATTTTGTTGGGAACGGACGTGTTCGGATAAACGAGGGTTCACTGTATATACTCACACCCGACTGAGACGCATGTACGATATGGAATGTTTTTGATACAGTATGTTGATGATTTGTTGAGATTCCCTGTGAACATTTACATGGAAACATGATTCCATTTTAAATTGTTAAATCGTTTTGGATATTCTACATTACGAGCTGGTAACCATTGGTTACGGAAGACAATCGCAGCATGGTTACAGATAGAGAATACAACATACCTATTTCTTTATTGTTTTAATGAAATAAACAAAACACGATGTATTCCATTCTGGAATTTGCAATAATGGTATATGTATTGTCTTATTCTTAACAGGACAACATTGTAGGTATAAATACAAACTTTTAACACTGAATACACCACACAAGTTACCAAATCTCATTTAGTGACGGTATTGACTCATCATACCGTTGTTACTTTCGGGCTATTCGGTATAATGTTAACGGAGTTTACAAGCCGAAATATCCGAATTAGCTTTCCCAAATGTCGTGTTGTTCCGTGAATATATCGCAGTCTGAGATAAGCCGTTGTTTTAAAATTGCAGTTCAACTGTGAGGATAGAACAAACCAACAAACTAGAACAAACAATGGCTCGCAATTAAAGTCATGGTCGCAATTACTATAAATGTAATAATACACCCTCTATTAAAAGAATTAATTTCGATTCATGACGTCAGCTAATTTTTTTTAACACGAACATATGATAAGATTATAGATTTCGCGATTCAGTAATAAGGAATTTAATGTAACAGAGCCCACAGTAAACTATGTTAAACTGTTTTATCACCATATACTTAGATATAAAGACTTTAGAATGGCGTCAACCTTTGTTGATTCATAAAGAATATAGCATTATGTCACTGACTTAGAAGTACATTGTCATCCACTGTTTCATAGTGCAACTATAACGTGACGCCAATCACGGTTTCAAAAGACATGCTATGATTTGACGTCTAGACACGGTTAAGTAATAAAGACTTCTATTTTACAATATACATTTTTAAGTTATGTAGACGATAATATGATGTCATTCACTCGTTCATAATACAAACTGACGCCAACCACGCTTACAGTGATACAGATTATACCATTTCACCCACTGTTTCATACTTTAGATTATAACGTGACGTCACCCAGTATTAAGAAATAGACTACAACGCGAAATCAACCACAGCTCAGCAATATAGGTTATAACATGACGCCATCTACTCTTCTATAATACAGATTATAACATGACGCCATCTACTCTTCTATAATGTGACGTGACGTCACCCACTATTTATAGTATACACTACAACGTGACGTCACCCACTGTTCCGTTATCCCGCGGGGACTGTACTGTACCGTTAGGTTTGTTGTCCGTGGGTGTACCGATTGGAGAGACCGTGCTTTCCTCCGGTATATTCATGGTAGCTCGGGTCATGGTCCAAGGGCCCGGATCGCCTATGTTGGGCTCCGACATCTCGCTCATCCGGGTTTGAACCTCGCTCAGACGTGTCGGCTCGGGTGTCTCTCCTCCCACCTCGCTGTAGATCGGTATGCTCGCCTGGGATTCGCGCTCCACGTCCTTGTACATGGTCCGCCGGCCGTCCGTAAAACCGGGTGTGGTCGCCTCCAGCGTCATTCCGCCGTCATCATCCTCGGCAGCTTCCGGACCAAACCGATAGATGGCGATCTCGCTAATCGTGGGATACGGCGAGACCGGAGATACACGGCCGTCATTCCGCTGATCCTCTTTAGTGTCGAGAGGCGGAGACTTGGCTGCTATGACACCATCACTCGGCTGTATTTTCCCCTTCTTACCTTTGTGTACCTTGACATAGTAGAGGATAGCCATGATGAGGACGGCCACCACGATTAGTATCAGCGCCAATACGACCGCCACGATGGCGCCGGCGGAGAATGTGCTCTCCGAACTGGTGAACGCCGCCACGGCGAGGGTGGTGGCTGTTGTTGTTGTTGTTGTCGTCGGATACACGGGACACGTGGCTGTAAGAATAGTTATTGTATGAGTTGGACGTCAAACGAGCAAGTACTTTTGACAAGAAAAGTCGTTTAATTCTTAAGTTTCATGGAAGGCTAACTTGTAATCGATTTGCTGTTTATCTGACTATGTGACAGGATACATTTTGTTCGTTTTGTTTGTTTTTGGGGTCCGTTTTTGTAGAAAAGATCCAAATTTATAAATGTTCTCAATGAGACTTTTTCTTTCCGCTTTGCTCTTTCAATCGAAAAAGTTAGCAAATGAAAAGACAATAACACTTAAAGCCGCGAAGACTCAGACTCAAAACTCACATATTTACATGTTCTCTCTATATTACTTCTAGGAAGATTTTAACGTATTTTATCGATTTTTGATCGAATAAGAAAACGTAAAAACGTCCATGCTAGGAGACGCATAATGTCACACTAAAAGCTTACATCACTTATCTCACAGCTTACATCACTTATCTCACAGCTTACATCACTTATCTCACAGCTTACATCACTTATCTCACAGCTTACATCACTTATCTCAGCTTACATCACTTAGCTTACATCACTTATCTCACAGCTTACATTATCTCACACCTTACAGCACTTATCTCACAGCTTACATCACTTGTCTCACAGCTTACATCACTTATTTCTTAGCTTACATCACTTATCTCACAGCTTACATCACTTATCTCACAGCTTACATCACTTATCTCACAGCACTTATCACAGCTTACATTTATCTACAGCTTACACCACTTATCTCACAGCTTACATCACTTATCTCACAGCTTACATCACTTAGCTTACATCACTTATTTCTTAGCTTACATTATCTCACACCTTATTATCTCACAGCTTACATCACTTACAGCTTACATCACAGCTTACATCACTTATCTCACAGCTTACATCACTTATCTCACAGCTTACATCACTTATCTCACAGAGTATATCTCACAGCTTACATCACTTATCTACAGCTTACACCACTTATCTCACAGCTTACATCACTTATCTCACAGCTTACATCACTTATCTTACAGCTTACATCACTTATCTCACAGCTTAGATCACTTATCTACAGCTTACACCACTTATCTCACAGCTTACACCACTTATCTCACAGCTCACATCACTTATCTCACAGCTTACATCACTTATTTCACAGCTTACATCACTTATCTTACAACTTACATCACTTATCTCACAGCTAACATCACTTATCTCACAGCTTACATCACTCATCTCACAGCTTACATCACTTATCTCATAGCTTACATCACTTATCTCACAGCTATTATCACTTATCTAACAGCTTACATTACTCATCTCACAGCTTACATCACTCATCTCACAGCTTACATCACTTATCTCACAGCTTACATCACTTATCTCGCAGCTTACATCACTTATCTCGCAGCTTACATTACTAATCTCACAGCTTACATAACTTATCTCACAGCTTACATCACTTATCTACAGCTTACATCACTTATCTCACAGCTAACATCACTTATCTAACAACTTACATCACTTATCTCACAGCTTACATCACTTATCTCACAGCTTACATCACTTATCTCACAGCTTACATCACTAATCTCACAGCTTACACCACTTATCTCACAGCTTACATCACTACATCTCTCACAGCTTACATCACTTATCTCACAGCTTACATCACTTACATCACTCTCACAGCTTACATCACTTATCTTTACATCACTTATCTCACAGCTTACATCACTAATCTCACAGCTTACACCACTTATCTCACAGCTTACATCACTAATCTCACAGCTTACATCACTTATCTCACAGCTTACATCACTAATCTCACAGCTTACACCACTTATCTCACAGCTTACATCACTTATCTCACAGCTTACATCACTTATCTCACAGCTTACATCACTAATCTCACAGCTTACATCACTTATCTCACAGCTTACATCACTTATCTCACAGCTTACATTACTAATCTCACAGCTTACACCACTTATCTCACAGCTTACATCACTAATCTCACAGCTTACATCACTTATCTCACAGCTAACATCACTTATCTAACAACTTACATCACTTATCTCACAGCTTACATCACTTATCTCACAGCTTACATCACTTATTTCACAGCTAACATCACTTATCTCACAGCTTACATCACTTATTTCTTAGCTTACATCACTTATCTCACAGCTTACATCACTTACCCCCAGCTTACATCACTAATCTCACAGTTTACATCACTTATCTCACATTTACTTACTAGTTGGTGTCATTTGAAGTGCAATTCCAGGGGATCCAATAGACGAATAGGTCTGATTTAACAAACACGTCTTCGGATACATTGTAAGGTAGGTGTCATTACCAACCTCCCCAAATACCTGGAAATAAAGTAATCTATCGATGGAATAACGACCGGTCTATTGTCATGTACCACTCGGTTTATACAGAAGTGGAATTTTATTCCCTTACCCAAGCCATATCAGATCTTAACATATTATTTCATGGAAAATCATGATGCGGTTCTTGGTTTTATTCTGTGTTGATATCTGGTTAGCAGTATAGTAAAACCGAGATCCTTTTACTTGATGAAGGAAAATCAAAATCATTGCTATAGCTGATTAATCCACCGACATTCTGTAAGTTAAACGGCGGAATATCAATGATGAAAATTCATACTAACCGATACATGCATAACTGTGTAGGTGTAACTAACCGGGCAAAGAAAACTCTCAAAACCACGATCCGGTCAATGAAAAGCCACTGTCATCAGCTGATTGGATGTGCTGCTTACCATCATGTTCTATATATCCATGCCTTAGGTTTTGAAATTTCATGAACATTCCATCAAATATACATACCTCCCACTTCTGTGAAGACTTGTCCCGAGACATGCTAAGGGGAAATGTGACAAAGGCATATCCGGTAAAGGAGATGTCATTATCCCACCTCTGCCACAAGTGTAATGAACTAAACAAATAAAACTTTCAAAAAGACAATCGCAACTAATTAGTGAAAAGTACCTTCGGCCACAGATTGTTGTGCCGGCTATATATACCCGCATGTTCTCTATACATGTAACAAAGCATCAAACTCTCAAATGTGCACATTTTGTAACGTGTATCGGGTCCCTCTCGGAGTAAAGCAATCGTGGGTCACCCATCTAGGTACTAACCACTTAGTACGTTGCTTAACTTTGAGAGAAAGCCAACCACTGTACCGAATCACCTATAAAAGCCGGCTTCCACAGCGAGACTGTAGATGTAGTATTTATACATAAACCCTATTACCCTCACATTTCTCCCACCTTTCTTTTGTCTTCGTCCCGAAGTCACTAAAGTCACAAAGACATACATGGGCAGTTACCGTCTCTTTTACGGTTCAAGTAGGTACTACTGCCACTATTAACACTGCTACATAGCAGAAACAAGGATCGAGAACACGTGACGAACTACTAAGGGTACGGGAATGATGGTGATATCAAACCACATCCCACCGCTGCCACCAATTTTGTAACGTGTATCGGGTCCCTCTCGGAGTAAAGCAATCGTGGGTCACCCATCTAGGTACTAACCACTTAGTACGTTGCTTAACTTCGAGAGAAAGCCAACCACTGTACCGAATCACCTATAAAAGCCGGCTTCCACAGCGAGACTGTAGAAGTAGTATTTATACATAAACCCTATTACCGTCACAGTATGTTCCGTGAACGATATATATGGTGTTCTATCTAAGTGACGATAACAACTTTATTACCCAGCATGCAAATCTGTAGGAGGTAGAATCGTCTGTGGTGGCGTCCTGATTATAGACGATTTGGTACCCGGTCTCGGAGTAAACACAACTGAAAACACCACCAGCTGAAATAACAACGTAAACAGGTGCTTTATTTATTGGTACCCGGTCTCGGAGTAAACACAACTAAAAACGCCACCAGCTGAAATAACAACGTAAACAGGTGCTTCATTTATTGGTACCTGGTCTTGGTGACCAATCTTGCTGTGGGACAAAATTAAGAATAGGAACGTTACAATCTTATGTTTTATTTTAAGGTAGACCGCTCCTGATGGAAAACGTATAACTCCTTTGGTTAAAGAATAAATTAATATGTATATTATTAAAGTATTTATCATTTTAAAGGCGTTTAGCAAGCAACTTTCCAGATTTTTGTCTGATATTGACTTTATATTTACAAAATGACTATCAATGAATTATAAAATTAAATCCATAGTGATTACCTCCCAATAATTATCTATTTTCATAATGAAATTATAATAACATGAACGAATAGTGGCAAATAAAAATTACATTTCTAAAAAAGATCTTTCTTATGGTAAAAAACCTTAATCAAAATCGGCATTTTTCCTATTATATTTTTGACTTTGTTATTCTGACTTTTGTCAATAAGGGGTGGAGTACCTTGATTCTAAAAAAATCATACACTGTTTGAAACTCTGCATTGTCGAAAGAACATTGCACTTTCTTCAAAACTGTACAGCAGCTCTACTGTTGTTTGCTACGCTCTGGAGGATAACCATTGAAAAAGCAAAATTAATTCATTTTTAGAGCCTGTAAACAGAGAATTGATTTGTATTGAAATCCAAAAGCGTTTCAATGGGTTTGAGATCCAGTGCATATAGACTGCAAATACCCAGATATAATGAGATCTAGTGCATATAGACTGTACATACCCAGATATAATGAGATATAGTGCATATAGACTGTACATACCCAGATATGAGATCTAGTGCATATAGACTGTACATACCCAGATATAATGAGATTTAGTGCATATAGACTGTACATACCCAGATATAATGAGATATAGTGCATATAGGCTGTACATACCCAGATATAATGAGATCTAGTGCATATAGACTGTACATACCCAGATATAATGAGATATAGTGCATATAGACTGTACATACCCTGATATAATGAGATATAGTGCATATAGACTGTACATACCCAGATATGAGATCTAGTGCATATAGACTGTACATACCCAAATATAATGAGATTTAGTGCATATAGACTGTACATACCCAGATATAATGAGATATAGTGCATATAGACTGTACATACCCAGATATAATGAGATATAGTGCATATAGACTGTCCGTACCCAGATATAATGAGATCTAGTGCATATAGACTGTACATACCCAGATATAATGAGAGCTAGTGCATATAGACTGTACATACCCAGATATAATGAGATCTAGTGCATATAGACTGTACATACCCAGATATAATGAGATCTAGTGCATATAGACTGTACATACCCAGATATGAGATCTAGTGCATATAGACTGTACATACCCAGATATAATGAGATCTAGTGCATATAGACTGTACATACCCAGATATAATGAGATCTAGTGCATACAGACTGTATATACCCAGATATAATGAGATCTAGTGCATATAGACTGTACATACCCAGATATAATAAGATCTAGTGCATATAGACTGTACATACCCAGATATAATAATATCTAGTGCATATAGACTGTACATACCCAGATATGAGATCTAGTGCATATAGATTGTACATACCCAGATATAATGAGATCTAGTGCATATAGACTGTACATACCCAGATATGAGATCTAGTGCATATAGACTGTACATACCCAGATATAATGACACTTCCTGAACTGATAATACTTGATATAACTACGTTCGATTGTATCTCATACAACAATACAAAATAATGTATTGTTTCAACGACATGTTATTTTGACTATTTAATTTACTCATTTGTGAATTAGAACCTATCACTTATATTGTATATACTCAGCTGTATCCATAAGACAAACATCTGAGCTTGTTTCACTGGTCTTTGTTACTGAAACCTCACTCTAGAGATGATAGGATCTTAATTAGGCGGGACTAGACATCTCTAGAGATGATAGGATCTTAATTAGGCGGGTCTAGACATCTCTAGAGATGATAGGATCTTAATTAGGTGGGTCTTGACATCCCTAGAGATGATAGGACCTTAATTAGGCGGGACTAGACTTCTCTAGAGATCATAGGATCTTAATTAGGCGGGTCTAGACATCTCTAGAGATCATAGGATCTTAATTAGGCGGGTCTAGACATCTCTAGAGATCATAGGATCTTAATTAGGCGGGTCTAGACATCTCTAGAGATGAAAGGATCTTAATTAGGCGGGGATAGACATCTCTAGAGATGATAGGATCTTAATTAGGCGGGTCTAGACATCTCTAGAGATCATAGGATCTTAAATAGGCGGGTCTAGACATCTCTAGAGATGATAGGATCTTAATTAGGCGGGGATAGACATCTCTAGAGATGATAGGATCTTAATTAGGCGGGTCTAGACATCTCTAGAGATGATAGGATCCTAATTAGGCGGGTCTAGACATCTCTAGAGATGATAGGATCTTAATTAGGCGGGTCTAGACATCTCTAGAGATCATAGGATCTAAATTAGGCGGGTCTAGATATCTCTAGAGATGATAGGATCTTAATTAGGCGGGGATAGACATCTCTAGAGATGATAGGATCTTAATTAGGCGGGGATAGACATCTCTAGAGATGATAGGATCTTAATTAGGCGGGGATAGACATCTCTAGAGATCATAGGATCTTAATTAGGTGGGGATAGACACCTCTAGAGATCATAGGATCTTAATTAGGCGGGTCTAGACATCTCTAGAGATGAAAGGATCTTAATTAGGCGGGGATAGACATCTCTAGAGATGATAGGATCTTAATTAGGCGGGTCTAGACATCTCTAGAGATGATAGGATCTTAATTAGGCGGGTCCAGACATCTCTAGAGATCATAGGATCTTAATTAGGCGGGTCCAGACATCTCTAGAGATGATAGGATCTTAATTAGGCGAGTCCAGACATCTCTAGAGATGATAGGATCTTAATTAGGCGGGTCCAGACATCTCTAGAGATGATAGGATCTTAATTAGGCGGGTCCAGACATCTCTAGAGATGATAGGATCTTAATTAGGCGGGTCCAGACATCTCTAGAGATGATAGGATCTTAATTAGGCGGGTATAGACATCTCTAGAGATGAAAGGATGTTATTTAGGCGGGTCTATACATCTCTAGAGATGATAGGATCTTAATTAGGCGGGTCTAGACATCTCTAGAGATGAAAGGATGTTATTTAGGCGGGTCTAGACATCTCTAGAGATGAAAGGATCTTAATTAGGCGGGTCTAGACATCTGTTTCTAAACACAACATTGGTATCATGACGGGAGGAGAATCTACGAATTACGTTGTTTTTCTTACTTGAGAGCGTTGTATTGGCGCATGCTGTATAATTGAAGGTTGGATCTGTGTTGTTGGTACACACATCCAGATACGTCTCGTTGCACGATGAAGAATTATCCGCAAACACGTACGAGTATTGTCCCAGGATGCCATTGTCGCACGTCTTCGCCGTCTCGTTTATATAACCTGAAACAAAGGGAGATAATCATTCGCTATTTGGACTACATTTGTACTCGTTTTTATTATATATATGTGTATGGTGTAATAAAGCGAACGGTCTTGTAAAATAGAAAATACTGGATTCTTTTATACTTATCCGAAATGTTTAGAAATAGATATTGTATAAAGGGAGGTTACTCGATCCAGACCTACTTCGAGATATGCAAGAGTTCTCTACTGCAGAAAATCGTCAGACCAAGAATTCCCATGGCTCGTGTCCATCATATCAATCTTTGTCGGGTTCGTTTCGTTTGTTTAAATATTTCTTAATATTGACTCGCTTTGAATCGTTTACAGCAAAATGTCGTTTCTAATCAATTTCGCATAAATCTCATTTCAAAACATTAAATGTGTTGTCAATTGAAATGTTGTGGGTTTGACACGTGTGTTGGGCATACCAAAGACCAACAAATAAAGCCCTTAATCGCTTCCGCCCTCGATACTCTGATAGAAGGTTTTAGGCCGACCAAGGAACATTTTGACCCAGAAATCACCACAACAGTACTAAGTATCTTATGAAAACGGATTTAAAACCCAATAAAAACAAGCATATGGTATAAGTTAGACCACGTGGAATTTACCGCTTCTAACGAGGACCCGGATGTTTGTGATATTTTGGGTCGTCTCTGCGCATGTCTCTGACTCGGAAAACGAGTAACTCGCCAACTGGAACGTGATGCGGCTACTTTCCGTGTTGTCCAGGATCCCTGTCCATGGAAACAAGAAGTGTCTATGTTAGAAACTATATCCGCAAATAGAGACAAGAAGTGTCTATGTTAGAAATTATGTCCGCAAATAGAAACAAGAAGTGTCTATGTTAGGAAGTATATCCGCAAATAGAGACAAGAAGTGTCTATGTTAGAAATTATGTTCGCAAATAGAAACAAGAAGTGTCTATGTTAGAAAGTATATCCGCAAATAGAGACAAGAAGTGTCTATGTTAGAAATCATCTCCGCAAATAGAGACAAGAAGTGTCTATTTTAGAAAGTATATCCGCAAATAGAGACAAGAAGTGTCTATGTTAGAAATTATATCCGCAAATAGAGACAAGAAGTGTCTATGTTAGAAATTATATCCGCAAATAGAGACAAGAAGTGTCTATGTTAGAAATTATATCCGCAAATAGAGACAAGAAGTGTCTATGTTAGAAATCATATCCGCAAATAGAGACAAGAAGTGTCTATGTTAGAAATTATATCCGCAAATAGAGACAAGAAGTGTCTTGGTTAGTAATCATTTCCGCAAATAGAAACAAGAAGTGTCTATGTTAGAAATCATCTCCGCAAATTAACGCCATGCAAGTCTTCTTTGATGAAGATATTTTTAGATAGTTTTGTTCAAAATGAGCCACATATGCGTACATACAAGCAGATAGAGTAATCATTTATTTCGGTCGAGACAGTCTACATATGTAGATGTGTACATGTCTGGGATAAAACACAGGCGAGGTGTAGTAATTATGAGTCAAACAAGCACAGCAATACACTTGTCCTTTATTTCACCCGTCAATCAGGTGACTCTTTATATTTATAAAGATGTAAATGTGCCTTAAATAGATTACATGGAGAGACAGTCCTAGCAATTCATTGCAGGTCAAACAATCTATGGACTTAGCTAGTGAGATCCATGATAAGCACAGCAGAAACACCAATGTAGTCTATCAAAGTTTCAAATGTTATAATATTGGTCGTTGTAGACATGAACCATCGCAAAACCAATTAAAGCACAAATGATATAAAAAATAAATCTTTATAAAACGGATCATTCTTGATCAAATTAATTATTCTTTATGAAATTAACTATAATTGCTAAAATGAATACTTATCTCTTACAACGGTATCGTATTCATCTTTAACGTTTGGCAGTTTTGCTCGCCCAACAAATTGAGACCTATACATAGATGAAGTTGCTTCATTTTTGAGATATCAAATTAATGCTTACCTGTAAGAGGGTAGTAATAATACATGTACGATGATACATTAACCAAATTAAAACACATCGCCACCTTAAACGGCTGGTTTAGAAAAGTGAAGTTATCTGATCTGAAAATAAACAAAAATAAACCATTTCAAAATGTTCTATACTTGCTTAATTATTCGAATCATGTACCGTATAACAAATGACTAGAGCACAATATCAGAAATAACCAAACATTATCAGAAATACTGTATGGCACCCCAGTTACCAAGCAATTTATATTATGAAAAAAGAAAAGAAACAAAACTAGGGTCTAACTCGGAGGTAAGTTTTAATAATCGTTCTGTACTGAACCTAAGACCTCACTTAACCTGACCTATCCAGCATTGAAAGTTTGCATCTAAGAGTGCCTTCAAGTATGCTCAAAATGAAAGGCATGTCTTTATAGAGCTCGAAAAGAAGCATAGTTTTTATTGAATTTATATTTTGAATGACGTTAATTAGAAACACATATTATCTAAAACAGCGATTGTCACAATGCATTTTGCTTACGAACACATGTTTTTCTACTCACAAACTGAAATAACGATCTCCGACCGAGTTGACACATGTGAAGGTTAGCTGTCCGAAATCTGCGACAGACGACGCCGTAAAGGAGGTGGAGTTAAAGGTGAAATCTCCCATATCACTCGAGTGCCACGTGCCAGACTGCAAGTCCGTCGGAAAATCCGTGCAGGCGCCATCTGGTTTCGAAACGCGGAAAAACACATTCAGTCACATATCAATAGGATGCCTTTCGGTTTAGCTTGCAGCTGACCGCTTCCAGAACTTCATAGCTCGTTAACAGAAGTGAAATGTACCAATCAAATGAAAACCCATTGAAAGCATTGTGAGAACAGGGAAATATGTTTAGTTTGCACTAATTTGGCATGTCAACAGTCGATGTAACTGCAAATATTATTATTAATACATTTAACTCTGTATTGTTTATATTACGTCACCTTATTCGTAAACTGTGTATGAACTCATTAAAAGAGCAGTTGAAGGAGAATGTCTTTCTGATGCAGCTGGAGTATTGAAATTGCAAGATATATTCCCCTTCTTTTATACGTGGCTTTCGATACCAATATTTGAATTAAGAGAATTACTTAATCAAAGGATTTTATTGTCATGTCCCCGAAAATATGAGAACGTTTAAAAAGAGGATAGTAGTACGTTTTTTTTTGTGATCGATTTGATCATTTTAATTAAATAAACTGTATATATTTCAGCACAGAGACATACTACATAGTTCGGACTTTAAAATCTTTGTCATCTAGAAACAAACACTAGATCTAAGCCGTATTTTCCTCGCTATCTTTTAACCTCAACTTTAACCCCTGTAGTATGTAGACTCATGTAAACCGCCATGTCGGGACGATTCTAACGAGTACCCACACTATAGGAAATACCGGACCAGTTGTTAGATATTGTGTGGAAAGACACAGAAACAGCCCCTTATTTCGACCCTTACTAAAGCTAACGGATCCTTCTTAAGCCGGTTTTATATAGGGTATAGGGTACCGACAAATTCAGCATCATAATGTCTCATCGAACACTAGATATACATCGATATGGAATAACGACTGGGCAAGAGATTCTTTCGAGCAAAGAAACGTTGGAAATGCTTCATTGAATACAAATAACAAAGGTTACTTACCGCTTTGTGAAAAATGAATGAAGACGAGTGCCAATGAAAACACGACTTGTTTGTTGTCCATTATTATGTTCTGTCCCTTTTAAAGGGAAACAGCCCGAGCATATCGAAGAAATCAATCTGCCATTTTTCTCGTCCTAAAATCGCTCAGTATCCTCCATGTTGGATCGCAGATTCCATAGCGACTAATCCAAATGAACCGGAAGTGCTTATATTTCGCAGATCGCTTACGTCATCTAAATTAGAAACGTTTGTGCTTTTACAATCAAATTATTTAAATGTTTGAAATTCCACACTTATTACGATTGTTTCATCTCATTATCATTTAAGATAAAATTGTATTTTTATTCATGTTGATAATTTTGTCAATCATTGATTTTATACTCATTTTATATGTTTCGGAGTTGAGGTTTTAAATACACTAATCCTGGCCTAATCCGCCCTGATCATTAAATTTATCAATAATCTAGGAGGGCGTAATCTGTATAAATGTGCAATATTTAATAACGCCTCGATATTTGACAATCCCTTTCGTATGGCAACAACCTCTCTCTGTATTGTTGGAAAAAGGCCGAACTTTAATGTTACTGTGGTCGAGGTTTGTGATGCTATGTAAAGTAGCCTTTCATAGTGCGGAAACATAAATGTAAATTGTGAGGCTTTATTATTCAAACGCAATTCAAACAAGGACCGCTTTTTTTTATATCTTTTAAGTAATTATTAGTAGTTATTACTGTAATGTAGCGCCTGTGATCTGCCGTACTCTGTCTCTATATTCTACACGGTCAATAACTAACTATCTGTCTGGTAACTCCGACTTGACCAATGATACGAAAACAATTCAAAGTTTGATTCTAATTGGGGTAGAACGTCGGACTCGGGACTTGAGGGTAGTAGGTTCGAATCCCGTAAGTAGCGGGATCTGCCTTGTGACCTTTCATTTATCCACATTCGGTGCGAGTACTGGTTATGTTTTCAACAAGTAGAAACGAGAGTGAGTTATCTAAATTATAGACAGATAAAACACGTATTTTCTAAGCCAATGCTACTCGTCTATTTCGGATTCGTCGGGCCGGAGACATTGTTTTTTCACCCTGTTTATCCAATTCAGATTAGAAGCTACATAGCTTGCTAATCGCCAACTTTGCCTTTTACCACCGCAGTACAAATAGATGTTCACCTGTGTTGACAATAATGGCGATACGCGGTAATTTCGTGTATTATTAAACCCTTTGTAAAGATCTTATAATTCACGACACAGGTCTCTTGGTGTTTTGTTAAATGACTGCGTGATTTAGACCCCGAAAGTCATTTAATAATCCTTTAATCCGAAATCGTTAATTTTATTTGACCTCGGGGTCGCTTAATGTCGTGTACAATCACCAAGGACCCGGGATACTAGAATAAAACAGACCACTTTGTTCATAAATTATGTTACTTTTGATATAACTTTATATTTTGTTTTAAGAAGAATTTAGATTGTGAATTCGAGAGGAGGAGTGTTTTCTTAAACAGTTTGGAATTGTTCTTTTTTGATAAATCGGAAATTCGAAACTTAACTACGTCACGGAGTACTGGTCACCATAGCTGCAAGAACACCGACGAAGGCAATATGGCGGACCTGACACTTCTGTCTATGATATAAACAATGGAGGATAGTGTCGTCTGGATTCAGGATGGCACACGTTACTATAGCAACGCTTTCAGTAATTTGTCTTCTATTCAGCTGTTGTCTTGGTAAGTAATCAGTCGTAATGACTTTGTGTTTATTTCTTAAGTAATAACCTCCGACACCATTGTTTTGACAGGTACCTTGGTCTATTGTATGTCCGGATAGCAACGGTCTCGAATGATATCGGGTCACCCAAGGGAATGAGTACTGATATAACAGTTTAAAATTCACAGAAGACATTACAACAATGATCTTAATGAAATAGTATCTGTACCTAAGGGAAAATGGTGTTTATAACTGTTTTAACTATTTCTACTATGAACCATTTTTATAACCAGTGACTCGAATCTCTTTCAGAACTCATATTAAATAAACCACATGTAGTCGTTTGAATATGAGTAACACTGTTTTGAGTCGCAATGACCAGAACAATGGATCATGTTCGTGTTATTACATGAACAATGCTGGTCTCATTTTGTCCTTAACGCCTCATCAATGTTTGACAAAACCAACTTCTTCCTTTTAGTACCTCAAAATAAGGTGGTCAACATAAATTCTTTGCCAAAGAAACAAAACTACGTTTTGATTTCCCGCCACCGGTAGAAACATGTTGAAATATTTACATCGGACGATTCAAACTTTTGTAGAAATGCATAAACCCACATGTTCAGATATGAGAGACGAATAAGTCCCACCAGTGATTTTAAGTATATTGACCGAGCTATAATCACGAACTTGAGACCCCTGTATATCTGGTCGGTCTCTCTACCCGCCTGGTTAAATGTTCTCTGTACACGACTACCAACATACCTTTAATGGTACAGCTCCTTATTATAGGTAAGTCGCCGAGTGAATCATTTATATACATTATATGTCCACTGTAGAACTAATTATTTGGGCCCATATTGCATCTGATTGCCAGATTTGTGACACTTATAGCTCCATCACGTGACCGTAATAACGTTTACCTTCCAGGTTGTACTCTACCTTCTAACATCCGTGGAACTTGGCTGAGCAGCGACAAAAATGAGCTTGTGTTCGCCACGAACTCAATGTCTGGCTATTCGGTGTCAAACTTCGGCACAGACAACTTTACGTGTATCGACAACACAACAGATACATATCTATTTAAGTAAGTATTTTACCATTTGTCTATAGTTGCCATTTGTCTCATTATTTTCCAGTCTTCTGCAGAAAATTCAGTAAGATAAGTTTATATGAAGAAATGGGGTTAACTCAAAATAAATTGCCCCTATAGGATTCTAAAGGTATTGTGTGTATAACAGGTTTTTTTTTCTACCTCTTGATTACCGTTGAAACTCTGTGTGTATCCGGAGTGTTGTGTATGTTTAAGCAAACTCCTCAAAACGGTTACCTCCCTTATGTGCCGAAAACCTCTTCCATCACGTTAAATACTCTAATCATCGACGAGTTTAACCGAACCTTAATTAATGTTCTGATTAATTTTCATGTCGATATCTTTTTTATGATATTCACAACATAAGTCACTATATCACAAATGATCATATGAAATGAAACAATTAATATAAACAACATGTTTTCCCGATTCTAGCAAGTAAAACAATGTTCCAGTGCTTGTTTAATGGACATCATACAGCGTCTAGAGACATATGAATGGCTGTGGTTAATGTTGCGAATCCTCATATTGATCAATAAGGTTGGGTTAATTATTGATACGTGAATTTACCGCTTCAGGTCCGCCACAACGTTTTCGAGATTCGGTTTGCAGTTCTATGCCTACGTGTGTTTTAATTTGACCGAGGTGTCCTCAAATCTCTACTATTATTACAGAGCATCAGGTAATATATTCCTAGTCTGGCAATAAATGATCCACTCTTGCTTGTTAGAACTTGTAGTCAGACCATTATGGTCGATAAGTATTAATGCAGTTGCAATATGTAATGCTTGTATCAAGTATATATTAAAATAGCTCTATGAAATATACATAAACTTAATCTTTGCAGTGTGATATTCATAAACCGTCTCGTAACATCATCGTAACAATGTTGTAGGACATTCGAGGAAATCCATGCTGTTAAGAATGCTCATAAAGATGCTGTTTTTTAGTTCGATTTACTCGTCGAAAGTTTCAAGTTGATGACTTAAGACTATACCGCCACATTAAAAATAGTGCTACTTATTGAATAAATTGATGCTTTTCATTCTTGATAGCAACGTCTTGAGACCGTTCTAACGCATTTGCTTGAGTATTTTAGCAAAGATTTTCGAGATGTATGTTATTGTTTTCATATGCCAATGACTGAATCGATCTTATTTGTACGTGAGAACATAAGTATCTAAGCATATCATGTAACTTGTATGACAACGGTATATCAAATGTTCTCGATGCCCCTTTCTGATGTTGGCAATCTGTTATGGAACTATTAAAATGCAACACATTCTTCGTGTATATTGTATCTCATGAATAAAGAAAAACAGATAGAAGCCTTCGCACAGAACACTTGGAAAAGGCGACTTTTCGCATTTTAAATGTGATCCCATGCATTACATTCGAAAGGATTTGAACAATGGTATAACACATTCACTGATATTATCCTCGTGTTTATGTACATGTTGCCCCGACTTGTTGGCTATTTCCAGAGGAGAACTCTGATGCGAGCAATGAGCGTGTCCTTGTCAAACTGTCGCTTCTAACAGATGCTACCATGTCTGAGGTGTGCACCATCACCAACTTCACGGATATACCATACAGTATACTCATGGCCAATGGTAAGACGATATCCTTCTTTCATAAAGTTTTATCTACTCGCAGTTATAAAGCAGGTTGACAGACATCATCTATCATACGATACTTTGTAGAAGATCTTCTTTAAAAACAGTTGCAGGCAATAAATAAAAGGTTCGAGCAATGACCTTTCTTTTGTAATAGGTGAACAGCATTTTTTACAAAATCTTTTTGATCTCAGTTCAGACGACTTTTCATTTTACCCCATTCGTTTCTCACGTTTTCTATTCTACTATCAATTTAAGAAAATATAAATGAAATGATGTCTCTCATGTTTTGATTTAACGTGTCATATGCAAAGAAAGAGATAGTTGCAGTCACCAATGATCTGCTTTTCGAAGAAAGGAAAGATGGGTCACTGCATGAACCACTGGATCGGGGTCTCGATATGAGGAGATAATGTTTATCTAGATAAACAAGGATTGTACCTCGACACAGATACTGAAATCCCATTCAAAACATACAGAAAATACGTACTTTATCCCCATATATGAAATATGGTGTTGAAATAACTCGTTCAGTTGATATGTTATTTCTGCAGGATCGCTTGATGATGTTAAAAGAACATGTCCGATACCGTTTCTCGGAGATTTCTGGTATACGTACGATACCGGAAGTGGCAACTTGTGTTCGAACGGAAGTGAGCTTCAGGTGTGCGTGGATGACAAGGACACTTTAACATTCAACTATACACAGTGCAGTCAGGTGCAGGCGTATTCAGGTAGTGTTGATTTGTCATTACTTCTCCAGTACAAATCTTCTCCAGTAGAAATCTTCTCCTCTAGAAATCCTGTCAGCACGTTTATTGATATGTTTTGTTTGTGATGTGCAACATTACTTGGAAGTGACCAATCCGTTTTCTTTAATTTACTGTCTATTAATATGTGTATTTAAAAGGCGGTGTGGTATCTTGTGTCTATGACTCGGTAGCAATAACGATATATATACATTTATACAGGCGGCGGTGTGGTGTCTTGTGTCTATGACTCGGTAAACGATAACGATATGTATAGGTTACATGTCTATCATTATATTTATACAGCCGGCGGTGTGGTGTCTTGTGTCTATGACTCGGTAAACGATAACGATATATATACGTTACATGTCTATCATTATATTTATACAGCCGGCGGTGTGGTGTCTTTTGTCTATGACTCGGAAAACCATAACGATATATATACGTTACATGTCTATCATTATATCTATACAGCCGGCGGTGTGGTGTCTTGTGTCTATGACTCGGAAAACGATAACGATATATATACGTTACATGTCTATCATTATATTTATACAGCCGACGGTGTGGTGTCTTTTGTCTATGACTCGGAAAACCATAACGATATATATACGTTACATGTCTATCATTATATTTATACAGCCGGCGGTGTGGTGTCTTTTGTCTATGACTCGGAAAACGATAACGATATATATACGTTACATGTCTATCATTATACTTATACAGCCGGCGGTGTGGTGTCTTGTGTCTATGACTCGGTAGACGATAACGATATATATACGTTACATGTGTACAATCAGGATGCCACAACAGATCAGAGTACGACATACAGATTTACCTGTTACGTAAGTAAAACATTTTCATCCGCCATGACACTTACAATTAGTGCCCTAACATGTTCGATGGCTTCACTTTTCCCGTCTCTTACAACTTGCTTAAATTGGACATCATTTGTTACCATGCAAAAACTCCTAAAGATGGTTGTTAAATGTTCGAAATGTTACCTCTTGAACCAATGACAATAATGATACTCAACACATGAATGGAGAAACATAAACTTATGCTTATAAATCTTTGGTGCATTATTAAAGTAAACGGTTTTTACGTCAAATTGATTTCAAAGAAGACTCCATGTATGTTTAACTAGATCTAGTGTGAAAAAGAAAATTGAAAAAAAATCCCGAGTAAATAAACATTCGATTGTAAGAATATGAATAGAAAATCCCTAACAACGCACGCACTATGTACCATTTGACACGTGTGGGAGTACGGTGCAGACTAACAACACACGACATATGTACCATTTGGCACGTGTTGGAGTACGGTACAGAATAACAACACACGCAATATGTACCATTTGACACGTGTGGGAGTACGGTACAGAATAACAACACAAGCAATATGTACCATTTGACACGTGTGGGAGTACGGTACAGAATAAAAACACTCGACTTGTATCGTCGTTACTGTGTATAGAGAAGTATGTGCAGTAGAAAATGAATGTATGTATATTTGTGACTTTCAGAGGGTGTTTGGGTATGAGAGCGTGTATGCGACCCAGTACCCCGGGGACTGTCCCGCCACCATGAATTATACAACAGTAGCCTCCCCTGGTGCCGCCCTCGTACTTAACGCCTCGGGTAAGTGTTTTGGCGTCGGCTTCGTGATCCGATGGTTCCCGGCTCGTATCCCGGCCGGATCATCGGAATACCCTGACCAAAAATACATCCCACGTTGCTCCTCTCCACCCAGGTGTATAAATGGGTACCTGTGAGGGAATAAACCAATGTGCCGCGGCTGCATTTGCGCAATATGTATACGGCCGGTTTATCACCCAGTGATCGGGGAGGTATTTGTAAGAGTCGCCTGAATATGCCTAGCATAAATATGAGACTATAAACCCCTACCTTTACTGGTTTGACATATTATATAAATGAATATCTACAGATTGTTTTGTGGGAACGAAATGTTAAGAGGAATTATTAAATGCTTTTAAAGTCGATTAATAGTTAACGCCATGTTAGCACGAGATTCATGAGTTTCTAATACCTGACATAACTTTAATGCAACTTAATAAATCCTGCGAACTGAAATATTTTAACTGACTTTTCGACCGACCGTTTCTACTTCGTTAGATGTTAATGAAATAACAAACTGCTGAAATACAATAATATTATATGTAATACAGTGATGTCTCGTTAATCCGAACATGTCCGTTCCCAACAAAATGTCCGGTTTACCGAATAATCCGGACTAATGAAGCAGAGCATGTTCTTATACACATTAAGACATAAACGGTCAGTATGCACGTGTATACTTATAACCCTTTAGCAAACGCCAAATTGTCGACCGTCTCAAATTGAAAGGGTTTGCAGACGACATATCAAAACGTGATGAAATTCAAAGATAATCTTCTGATATGGCAGAAAACATTGTTGGAAAAGGAGAAATTGGGCGTCACGAGCAATTTCTCCTTTATCCACAATGTTTTCAAAAGTCGTCTGCAACAAACTGGTCAAATAATGCCGTTCCTTTACAATTTCGTTCGGATTGCGAGACATCCGGATAATCGGGGTCCGGATAAACGAGGCTTCACTGTATATGTATATTTACATGTATATTGAACGTCAAATAAAATTCAATATTTTTCATCTTATATTGCAGTTGTCTGTGGTAAGTTCCCACTTAAATTATTTCTTCTTTGCTTGTTTATTTGTTTGTTTGTCAAATGAAACGAAAGGCTTGTCTAATTTTTCATAGGCTCATGACATGCTCAGACTTTATTTAAACGTAGTTTTGGACAGCTTATAATTTTCCACCATTGGTAAATATCATTCAATATTTATCAATAATGACATCCAAAACAACAGGTCTATAATTCACAACACTTAATTATTGGCAACCATTTGATCATATGCTTCGTATAACATGGCGTCAAGAGACGGGAAATGTTCTCTACTAAATCGCCATTCTCAAGATCTGTCTGTGTTATCAGTCTCAAACAGTCCCGACTGCAAGTTAACATACTTTCCTTTAATAAATAATTTACTGTGGTGATAGTTTCGCTGTAGTTATGTCTGTGTTTACCATTGACTTGTTGCTGATTGCTCCATGTAAGTAACTCCCGTGTTATTTGCCCAGCGTACGCGGATGTGACGACGAGCAGTTCTGATGCTCTATCTGCCGGGGTGATCGCCGCCATCTGTATTCTCTGCTTCCTTATACTCCTCGCTATCATCATCGCCATCATCTACTACTTCTACAAGAAACGGAAGAAAAGGAAGCAAGCCGAATGGGAGGCAGCCAACAGGAAGGTGTGTACACGTGCTGATTACCGATCACTGTCGCTCCCTGCGTATTAGTGTTTGTGTTATTTAAGCAACATCTATTTACATGGTGGTCGTTATCAAACCGAAATGTCTTTGTTACTCTTACGTCCAGTCATGTATTGTACATGATCAGCCCGACACTCAAGTTAACATCGTCAAACTTCGTTAATGAGTCCTAAATCTCATATTGCATTCTGTTTTATCTGTTGTCGGTCGTAATCGAAAGATGAACATTAAATCTATAATTGAAATGGCTTAAAAGTCAACACCCACTCAATGCTTGTTTCCTTTTTGTAAGTGTGCGTACGGTTGTCTGTCTAAGATGAGTTTCTGTCCTACCCATTTCAAATCTCTAACATTTATTTTTTTCCCCAGGTTGACCCAGACGAATTATCGCCCAATATGAGGTTAGGTCTCCCAAACGAGTCTAAGTACGACCTTGACCGACTGATGTATACACCCGACATGAAGAATGGGCTTATCAGCAGATCGCCAAGAAAGGACATGGTCGGGGTGGAGGGGTTGGAGGTACGATAAGACGTTCTTTTTTTATCCATCTAACTGAATGTGGATTTGAGATTGGTCTAACTGAACTGCACAAGTTTTTTCATAGCTTAATAATCTTGGATAGGAGCTTTTGTGACGAAAAAATTAATCGAAAATTATAAAGAACAGCGTTTATCACTTAAACGACAACATCTCTTCAGGCCAGACTTACCCAAGTTCGGTGTTTAGATGAAATTGTAGGTATATAAACGACAACATCTCTTCAGGCCAGACTTACCCAAGTTCGGTGTTTAGATAAAATTGTAGGTATATAAACGACAACATCTCTTCAGGCCAGACTTACCCAAGTTCGGTGTTTAGATGAAATTGTAGGTATATAAACGACAACATCTCTTCAGGCCAGACTTACCCAAGTTCGGTGTTTAGATAAAATTGTAGGTATATAAACGACAACATCTCTTCAGGCCAGACTTACCCAAGTTCGGTGTATAGATGAAATTGTAGGTATATAAACGACAACATCTCTTCAGGCCAGACTTACCCAAGTTCGGTGTTTAGATGAAATTGTAGGTTTATAAACGACAACATCTCTTCAGGCCAGACTTACCCAAGTTCGGTGTATAGATGAAATTGTAGGTATATAAACGACAACATCTCTTCAGGCCAGACTTACCCAAGTTCGGTGTTTATAGATAAAATTGTAGGTATATAAACGACAACATCTCTTCAGGCCAGACTAGCCCAAGTTCGGTGTTTAGATAAAATTGTAGGTATATAAACGACAACATCTCTTCAGGCCAGACTTACCCAAGTTCAGTGTTTATAGATAAAATTGTAGGTATATAAACGACAAGTCATAGCATAAGATGATAACTGGCCATTTATTATTTCAAGACGTTCAAGACATGGCGGATTCTGTTCAAGCACCAATCTAGGCTTGTTGGTCTAAAATACTCTGAGCTGTAATCTGAGTTTCCTTTAATTGCAATCACTGGTAATCTATTAATATCAGTTCCACCTTTGTTTAATTTCTTTTTATGATAGATCGTGTATCTTGTAAACACTGGTAATGTTTTAATCGCATTTCTTCCTTTAATTGATATGAGTGATGTTTTTCTTTATCATCGACCATTAATCCTCATTCGGCGCGAGTACTGGTTATGTATCCAGGAAGCAAAATCGAGAGTGATTAATCTAAGTTGTAAGAACTTGTTTCACAATCGATGTAAACTAAATAAGTTAAAATGTAAATGACCAATTCTGTTGAACGTTGATGCATCCTCCTCATGCTAGTTGGACGTTGAGTAGAGACACAATTAATTGATCTAAAGTATCTTGTCGTTATTTCTATAAACCCGCCTATATTTCAGGGCTACAATGAAGGCGAAAAATACATTAACGAGGATGATAGACAAACAGTGGTAATTATGCAACTTACTCATTAATTTAAAATGAACTTTGACTTTTTAAGCAATTCCGATCGTTTACTGTAGAAAACCGTGATTGTCAAAACGAAGAGGAAATGTTCACTGTTCGGAAACTTCTTGTATTTGTTAGAAATGTATTAATGATAAGTGTGCTCGAACTTTCTATTATCACTGTGCAAAGCGTTATCAAACATTTCAAAACGTTTGTGCAAATGATACTTTCACGCTATACCATGCTCACACGTTATACGCATACCACACACAAAGCTTGTTAAAACCGTGAGTTAACAGTGTTAAAGGCGATATCTCACAGAATGGGAGTACCTTTTTGAATGAACTGTTCTCTACAGATAACATAGACAACATAGATTTTTAAAGTAGTATGGACCTAGAAGATTGATAGCATCCCAATCCTGTTTATAACCGTACAGAAAAGATATTGATCATTTTTTGCAGAAATTGCAAACCGTTTGAACGGGTTTATTTCGTTAATAATGAGCTAAACTTAGAATAATAGGCGCTATTATCGATACCATCGTCACATTGGTCTTTGTAAATGTTTAAATTCGAGTTTATTATTCAAGGAAACTGGAGGCTCCAGATGGTTTTATAACTTAACATGTGCAGATATATAGAGTGACTGTTGATTGTTTTACGCAGCTCGAGTCCCAGTTGTTTGCCGAGAAGCGGAAACGTAAGGATGGAAAGGACGAGTTTAACACAGCGAAGCGACAGAATCACGTCTATTCCCAGCGGATTTTAGACATGGCCAAGGGGAAGAAAAGGCCACTTCGAGCCCTCGCGCTCGCCAAGCTCAAACTCAAACCGAAGGCTAGACGTAAGACAATTGTTTTATGTTTTTCCGTCCGCCATTGCTATGAAATGTGATAACACAGCGAATAAAAAAGTCAATACAATCAAGTTGTTGGCATAAAAAGGTTTGAAGAAAAAAAAAGAATACATGTCGAAAACATGTTCAAGTATTTCATTCTTTCTACCATTCATCTATTAATTAGACAATTAACTTATTAATTGTTTAATTCGTTAATTCCCTCTTTATCAAACTTATCAATTGTTTCATTCGTTAATTCCCTCTATAACAAACTTATCAATTGTTTCATTCGTAAATTCCCTCTATATCAAACTTATCAATTGTTTCATTCGTTATTTCCCTCTATATCAAACTTATCAATTGTTTCATTCGTTAATTCCCTCTAAATCAAACTTATCAATTGTTTCATTCGTTAATTCCCTCTATATCAAACTTATCAATTGTTTCATTCGTTAATTCCCTCTATATCAAACTTATCAATTGTTTCATTCGTTAATTATCTCTAAATCAAACTTATCAATTGTTTCATTCGTTAATTCCCTCTATATCAAACTTATCAATTGTTTCAGTCGTTAACTCCCTTTATATCAAACTTATCAATTGTTTTCTTCGTTAATTCCATCTATATCAAACTTATCGATTGTTTCATTCGTTAATTCCCTCTATATCAAACTTATCAATTGTTTCATTCGTTAATATCCTCTATAACAACCTTATCAATTGTTTCATTCGTTAATATCCTCTATATCAATCTTATCAATTGTTTCATTCGTAAATTCCCATTATATCAACCTTATCAATTGTTTCATTCGTTGATTTCCTCTATATCAAACTTATCAAGTGTTTCATTCGTTAATTCCCTCTATATTAAATTCATCAATTATTTCATTCGGTAATTCCCATTATATCAACCTTATCAATTATTTCATTCGGTAATTCCCATTATATCAACCTTATCAATTGTTTCATTCATCAATTCCCATTATATCAACCTTATCAATTGTTTCATTCGTTAATTCCCTCTATATTAAACTTATCAATTGTTTCATTCGTTAATTTCCATTATATCAACCTTATCAATTGTTTCATTCATCAATTCCCATTTTATCAGCCTTATCAATTGTTTCATTCGTTGATTCCCTCTATATTAAACTTATCAGTTGTTTCATTCGTTGATTCCCTCTATATCAAACTTATCAAGTGTTTCATTCGTTAATTCCCTCTATATTAAACTTATCAATTATTTCATTCGGTAATTCCCATTATATCAACCTTATCAATTATTTCCTTCGGTAATTCCCATTATATCAACCTTATCAATTGTTTCATTCATCAATTCCCATTATATCAACCTTATCAATTGTTTCATTCATCAATTCCCATTATATCAACCTTATCAATTGTTTCATTCGTTAATTCCCTCTATATTAAACTTATCAATTGTTTCATTCATCAATTCCCATTACATCAACCTTATCAATTGTTTCATTCATCAATTCCCATTTTATCAACCTTATCAATTGTTTCATTCGTTGATTCCCTCTATATTAAACTTATCAATTATTTCATTCCTTAATTCCCATTATATCAACCTTATCAATTGTTTCATTCGTTAATTCTCTCTTTCTTAAACTTATCAATTGTTTAATTCCTTTATTCCCTCTTTATTAAACTTATCAATTGTTTCATTCGTTCATTCCCTCGATATCAAACTTATCAATTGTTTCATTCGTTCATTCCCTCGATATTGAACTTGTTTCATTCGTTAATTCCCTCGATATTAAACTTATCAATTCTTTCATTCATTAATTCCCTCTGTATTAAACAAATCGATTGTTTCATTTGTTAATTCCCTTTATATTAAACTTATTGATTGTTTCATTCGTTAATTCCCTCTATATTAAAGATATTGATTGTTTCATTCGTTAATTCCCTCGATATTAAACATATCAATTGTTTCATTCGTTTATATCCTCTATATCAAACTTATCAATTGTTTCATTTGTTAATTCCCTCTATATCAAACATATCAATTATTTCATTCGTTTATATCCCCTTTATCAAACTTATCAATTGTTTCATTCGTTAATTCCCTCTATATCAAACTTATCAATTGTTTCATTCGTTAATTCCCTCTATATCAAACATATCAATTGTTTCATTCGTTTATATCCTCTATATCAAACTTATCAATTGTTTCATTCGTTAATTCCCTCTATATCAAACTTATCAATTGTTTCATTCGTTAATTCCCTCTATATTAATCATATCAATTGTTTCATTCGTTTATATCCTCTATATCAAACTTATCAATTGTTTCATTCGTTAATTCCCTCGATATTAATCTTATCAATTGTTTCATTCGCTAATTCCCTCTATATCTAACTTATCAATTGTTTCATTCGTTAATATCCTCTATATCATACTTATCAATTGTTTTATTCGTTAATTCCCTCTATGTTAAACTTATCAATTGTTTAATTCGTTAATTTCCTCTTTATCAAACTAATCAATTCTTAAATTCGTTAATATCCTCTATATCAAACTTATCAAGTGTTTAATTCGTTAATTTCCTCTATATCAAACTCATCAATTGTTTCATTCGTTCATTCCCTCGATATCAAACTTATCAATTGTTTCATTCGTTAATTCCCTCTATATTAAACTTATCAATTGTTTCATTCGTTAATATCCTCTATATCATACTTATCAATTGCTTCATTCGTTAATTCCCTCTATGTTAAACTTATCAATTGTTTAATTCGTTAATTTCCTCTATATCAAACTAATCAATTCTTAAATTCGTTAATATCCTCTATATCAAACTTATCAAGTGTTTAATTCGTTAATTTCCTCTATATCAAACTCATCAATTGTTTCATTCGTTCATTCCCTCGATATCAAACTTATCAATTGTTTCATTCGTTAATTCCCTCTATATTAAAGATATTGATTGTTTCATTCGTTAATTCCCTCGATATTAAACATATAAATTGTTTCATTCGTTTATATCCTCTATATCAAACTTATCAATTGTTTCATTCGTTAATTCCCTCTATATCAAACATATCAATTATTTCATTCGTTTATATCCTCTATATCAAACTTATCAATTGTTTCATTCGTTAATTCCCTCTATATCAAACTTATCAATTGTTTCATTCGTTAATTCCCTCTATATTAATCATATCAATTGTTTCATTCGTTTATATCCTCTATATCAAACTTATCAATTGTTTCATTCGTTAATTCCCTCGATATTTATCTTATCAATTGTTTCATTCGCTAATTCCCTCTATATCTAACTTATAAATTGTTTCATTCGTTAATATCCTCTATATCATACTTATCAATTGTTTCATTCGTTAATTCCCTCTATGTTAAACTTATCAATTGTTTAATTCGTTAATTTCCTCTTTATCAAACTAATCAATTCTTAAATTCGTTAATATCCTCTATATCAAACTTATCAAGTGTTTAATTCGTTAATTTCCTCTATATCAAACTCATCAATTGTTTCATTCGTTCATTCCCTCGATATCAAACTTATCAATTGTTTCATTCGTTAATTCCCTCCATATTAAACTTATCAATTGTTTCATTCGTTAATATCCTCTATATCATACTTATCAATTGCTTCATTCGTTAATTCCCTCTATGTTAAACTTATCAATTGTTTAATTCGTTAATTTCCTCTATATCAAACTAATCAATTCTTAAATTCGTTAATATCCTCTATATCAAACTTATCAAGTGTTTAATTCGTTAATTTCCTCTATATCAAACTCATCAATTGTTTCATTCGTTCATTCCCTCGATATCAAACTTATCAATTGTTTCATTCGTTAATTCCCTCTATATTAAACTTATCAATTGTTTCATTCGTTCATTCCCTCGATATCAAACTTATCAATTGTTTAATTCGTTAATTCCCTCTATATTAAACTTATCAATTGTTTCATTCGTTCATTCCCTCGATATTAAACTTATTAATTGTTTCATTTGTTAATTCCCTCGATATTGATCTTATCAATTGTTTCTTTTTCGTTAATATCCTCTATATCAAACTTATCAATTGTTTCATTCGTTTATATCCTCTATATCAAACTTATCAATTGTTTCATTCGTTAATATCCTCTATATCAAACTTATCAATTGTTTCATTCGTTTATATCCTCTATATCAAACTTGTCCATTGTTTCTTTTTCGTTAATTCTCTCTATATTAAACATATCAATTGTTTCATTCGTTTATATCCTCTATATCAAACTTATCAATTGTTTCATTCGTTTATATCCTCTATATTAAACTTATCAATTGTTTCATTCGTTAATTCCCTCTATATTAAACATATTGATTGTTCCATTCGTTTATATCCTCTAAATTACACTTAATTGATTGTTTCATTCGTTAATATCCCCTATATTTAATGTATTTATTGATTCATTCATCAATTCCCTATATATAAACTTATCGTCTGTATAATTCGTTAATTGCCCGTCTATTGGCAGCCATGACTAACGGGTCGAGTGTATCGGGTCGCGCCACCCAGGCCAAGGATATCGTTATACAGGTGGAGGAGGCGGACGGGGATCCGAAACGAAAAACTAGATTCGCTGACGAAGAAGTTCCACAAACCAAAACACCCAAACCGCAACCTAAGGTATGTTATCCCTGTAGAGCTCTTCGGAAATCATTTTTGAAATTTGTACTACTACTGAATCTGGCAGGTCGCAGAAATACATGTAAAGATTAGATAGATACACATATGTTGCTATTGTATCTTTGAACAACTTCATGGTAACAGTGTTCAACCATGTCTAATCAATCCGAGATCATTCAGTGTCCTTATTGATCCATATCTCTCCGTATGTCCTGTAATGGATCTCTGAAATGTATGGATTAATCTTTATTGTTGTTTTGTCGCATATCTATTTCGAATCGATTTTCTTTTAGCTATAGAACGTTTTAAACTGCACTATAATTAAGAATAATCATTTATGCATTATACACGGTCAAGAACTAAATACTTAGCAAAACACAATTCATTCACGTTCATGGTTTGAATATAAAGATATGATAGGTTTCATATACTACCCTGAAATCAACAAGTTCCATATGCTTACAGTTGTACCATGGACCTAAATCTGTTTGTTGCGTTCTAATATCATAGTCGTCGGTTTTTTCTTTAATTATTTAGACAATTAACTTTAGTTCAAGAGGCACAGGATACAGTAGAGGAAGTCCGAATGGCTTTTCTCCTTGTTACCCGTGGTGTAGCGTTCTATCCATCAAAATATTTCTTGTATCATTTCTCATTACATGTGAACGATGATTATAGGTGTCTTAAGTAAACCTTTCTTACCTTATGTCATTTTATCTAGTTCTAAATGGGTTAAATAACATGTGACAAAGATCTAATTATACATCAATATGGGCATCTAATTCTGTCACAGTGCACTCAAAATGCCGCAAAGTTCAAGAAACACAATGGTCTGCAGAAAAGAATCCAAGGAAGGTCTCTGTTAGTGATCGCAGATCGGTGCTAAAAGACTAGGTCGATGCTTTAACCTACGATTTGATTGGTTCATTTTGCACACAAAGTATGTAACCTTTAGATATAGCCCTAGCCAGTCTGACCATAGAGCTTGCCATGACCTTGAATCATTCATCTTTAATGATAATCCATTTTTTAATCGACAGAAACTCGAGGAAGTTGAGACTCTAAGTGACATTGTTGACAATGAAAATGCAGTCGACGATCTGTCTGATGATGAGTCTAAGGAGCCCAGGTTAATTTTACCCAAACTTATACCTGACACGAGTCCGAAGAAAAAAGTAAGTCGTTGACATCACAAATAACGAGAATGCCTAAATTGCTCAATGGTTGCTCTGTGGTCGGCTGGCGGGGTTGTATAAAACTGTTTTGAATAAGGTATAATGCGACATAACACCAGATAACAATGGTTCGGTAGAATGGCTTAACATGTGTTAACGTTATACCGAACTCTATACATTTGTCTCATTATGCTGTTGGGGGCATGTTTAAAAGTTATCGGCCCTTATTCTGATCTTCAGATAAGGAGGGTATCACACTTAGGGAGAGTGCTGTCTACTTTCTCCCCAAGAAGGAAAAAACGAAGACAAATTCATCACTCGAATTCAAACAACCGAGAGAAGATGACTGTGACCAGATACATCCCTTTTAATGCGACACCATTCATTAAGAAAACCGTGGTGTTCAAACCCTTTTCGCCCATGAATATTCAAAAACTAAAAAAAAAGCAAAAACAAAAGCCCAGAGAGTTTACGTTTGAGAGTACCCCGCCATCGACCCCATTACGCCCTAAGGCGTGGACGGAGCTCGTTAGGCGTATGTTGGACACGCCCAGTCACACGCGCCGTAATCAGATCTCTCCCATGCCATCAATACCGATGCTCCGGCCCAAACTACACTGTAAGTATCATGATCCGGCCTAAACTACACTGTAAGTATCATGATCCGGCCCAAACTACACTGTAAGTATCATAATCCGGCCGAAACTACACTGTAAGTATCATGATCCGGCCCAAACTACACTGTAAGTATCATAATCCAGCCCAAATTACACTGTTAGTATGATAATCCGGCCCAAACTACACTGTAAGTATCATGATCCAGCCCAAATTACACTGTTAGTATGATAATCCGGCCCAAACTACACTGTTAGTATCATGATCCAGCCCAAATTACACTGTTAGTATCATAATCCGGCCCAAACTACACTGTAAGTATCATAATCCGGCCCAAACTACACTGTTAGTGTCATGATCCGGCCTAAACTACACTGTAAGTATCATGATCCGGCCCAAACTACACTCTAAGTATCATGATCCGGCCCAAACTACAATGTAAGTATCATTATCCGGCCTAAACTACACTGTAAGTATCATAATCCGGCCCAAACTACACTGTAAGTATCATGATCCGGCCCAGACTACACTGTAAGTATCATAATCCGGCCCAAACTACACTGTAAGTATCATAATCCGGCCCAAACTACACTGTAAGTATTATAATCCGGCCCAAACTACACTGTAAGTATCATGATCCGACCCAAACTACACTTTAAGTATCATGATCCGGCCTAAACTACACTGTAAGTATCATAATCCGGCCTAAACTACACTCTAAGTATCATGATCCGGCCCAAACTACACTGTAAGTATCATAATCCGGCCCAAAATACACTGAAATTATCATGATCCGGTCTAAACTACACTGTAAGTATCATAATCAGGCCTAAACTACACTCTAAGTATCATGATCCGGCCCAGACTACACTGTAAGTATCATGGTCCGGCCTAAACTACAATGTAAGTATCATGATCCGGCCCAAACTACAATGAAAGTATCATGATCTGGCCCAAACTACACTGTAAGTTTCATAATCAGGCCTAAACTACACTCTAAGCATCATGATCCGGCCCAAACTACACTCTTTGTATCATGATCCGGCCCAAACTACACTGTAAGTATCATGGTCCGGCCTAAACTACAATGTTAGTATCATGATCCGGCCTAAACTACAATGTAAGTATCATGATCTGGCCTAAACTACAATGTAAGTATCATGATCCGGCCCAAACTGCATTGTAAATATCATGATCCGGCCCAAACTACATTGTAAATATCATGATCCGGCCTAAACTACACTGTAAATATCATGATCCGGCCCAAACTACATTGTAAATATCATGATCCGGCCCAAACTACATTGTAAATATCATGATCTGGCCCAAACTACAATGTAAGTATCATGATCTGGCCCAAACTACATTGTAAATATCATGATCCGGCCCAAATAACATTGTAAATATCATGATCCGGCCCAAACTATATTGTAAATATCATGATCCGGCCTAAACTACAATGTAAGTATCATGATCCGGTCCAAACTACACTGTAAGTATCATGATCCGGCCCAAACTACATTGTAAATATCATGATCCGGCCTAAACTACAATGTAAGTATCATGATCTGGTCCAAACTACACTGTAAGTATCATGATCCGGCCCAAACTACATTGTAAATATCATGATCCGGCCTAAACTACAATGTAAGTATCATGATCCGGTCCAAACTACACTGTAAGTATCATGATCCGGTCCAAACTACATTGTAAATATCATGATCCGGCCCAAATTACACTGTAAGTATCATGATCTGGCCCAAACTACACTGTAGGTATCATAATCAGGCCTAAACTACATTGTAAATATCATGATCCGGCCCTAATTACACTGTAAGTATCATGATCTGGCCCAAACTACAATGTAAGTATCATGATCCGGCCCAAATAACATTGTAAATATCATGATCCGGCCCAAACTACATTGTAAATATCATGATCTGGCCCAAACTACACTGTAAGTATCATAATCAGGCCTAAACTACATTGTAAATATCATGATCCGGCCCTAATTACACTGTAAGTATCATGATCCGGCCCAAACTACATTGTAAATATCATGATCCGGCCTAAACTACAATGTAAGTATCATGATCCGGCCCAAACTACATTGTAAAGATCATGATCCGGCCCAAATTACACTGTAAGTATCATGATCCGGCCCAAACTACACTGTAAGTATCATAATCCGGCCCAAAATACACTGTAAGTATCATAATCAGGACTAAACTACACTTTAAGTATCATGATCCGGCCCAAACTACATTGTAAATATCATGATCCGGCCCAAACTACATTGTAAATATCATGATCCGGTCCAAACTACACTGTAAGTATCATGATCCGGCCCAAACTACATTGTAAATATCATGACCCGGCCTGAAACGATTTGTATTGCATTAAACATTCAGCTTGAAGCAAGCAAACAGTGTTCGTCCTCAGTCAACAAAACATTCCGAATCTAGGTGTCAGTGTAATAATAGCATTAGATAAGTGTTCTCTATGATGATATGGTGCTGTGGAATAAAGAAAAGATATTGTAATCTAACAAAATGTTTGTGTTACGAATAGCTAGATATTCATTCTTAACCAAGCAAACTGCGTCGGCTTATTTATGCACTGAATACATTGCATGTAGAAATTATGAGTTTTAAATATGGGCCGTATACATTGCCAAACATATTGTACTGGAGAAGGTTTTATAAGCAAATGAAGAACGACTAAAAGATATATTTCTCTAGGTGATCATTCATCTGAATGAAATTGCAATTTCTATACCACTTTGCTGATCCTGTTCGATATTTATGGCATAACGGCATTTGGACAAAATAGTGTATGCAAGTTGAATATGATTACATAAATATGGAAAACGAAAAGGTTGTTTTAAACAAAAATAAGATCAACAAAACTTCATTCTATACTTGGGTATGTTAACATCAGGGCTATCAGACACAACGTCCCTCGTACCAAGATTAGGGCACCGTTTTACTAAACAACTTTATGAAAATATTTGCGTAAGTCCAAACTGATAAACATGGATAGTATCTTAAATCAAGAATACGATATTGTCATGTGACACGTCATCGGAAAGCGTCTCAGAGAGAGAATCCCAATGGTGTGTGTCTGTGTAATATTGCTCATCTGAATATTGATATAAGGGGCAGGGTTGATATAAGGGACAGGGTTGATATAAGGGGCAGGGTTGATATAAGGGGCAGGGTTGATATAAGGGGCAGGGTTGATATAAGGGGCAGGGTTGATATAAGGGACAGGGTTGATATAAGGGACAGGGTTGATATAAGGGACAGGGTTGATATAAGGGGCAGGGTTGATATAAGGGGCAGGGTTGATATAAGTGACAGGGTTAATATAAGGGGCAGGGTTGATATAAGGGACAGGGTTGATATAAGGGGCAGGGTTGATATAAGGGGCAGGGTTGATATAAGGGACAGGGTTGATATAAGGGACAGGGTTGATATAAGGGACAGGGTTGATATAAGGGACAAGGTTGATATAAGGGGCAGGGTTGATAAACGGGACATGGTTGATAAACGGGACAGGGTTGATATAAGGGGCAGGGTTGATATAAGGGGCAGGGTTGATATAAGGGACAGGGTTGATATAAGGGGCAGGGTTGATATAAGGGACAGGGTTGATATAAGGGGCAGGGTTGATATAAGGGGCAGGGTTGCTTTGGTCATAGGCCTGAATATTGATATAAGGGACAGGGTTGCTTTGGTCATAGGCAAATATTTAATGTATATATTCGTAAAACGCTACCGATGTGTTAACATAAACACGATCACATTTCAGCGTCCGAAAGATCGATTTTTCCTCGGCAAGAGCCCGCCAACACAAAGTATGCCGCACAATCAGCGCTTCATGGCGCCCAAACCGAAGCATAAAGAAGTGGACGAGTTGGATTTTATCGAGCCAGCACCATTACACAGAGGCAACCCTAACTTCGATAAGCTCCACCCCCTGGCCCGTATACACAGGAAGGACAACCCTAAAGCCTGGAAGGATGCGTTCGGCGATAAGAATGGTATGGAGAGTATGGACATAGAAACACTGAAACGTCAACTCCCCGAGAACCGATGGAAGATACTTCTAGAAGAGCTCTACAAGGATAAAAAGTACTTTGATTATGTGAAAGGTAAGTGGATCACTATCACTTAAAAATGCGCAAACACACTATTTCCTCATTATTAACATTACTTAATGAGATTGAATATTTGTTTCATTTTGTCATCGTTTATTCATTTTATAAAGAATTATGCAAGAAATATATAAAACCGAATGTGTAAAGGTTTTATAATGCTTTAACTTTCACAATCCCATTGCAATAAAAGAAAATAAGAACAAAGTGGATGTGTGATTACTCTGTTTGGATTCATCCTCATTAATTTGGTTAAACGATGTTTTAACATAAATTTTAGTAAATGGCTTGATCATGTGTATGTACAATACGTTTATATGTATACGTTATATCATGAAACATGTAAAGTTTAAGTAAATATTCATCTATCTATCTATATCTTTAATTGATGGACGAGCCTTTCTTTGACAAATCAATGTCTTTAAACAAAAGCTCGCGTTTTTTATTTTATTTTAAGGTTCATTATAAAAGTCTCTACTTATCCAAAATCATCCTGTGAACTGTTGAATATCAGGCAAGTATGCCCCCAATAGCATATGACGTTCATTTAGATGTTCAATTGTATTTACAATGTTTCCCTGTTATTCCTTCAGGTTCGTCTACTGCGAATGATGGTGAGCTGTTTTCGCGGGCCGACGAGAGTTTACAATACCTGTACGGTCGAGCACTGTTCTGGGAGAACCAAGAACCCATACCAAAACGTCCCCCATCCCACGTGAAGCGCATGTACTCGAGACACGAACCCCCGACCTCGTCCTCGAGAAAACTACAACGTAGCTCGACAACTCTGTCCCGGAGCGGACACAAACAGCCACCACGGACTCCCTCCACGCAGATCAGCAAGATGAAACGACGAGAAAAGGCGAACAAAAGCGCCAAAGATGCGGCTAACCAAGAGCTCGCCAACGGATCGGTACCACTTGTATACTTTGAAGGGGGGACTCAGACGGACTTCTCTCCCATACCTCCAATGACGCCACTAGAGTTTGAACATTATATAGACCACGTGTCTCTACCCGGGTCCACCATAGATGAGACGAGTGTGGATGATGGCGTGGAACCGTTAACTAAAGAACTGACGAAAAGTGATATAAAACTCGAGGAGTATGATGGTCTAGAATATATTGGAGAAGAAGAAAATGGTTTATCGCACAATGAGGATGTTATCGTATCGGTGTAGAGTAATCCATCCATGTTGAGCTCGTGGGTCTCTGTCTGCAAACAGACGACGTTCGTACTCGATATATATGATTCGATAATGACCAAACTTTATTGTAAAGTTGATTAATTCGTCAGCTTCGATAGTAGCCACAAGAAAGGTTAAATCATGGATGGATCACTTTGAAACATTTATTTTCTAAATAATGCTTTCGCAGGCATAGTAGGGTTGTCAGCAGCAAGTGGCTATTGAAAGGGTTCCTATGGAATTACTTTTTTATCAATATGCAACTGAAGGAATATTTTATGATCACAAATGTTTATAAGAAGACAATTATTTTCGCATCCTTCAGTTGACAACAAAAATGTACTTTTCTAAATTCAAGGAAAATATCTTTTTACGGACCAGGATAAAATTTCATGGAAATAGGTTGTAGACGTTTCTCTCCCGAACTTTGCTTCATAGTATTCTTTCTTTGAACATCTAAGGTTACAAAGTTTTATATTTATGATTCTGATAGGTTTGTCTCTGTGTATTTGTGCTGATTGATCATCGTCTTTGACTTTTTACTTCCATTGAGGTATGTTTGTCTTCCATTGGGATTATATAAGAGTGTGAGGTAATGAGTGACTGCTCCGATGGACTTAATTCTTAATTTATTGAAGACTCGGGCAAATTCGATACACATCAATAATGTTGTTAAAAATCCTAAAACATTTACAAAATCGACCCGAGGTGCCAAATATTTAACATAATCAAACAAACGTATGTTTATGATATTAATGACAAAGTTTCGTACGAATTGGAGTACTAATTTGATAGAAATGGATTAATAGGCACTCATTTCAAAGGCACGAAAATACCTATTTTCAACATTTTTTGCCTGGGTCTTCATTCATTTTGAATAAATGCCGTGTTTTAGTAAGCGATGTTTGCAATTATGAATAGGTGAGAATTAACTTTGCTTTCTATTTTTCTATTTCTATCATTGTTGATATTTATCCTATGTAGTCATTCTTTTTGTTTAGATATGAAGAATGCACCTTTTTTATGAATTTATTAAAATTTCTTTTCATAGCGGCTTTAGTAAACTTTAAATATATCATGGAAATGTTCCTCTGATAATTCGCCTTTAGGGTCCTGATCTGTTAGTGCGTATTGGTATCTGTCCCTGTATTCGTTCTTTAAAATCTCTCTTTCTCACGTTTTACTTGATCTCTATGTGTGTGTGTGTGTGGGGGGGGGGGGGTATGTATAAATATGTCTCCATGTTTCTTGTTTATGTGTGTACCTCTGTATATCTATCTTTTGATTTCTAGTTTTGCTTCTATATGTCCATCTATGTCTTTGTATGACCACTGCCAATGTGTTTCTGGTAAATGTTTGTACCTCTGTATGTCTACTCATGCCTTGTTTGGTTGCTGTATGACTTGTCAATCTGCCTGTCTCTTTATGTCGTTGTTAGGCCACCGGTTTCCAAGTGGGTATCCCTCTATCTCATCATGTCTCTGTTTATACATCTATTGTCTGTCTATCCGTGTGTCTCTGTCTGCGCTCACGTTTGTAGTTGTGTCCGTAATATAAGGTATCGGTTATCCAGGGCAACATTCCCTTTCTCTGTATCGTTTTCATACATCACATGAGTGTCTTATCCTAGAAGTCAATCCAAGCAGAGTAGCATCGCAATTATTTAGTCGAGATGTCAAACATTCTCTATATGTGTATAAGTAGTTTGCGTTGTATTTGCGATGTTTCGGCGATGTTCCAGCGGTTCAATTCAATGTTTGAAAACGCAGACTCAAATGAACTCAGAAAGGAATGGTTACGTATCCCTTCAACTGATCCAGAAATACATTATTTTTCTTTTCTTATGCATTTTCATAGAAAGGTTAAATGTGCTTTTATCGTTAGGTAACAGAGAACGGTTTGATTTGTTCGTAATGAGACGAGGCAGCTTGAAACTGGCCAGTGTCTGTAACAGTTTTCTGTTTATAATCAGAAGCTTCGTAATGCTTGTGTGAATTTCAGAAAGGGAAAACCCTGAAAAGAAAATGGATAGGTACATACGCTATGATATATGGGAATTACAATAAGACGAGCTAAACAAAGCTCTGACTTAAGTAAAGTCTTTCTTTTTAAGTTTATTTTCTTTTTATAACCAACCTCGAACGTTTCTGTACCAGTTAACATGCGAATCGTTTACACAGCAAGAGATATAAAATATACCTTCTTTCTTTATAGCTGATTATAAGAAGCTATTGTTAAATAAACGAACGATATTTCAACTTGCTGCAATAAATACTTAAAGCTTGCTCAACAATAATCTGATTAATAGCGATTAGAGAGATTTAGCTAAGGATTATAGAATTTCCGTCAGACTTGAAACTTGTTTGATTGGTTTATGACGCACGACATATTACGTGGTTTAACCCCTTAGCCTTTTGAAGTGTGAAATCAAACTTCCAAATATTTCTGCATAACACAATAAAAGAAGCATATATTACTTAACGCTGTAAAATGAACGATATGTGCATTCAAAAATAGTTCTGCATTGATAGTAGGAATACAAACTCGTTTTGAACAATTTCCTAAAAGAACGTACGCTTTCTATAAATATGTCTATGTCCCTGTTGTTCCCTTTGCAAACGTGACTTTATCACCAGCTTTAGAAACTCATTTAAAGAAGTGGATTCAAAGATAAGATATTCCCCTTAAATCTTTAAAATGAACACATGACTGATAATAAGATTCCCCTTGTTTGACACACAGATCGCATTTGAAACGTTTACTTGTTTGACACACAGATCGCATTTGAAACGTTTACGTGTTTGATTTAAACAAAGTAACGTACGTATACGCTGGCGTGCAGCTGTCTTTTATTCCTTATCTAATAGTTAGTGATAAACAGCTTGATATAACCATGCCATCACTGCAAAACAGTGTCGAGGTTTAGTGCACGCCACGTGTGTGCAAACCTATTGGTTTGATAACCGCGCAAGTTTACACCAAATATCAAAATACAAGATAGATAATACATAATAACAGTAGAAATGGCTTTCTTTGTTTGAACTCTGGGTAATCGGTACATCAATACTACTGAATATCGAATTTCAGGCCACAAGAGGGATTACTGGCATTGATCCATGTAACATCGCAACATAAATAACAAAATGGTGGAATCAGCGTAAACACAACAATAAATATATTGGAGTCATACTAAAAATCGCAATGTTATATAACTCTTTTGGTCGATATATGAATTCAAGACAACATTATGCAATTACATGAATAAACTCTTTTATCTAATACACACAACGGCAAGATTTGGTAAACGTCAATATAACCAACGGTTGGTTCCCTGAATGTCTGTCAGAGCCGTTCAAATTAACGGTTGGTTCCCTGTATGTCTGTCAGAGCCGTTCAAATTAACGGTTGGTTCCCTGTATGTCTGTCAGCGCTGTTCAAATCAACGGTTGGAACCCCGAACATGTTTTAGCACCATCATTACAAGTACGTTGAGCATCTGAAACACTGAATTGTAGAGTTGGTTCCTCTACGTACCCTGGCTATAAATGGTTCAGTTTATCTGACCATTATCTGAAACAAATAGTGAAATGAGTAACACTGGGTTAGACGGTGTTTGTTAACATTGTCTGTGATAACACTGTACATGTATACAGGGTTATGCTCTTCTAAGTAGTCACCAACAAGCTTGATATTGTGACAACAACTGCTTACAAGTGAAAATCTCTTGGAATATCATCTTTGTCTAATGATATTAAGCTAGTTAAAGTCACATAATCTTTGCTGCACATATAAATATAGTTTTAGCATTTCTCTTCAAGTACCAAGTGAGACTAGTTTAAAACATTTGAAATGTTACCATCTAACAATGTTGCAATGATTTTTGACTTTTCTAAAATATCGTTTCGAGTTTATATACATGTATGTACAAATTAGGATAAGAAGCCATTTCTCGAACATAAAGGGCTAAAATAAAACACGGATATCAGCGATAGATAAAACACTTAAGGGTTTTTAATCACTGACTTCTGTGGTCAGTTGAATCTGCTTAAAGGTGTTTTAGAACATCTTCATTTCCGTTTTGTCAGAAACACTGTCGAAGGTGTGTTAAAATGTGCTGAATCACTAACGGATCTAAATAACAACAATAAATGTTATCGCCAAATGTTGTCCAAACCAGGTATATAAACCAATCCTGGTAAAATTATTTGAATCCAATACGCTGTTCTCATACCAATCGGTTCACTATAAAAGAAAAAAAGCATTCAAACTTAAGGAGTTTATCATCAGTTGTTTAAATTAACACAAGTTAATGCCAAAATCATCATGCAAGATCTACTTACTTAAACATAAGTGTGTGTCGCAGAAAGAGGTTTTTGAAATGAGTTATGTATCACAGGAGTATGTATCACATCGTATGTATCCGTGGGAATGGTAGCTCGTCCTTTAGAAAGAAAAAAAAACCATTGCTAAATCATATCGAATATGATAGGTGAAGAATAAGAAAATGAGAAATATCTATTATATTTTAATCAACTGTCCGATAATATCCATTGATCCGAAAGAAATGATCTAAATTTCATTAAATTCCAGCGGGATAAGATAAATGATCGGCTGATTACAAACAGAGTCCTGCCCAAATTTGAGGTGAGTAAAATTATACAGAAAAGTTTCAGATGAATTTGTCGGAGACGACTTAACACTGGAGGAGGTAACGTTTTGTGACATTGTCACATATTTGTAGGCGAAGCGTGAGGGCATGGAGGAGGTAACGTTTTGTGACATTGTCACATATTTGTAGGCGGAGCGTCAGGGCATGGAGGAGGTAACGTTTTGTGACATTGTCACATATTTGTAGGCGGAACGTCAGGGCATGGAGGAGGTAACGTTTTGTGACATTGTCACATATTTGTAGGCGGAGCGTCAGGGCATGGAGGAGGGAACGTTTTGTGACATTGTCACATATTTGTAGGCGGAGCGTGAGGGCATGGAGGAGGTAACGTTTTGTGACATTGTCACATATTTGTACGCGGAGCGTGAGGCCATGGAGGAGGTAACGTTTTGTGACATTGTCACATACTTGTACGCGGAGCGTGAGGGCATGGAGGAGGTAACGTTTTGTGACATTGTCACATATTTGTAGGCGGAGCGTCAGGGCATTGTTGATGATGTAACTTGATACGAAGTAATAGTATGTTTGACAGGTAATAGTAGAGATAAAGATGGAATACCTACTTTTATAAAACCGAAACATGCCAACCATCACTATGGTAGCGAAGAAGACACATCCAAATATCGTCAGATAAATGATCACACGACTTTTCTCGACTTGATCTGAAAATATAAACTGATGTTGTGTTCATACTAGCAATAAAGTTCTTAATTTTGCAAATCATCATCATCATCATCATCATCATCATCATCATCATCATCATCATCATCATCATCATCATCATCACCATCATCATCATCATCATCATCATCATCATCATCATCATCATCATCATCAATCATCATCATCATCATCATCATCATCATCATCATCATCATCATCATCATCATCATCATCATCATCATCATCATCATCATCATCATCATCATCATCAACAACATCCTCATCAACATCATCGTCGTCAATAACATCATCATCATCATCATCATCATCATCATCATCATCATCATCATCATCATCATCATCATCATCATCATCATCATCATCATCATCATCATCATCATCATCAGAAACCTGACATTCTGTGTATCATATTATATTCCTGATATTTTATTCTATCGAAAATCTGTAATTCTTCGACCTCCTTTATGTATCATAGGCTTCCATCTATATCTTTACTTATGAATATAGAAGTAATGTTACTACCGTGTCTGTCTGTAACACGGTAGTAATTCCGCCCTCTTAGCTCTTTGGAGCAGGCCGGTTTCGTATCACAACAGCTACGATATTTAAAAAATGTGGCAACTATATGCAACAGAACTTCACCTGATTAAACATAGGCATATAATCTCATACTTCAGAGTCCAAAAGTTAATATTTTCCCATTATTTTAAGAGAATAGAAGCATTTTTCGTAATCCTTATACATTTCATTTCTCAAATCCATCACTTCCTGTTTTCATTTGGATATACAGGACTATCCTGCAACAATTGACAACCAAATTGGGTCAAATTGGGCGGAGCTAAACCTGTAGGTGTATTCAATATTTGGAAGTTGTAGTAAAGTTGTGAAAAAGGCGGGAAAAAACATGTGTTTTCATTGGATTAGCCCTTCATGTTCAGTGGGTAATCACCATATTTTAAAGGAGAAAGTGCGAGAAGTTGCGAAAAAATCAAAATGGCCACTAACGGTTTGTTTCTCACTATATTTCACCAACAATTAAGAAACACAACTTAATTAAGAAATTTTAGCTTCTATCAAGCTGTATGATTTAATATTTTAGACAATACCATGCTAGGGTTATCATAAAAGGTTATCTATCATGTGGTTGTTGAAATTAATTTTGCTCCAACAAGTGATGAGCGTGGAATTGTAACGTCGGTGGCAACCAGACATCAGCCACAAGACGTTATGCCATCGTATCTATTATGAATAGTGAACAAGATTTTTTTGCGATAAACGAAGGAATTTGATTTTAATGAAGCAACAATATTTATAAAGTTATTTTCCTACGATTTTTAGCTGACCTACCGGAAGATTTCTTTTCAATTTCATTACATTTTGAAATGTCGTCTGCAAACTCTTTCGATTTTGGACACTCGAAAATGTAACGTTTTCAGATTTTTGTTATTTATTTTCTTGAAAGATAAAAATGGCACCCACCATTGTTCGACACCTCACATGTTCCAGTAAGGTTGTATACCAAATCCCCGCGGATAATCTGAAATTTTAAGTCAATATATACGTGGTTTGATTCTTGAATATTAATGACTTGTGTACTGATTGGCCTTTGGCCTGATGTATCAATAGAGTAGATTTATTTACATAAAGTAGTTATCATAACCGAGGACCATAACTGAATAGAAGGCGGTGTCATGTTTATTTATAAACGTTTTCTAACTAAGTACTAAACAAAGCGAATCCACTTCGTACATGTCATTTGAAGCGTACTCTATACCGAAGATGGTATTTTGTAAACTCTATGTTATGGAATTGAACAAAAACAACACTCCATCCACACACATGCCATGAAGTAATGTCGTTACGCCGCTGCCATATTCATGAGGTGTGTAGAGTAGATTATCTTAGTTAAATAGTTTAATGTCATTTATGTGATTTTATGTAATTATCGATTGTGTTATTTCTTCAATCATTAGAATGTCTGTAATTTAATCTCCCGGCAGGAGAATAAATGGACAATATCAAAATTTGTTCTCTAAAAAGGATCAAGTATCCCTAAAAAGATTTAAATATCATCCCTTTATACAAACAAAACAATTATACACCGTAAAATATATACTTCAAGTAACATGAAACCAAAAGATACATTTTGCACACGAAACTCGCAGTACTTTTATGAGATGTTTATAAACTTACATTGACGCTATATAGGCCATCCGTTAGACCGTTAAATACCGTTTCTCTGTCGAACTGTAACAAAGAAAGGATGTTATCTGAATATGTATATTACAAATCAAATCAAATCAAATGATTTTATTCACAATATATGAGGCCTCCGGCCCATAATACAAACATATTCTTTACAATATTTCCCTGATATATATGTTACATGATTATTAAAAAGCATTAACATGCAATTTGGAATTAAGTATTTTCTGTTTCAAGAGGTCTGTAGCAGGCATATCGAACATATGTATACAAATATATAAGATAACCCTATGAAAAACTGTGTGAAAATAATGTGAGAAAAGGAGAATTCGTCTACAGCGAGCGAATACTCCCTTTGTCACAATGCCCTCAATGGTTGATATATTTGTTAAGTCAGCAGCAGACAAATTGAATGCATATAGACAAACTGACAGAATAAAGTCGTGTTCATGCTTAATGATAGTTGGAAATATTGTGGAAAAGGAAGGATCCACTCATGGAGAGCGAATTCCCCACTTGCCTCAATTCTCCCAAAGATTGTCTATCAAAATGTCCGCAGCAGACAACATTGAACACATCTAGGTAAAAAGATCAAATTACTAACTGAAACATTGCTTTATCCCTTTTTACAATAGAAGTATCTTATCAAAAGTTGTCTGTAATGAAGGATGCAACATGTGTTTCTGAACACAGCTAGGTAGATGAACAATATTCATATAAAGCTGAGTGAATTCTTAATACAAGACAGATAACATTGTGACGAAGGTATTCGCACACAATGAGCGATTTCTACTTCTATCACAATGCCATCATTGCTTATATTTAGCGGAGTCTGCAGGAGATAATTTTAAACACATCTAGGTAACAATGTAAAATGTATAGTAAAATGTTTTACAGCTTTATAAAAAGTGAAAACTCTGCGACCAAGGGATACGCTCATGATCAGCAAGTTCTCCCCTTATCGCAATATTCTCAAAGGCTGTCTTTTTAAATTCAGTTTTAGGTCATTTTAACCCCTTAATAAACGGCAATTTTTGGACTGTCTCAATTTGAAAAAGCATACAGACGACAATTCAAAATGTGATAAAATTGAAAAACAAAGTTCCAATAGGGTAGAAAACATTAAGGGAAAAGGATAAATCGCGCATGAAGAGCAATCTCACCTTTTCTCGCAATGTTTTCTTAAGTCGTCTGCTTCAGACAAGTAATCACTAGAGTTCATCCGGCATAGGGTTAAACACATCTAGGCAGATGTACACATCATTGAATGAAACACTGTATTATTGTGTAATATATAAAAATAGGAGTTGAAAGCATTGTGACAAAAGAAGAATCCGCTCACGATGAGTGAATTATCGTTTTGCCACAGTGCTATTAACGGATGCCTGTTTATGTCTCTCTCTCTCTCTCTCTCTCTCTCTCTCTCTCTCTCTCTCTCTCTCTCTCTCTCTCTCTCTCTCTCTCTCTCTCTCTCTCTCTCTCTTTTCTCTCTCTCTCTCTCTCTCTCTCTCTCTCTCTCTCTCTCTCTCTCTCTCTCTCTCTCTCTCTCTCTCTCTCTCTCTCTCTCTATCATCTCTCTCTATCATTTCTCCACCTC
>OX401408.1:17411462-17468962 GCA_947846245.1 Cerastoderma edule
TCGCATTAAACCCGAAAGTTCCGGACCCGACAGTTGATTACCGACTCAATCTCTCTTGACGTTCTACACATGCGCAGTAAATGTCAGATGACATTGCCTTGCCCAAGGACACTATGCAATGATCGAATCTGGCACATCTAATCTCAAACCTTCAGCGTGTACCATTGCTATCCTGATGATTTTGGATTTCGTTTGAAAAAAAGGTTTAAACACATGACACTTTATATTCGTGTGTATATGCTTATACTGAGCTGTGCTGCACACGTCCCATCAAGTTGGTTTATGGCCTAGAATAAAGGACTTTGTTAGCAATAAATGACTATTCTCGGACTCATTTCTGATTATTTGCTAATTGTAAAATATGCCTTGCTGGATAAGAAATAGGGAAGACAAACAATGATGTTTGATCCGAGGCGTCTACTCACTTGATATCAAACTTTTGGAAAGTAGTTATAGAATACAACAGCATGTGTACCGGGAAACACAATGGCCAACCCAAACATGATACATGCTACATGTATTTAAATGGCAATCTATCCTGGTTACGTTACATTGCGTGATATATACATGCCTACAACACATGCGTGATAATATCTGGTGACAACTCTATACTAATAGGTAAGCCCGGGAAACCAGATATAGATGAGCGCGGAGTATTGCTTCTCGCTTAGCTTAAAAGAATGTATTGTTTCCTTATCTAACCAACAGCGTATCCATGACTATGCAAGACAAACCTATATTGTAGGTTTTAATCAGATTATGGATTACTAATCCTAATCTTGCCGATGATACTAATCAGAGAACAAAGAACATATGTACAAACGTATCTCAGTTTCATTCATGAAGTCAAATCTATGAGTCTATATCCTCCACCATGTTATGTGTATCCGGTACGTGACGTCAAATCTATGAGTCTATATCCTCCACCATGTCATGTGTATCCGGTACGTGACGTCAAGTCTATGAGTCTATACCCTCCTTAATGTTATGTATATCCGGTACGTGACGTCAAGTCTATGAGTCTATATCCTCCACCATATTATGTATATCCGGTACGTGACGTCAAATCTATGAGTCTATATCCTCCACCATATTATGTATATCCGGTACGTGACGTCAAATCTATGAGTCTATATCCTACACCATGGTATGTGTATCCGGTACGTGACGTCAAGTCTATGAGTCTATATCCTCCACCATGGTATGTGTATCCGGTACGTGACGTCAAATCTATGAGTCTATATCCTCCACCATATTATGTATATCCGGTACGTGACGTCGAATCTATGAGTCTATATCCTCCACCATATTATGTATATCCGGTACGTGACGTCAAATCTATGAGTCTATATCCTACACCATGGTATGTGTATCCGGTACGTGACGTCAAGTCTATGAGTCTATTTCCTCCACCATGGTATGTGTATCCGGTACGTGACGTCAAATCTATGAGTCTATATCCTCCACCATATTATGTATATCCGGTACGTGACGTCGAATCTATGAGTCTATATCCTCCACCATGGTATGTGTATCCGGTGCGTGAAGTCAAGTATATGAGTCTATACCCTCCTTAATGTTATGTGTATCCGGTACGTGGCGTCAAATCTATGAGTCTGTATCCTCCACCATGGTATGTGTATCCGGTACGTGACGTCAAGTCTATGAGTCTGTATTCTCCACCATGTTATGTGTATCCGGTACGTGACGTCAAGTCTATGAGTCTATATCCTACACCATGGTATGTGAATCCGGTACGTGACGTCAAGTCTATGAGTCTGTACCCTCCTTAATGTTATGTGTATCCGGTACGTGACGTCAAGTCTATGAGTCTATATCCTCCACCATGGTATGTGTATCCGGTACGTGACGTCAAGTCTATGAGTCTATATCCTACACCATGGTATGTGTATCCGGTACGTGACGTCAAGTCTATGAGTCTATATCCTCCACCATGGTATGTGTATCCGGTACGTGACGTCAAGTCTATGAGTCTATATCCTCCACCATGGTATGTGTATCCGGTACGTGACGTCAAGTCTATGAGTCTATATCCTCCACCATGGTATGTGTATCCGGTACGTGAAGTCAAGTATATGAGTCTATACTCTCCTTAATGTTATGTGTATCCGGTACGTGACGTCAAGTCTATGAGTCTATACCCTCCTTAATGTTATGTGTATCCGGTACGTGGCGTATAATCTATGAGTCTGTATCCTCCACCATGTCATGTGTATCCGGTACGTGACGTCAAGTTTATGAGTCTATATCCTCCACCATGTTATGTGTATCCGGTACGTGACGTCAAGTCTATGAGTCTGTATCCTCCACCATGTTATGTGTATCCGGTACGTGACGTCAATTCTATGAGTCTATATCCTCCACCATGGTATGTGTATCCGGTACGTGACGTCAAATCTATGAGTCTATATCCTCCACCATGGTATGTGTATCCGGTACGTGACGTCAAGTCTATGAGTCTATACCCTCCTCCATGTTATGTGTATCCGGTACGTGACGTCAAGTCTATGAGTCTATATCCTCCACCATGGTATGTGTATCCGGTACGTGACGTCAAGTCTATGAGTCTGTATCCTCCACCATGGTATGTGTATCCGGTACGTGACGTCAATTCTATGAGTCTATACCCTCCTTAATTTTATGTGTATCCGGTACGTGACGTCAAGTCTATGAGTCTATATCCTCAACCATGGTATGTGTATCCGGTACGTGACGTCAAGTATATGGGTCTATACCCTCCTTAATGTTATGTGTATCCGGTACGTGACGTCAAGTCTATAAGTCTATATCCTCCACCATGTTATGTGCATCCGGTATGTGACGTCAAGTATATGAGTCTATATCCTCCACCATATTATGTGTTTCTGGTACGTGACGTCAAGTTTTTGAGTCTGTATCCTCCACCATGTTATGTGCTTCCGGTACGTGACGGAAAAAAAGCTATGTTTTCATTGTGTTGGTCACACTGTCCGAATGGGCTTGAATCACCGAGGCTTTGTTTTTGCATTCGCAATGCTATTCATGACCATAACTGTCCAAGCACGCATGTAACTTGTTTTGTCTATATTTAAATGGGATCAACGACTCATTGGAGCCAGAGACGAAGTAATACAAGCCGCACTGATTTTCTAAACGCATTGATTTATTCAATAGACATTCTAAAAACAACAAACACTACATACATGATTCTCTAACAAACAACATGGCCCTAATACAAACTTTTACCAACGGAAATATTTACGTATGACATTATCATGTTCATAACAATCCAGCAAGTTAACAATCAATTATCGGAGTTACATGGCCGTTATTGTTAGGCGAAATTCTCCCCAAATTCAGTGCAATGACTCACTCATCATGTGTTACATTTACAAATATAGCAGGAGAAATAGGCATAACTCTGGATTTTCTTTTGTGTTTGTTTTTGGGGTTTTTTTGGTCTCGACGAAAAATCGTGACAAAATATAAAAAAAATATATCAGGTATTAGGTATTGAGTGGTGACATGTCAACTTACTTTGATTTTCGCAAAAAACATAACGATCACACAAATACGGACAGTTTAAAGTGTTAATTGGAATAAAAAAAAGGGACTTAACTTCTTGAATTGATTCAATATACTTAAAGTGTTTCTATCGTTAAACTTGGTAGAAAATAACATAAAAATTACTGTATCTAAACAACCGGAACAAGAACAAATTTCTCCATAATAGAGTATTATCCGAGTTCTGTTGAATCTATCAAAAAAATATAATTCTAAAAAAAAAGAACAATTCTGCAATCATCTCTAATCTATCCGTTTTTTTTAATAAAGACATGCATACGCATGGCTTCATAGAAAACATGTGAAAATAAAACAATTTTTATATGCATATATATCACTTATAAATGATAATGTGTTTTCTAAACACCAATAAAAACAATTTCTAAACATCTAACACTTTACTTTGTTGGTGTTGTCGACTATACAAGTGCATTTGTGACGGAGCAATTAATGAATGGTTATAAGTTATAGTAATCATCATGGTTATGCACACCAATGTTTTTCGCCTTTTTCAGACCAACCCGCCTTTTTAAGTAACAAAATCGTTGTTTATTTTCCTTTTCAACGCCACCAACATAATGTTTGAATATATATCAGGAAGGGCAACTCTAGACGTAACTTAAGTTATTCGGACCATCTCCGGACGGGGGTACAGTAAATTGACAGGTTTGAAGTCATGTCCGGGTTCAGGCTGGATTGGGTGAACGTTCAGTGGTAGGTGAGGTTGCCCCAGGCGTGTGTGTTCTTAAACAGTAACATATTTGTCGCCTTTTTCCAGACATCAGTCCCCGCCTTCTCCTCTTTCGGTGGATCTATGAAGGTGGAATTTTCTCGCTCCATCCTTAAACCATTGGCCGAGCGATCGAATCGGGTCGAAGCCACAGCGGATGAGCCGGACTGCAAGATAAACATATGAACACATCATGTATGTTACCAGAATGGATAATGGTGCCGTCTCGAATCAGATGTATGGGCTGACCTAGGGCGAGGGGTCATGTTTACTGGGGATCCGGTGTTTTACTTTAATACCTTAATTCGGAGGGTTTACATTAATCACGGACTATCTTTTCTAAAATGTCTAAATTCGGCGGGTATGTATTGTTCACGGGTTTATTTATTTTTTTCTATTGTACATGAGTGGATAATTACAGAAAGAGAAGAAATGCCAAAACAAGTGATTGGTCATTCGTTGAGTTTCCAGAACTGTACTGTTATCAAAGGCTACTGACACCAGCAACCATAGATACACCATGTCATATACAGGAAACATATTTAGTCTTATTAATCAGTTGAATTCCAAACCTAAACTGTACATGCATCATTAAGACCTATCTATTAAGAGGTATTGTTGCGGGTTGTAAATGTTGTTTGATACATACGTTATCCCTGTAGTCGAAAGGGTCCTCACGGACTGACGGGATGGTTCGAGCCTCGGGATGCTCTCGACGCCGACCGCTTCTTTGCCTTTTTTCTTCTTTCCAGAACACTTCTTTTTTCTCGAGCCTTTCGGCTTGCCCCCCTCTATCAGGAGTCTATATATAGAATAAGTAATATTCATGAATAATTCTAGAAACGTGTTTAACTCCATGATTTCACAATTGATTCCTGGCACGATAATTTCAGCCAATGTTTGTTTGCCTAAGCTAAAGGTACTCCACAGAATAGTACATCTGAGTTGGGTTGCTTTTATTTCCGATATAAAATAAATCCGGTAGAGTTGTAGAAAAATAGGAAGAAGTGTTCAGATTTTGTTCTTTATTATACCTATATGATTTATTTAGCCATGTACCTTGAACTTGTTTTCTGATATAATATATGACCGTCCACAATTACCTTATCGATTATTTGGTATTGTTTGTTGTAATGCTCAGAAGAGATGTTACTTTACTTTTAACATACACCAGTTATATTGATATATATCAAGTAAAATTGAAGCGAAGTTTTTATTTGGAGTCTATGATCCAAAGTAATCAGGAAGGGGTGGACAGAACTGATGGTAAATTGATAGCACTGTATATAGTCATGATGATCACCTCTATAAAAAAGAGTGCTGATTGATTCCTGATTATTGGCCAGAAATGGAACATGATTATTCCACTGCATATAGACGAGCACATGGAAAATCATGAATGCGTATCGGCCAGTCATTAAACTGTAAATCTGTTGACAGAACACCGTTTGACATGTTTGTTTGTTTGTTTGACAGATAGAGTGTTAACTCACGCTTCCTTCGATTTCCATAGGGTGTCGGAGGATGGCTGTTTTCCGGCGGTTTTTCCGGGCGGAATCACCGGGAGGATCTCCGAAGCGGCGGCGATGGTTTCCTGACGCTGACTGGACAACTCCTGTAAACAAAATGCTTCTTTATAAACTCAGCATAATGACTGTACAAATCCTGACAATAAATACTTCATTATAAACTCAGCATAATGACTGTACAAATCCTGACAATAAATACTTCATTATAAACTCAGCATAATGACTGTACAAATCCTGACAATAAATACTTCATTATAAACTCAGCATAATGACTGTACAAATCCTGACAATAAATACTTCATTATAAACTCAGCATAATGACTGGACAACTCCTGTAAACAAAATACTTCATTATAAACTCAGCATAATGACTGTACAAATCCTGACAATAAATACTTCATTATAAACTCAGCATAATGACTGGACAACTCGTGGAATGACTTCATTATAAACTCAGAATAATGACTGGACAACTCGTGGCAACAAATACTTTATTAGAAACCCAGCATAATGACTGGACAACTCCTGACAATAAATACTTCATTATAAACTCAGCATAATGACTGGACAACTCCTGATAATAAATACTTCATTATAAACTCAGCATAACGTATGGACAACTCCTGGCAATAAATACATCATTATAAACTCAGCATAATGACTGGACAACTCGTGGCAATAACTACTTCATTATTAACTCAGCATAATGACTGGAGAATTCCTGGCAATAAATACTTCATTAAAACCCAGCACAATTGATCTGACACTAGTAAATGTCTTTGCATATGCAGCACATTTATAATGTTGGCAACCACATGTAGGTTCTAGGTCGGTTTCTACGATGTATATACGTATAAATGTATCATCCAAATAAAATGAAAATAACCATGATGGTTCAGACGAAACGGAGTTCTATCTTATATCTATCTAATAGATGCGGTATGGTGAAGGCGAATTATAACCATTAATGTTCCGACACCGAAATAGTTAAACATTTGATATTCATAAATCATCATGATATTAGACTACTTTTTGGTTTGAGAAATCACACCTTCAGCTGTATCCATGTTTCTGTTGTCAAATAAACGGATCTTTGTTTGCTTTGAACCTGCTTTTATATTTTGCCCAAGCATATTTAGATTCAGTTATTAATGCAACATATGTAAGGCAATGGAGTTAACCCAGGGCACGTTCAACTCATGATAGTGTTTCTCGTCAAGTTTACCCATTATAGGTTATGTAGAAGAGCAAATTGTGAATGTATTCTCTGAATTTACCATATATCTTTTTGAATGGAACAAGGATTAGTCTGCCTGGTCATTACAGACTGGGCGTTTCCAGAGTGTTGTGTATCATCGTACCTTTATTTGCTGATTGAATGCTTTTACTTCGTGTGTGGTCCACCAGGTATTTACTACTGGGTGTTGGATCTGCCTCCTTGGGCTCTTCGATGGGCTGCAATAATCAAACTCTCTTTACTCGGACATTACTCGGACATTACTCGGACATTACTCGGACATTACTCGGATATTACTCGGATATTACAGTTATAATCTCAAGTAATCGTTACTCTAATCCCTGTATCCAGTATGCCTGAGTTTACTGTACTTGCTGCAAAATACACTTGAAACCAGCGTTAATAAATGACAAATTGCTCATATAGATCAATTTATCCTTTCACATAATGGTTTCAATTATCTGCTACAACGGCATTGTTATGTTCATATTATTTATGTTGTCTTTGGTGCGCTCGTGTTTGGAACAGTCACACAAATTCCAATAAGACGGAATAGATAAGAATAGTCTTCACACTTCTTTTTCTATATTGAATCAAATTGTTGTTATAAACGTTTATATCCAAACTCTTAAATGCGTTAAATGAATATGTCAAAATCTAGTCATTTTCTGAAAGAGTCCAAAAGAAATACTTACGAAATAATGCATATTCTTACCATGAATTTAAAAAAAAAACCAATGAATAAATTATAATTTCAAAATAAATTCAAACATTTATTTGCAGAACAATTTACCTTCTCAGAATAAACCTATTGTGTGTTCTGACAGTACTTTATGTGTACTCTCTGAGAGTTGTGAATTCGTGATGTATGTCAATGGAACATGCAGGAAACGGAAACAGATAATTCGGTAGTAGTAAACAGTTGATAAACACACGTTACACGAGTCTGGGTTGGGAAAGGCGATTGGCTATGTATAAGCTTTGAATGATCGTGGAATGACAGAAATGTACCATTGTTGACGGAAAGTCTTCTTGCACTATGCTCCTCTATTTGATAGCTGAATATACATGTATTTGCATTAGTTATTGGAATTATACCAATTACTATAGTAGAAGGTTGTGCATATATTTGTGCATATATCTTAACTTGTCCACAGCATTAACAAAAGCAATGCAACACATATAGAAAATAATATAGTATTAAGAAAGTGAAATAAAAGCTGAAAAAGTGATACCATTTTAGAATCAGGTAAAATCAACATGAACATTTATACAGTGCTGTGTATAGAAATACGTGATCCGAGTATACAGTGTTAGTACATTTTGGCACATGCTTTAAATATGAAAGCCAACCACAGCAAGGCTGATTACATCAATGTAAGATATAAGACACAAACATCCATGACTGAGGCTACAGCTTGCACCAACGTGGGATCTAGGGTGGCGGTGGAGATGTTCCAATTTCACGGATAGGTGTTGCAATCATAACATTTAAAGAATGCGCCAAACACACGTCAGAGATAAAAACAAACTTTCCAAACATTTTCCCATTTAAATACGATCCTTGGTCTAAAAATGGTCAATAATTTGACCAAAATATTGTAGAATTTGAAGAAACCCATCTCATAGGATGGGCTATACTAAGTTAACACCCAGTCCTTTCCAATGAATCGGTATGCAAAAACTATACGCATAATCCGGCTAGTGATCAAATATCGTTTCGTAAAATTTCGTGGATGATGGATGCAGGCCAAACGAAGAATACAGCAATGTTAGTTAGAATGGTCTTAAAAAATAATCATTTTTGATATGTATTTAGAAAGCACAACAAACGTGCAGCTCGTTAGAAAATGGTAAACATTATAGTATTTTACCTAAAATGGTAACACTAGGAATCGATATTGAAGAAAATGGGGAAAATGTTGTACTTAAGTGCAAGCAAGACTTGTTTTCGATTTTTATTTAAGCAATTTTCCTTTTTATAATAAGAAAGTTCACTTTATCTCAAACAATTAGTAGCAATCACCTTTTAGATCTATTTGTAGCAGGGGTTTCCAGGCTTACCCTTGCTTGTTTCATTTCACTCTCGGCTCGTTTTGTCTCCTTTTCGATTTGCTCCTTTTGTTCAAGCTCTACCTTTTCTATCTCTACCTTCTTTATTCTGTCCAAGAAAGGTGTCGAACCTTTAGGACATTCCGGCATTTTTGTTGGCGATTTCGAGGGAGAACCTTTCAGGTTCGCTTTCGATGAAGTTACTCTCTTTTTCTTCTTCTGTTTTTTAAGTTTGACCTTCACGATTCCTGCTGCCGTTCGCTCTTCGTCTGACTCCTCTACGACATCAGCATCAGCGTTCTTTCTAAACGAGATGGGGGGTAATGTTGGGATTTCGACAGGGCGTGTGACCGGGGTGAATGCCCCAGATAGTCGAGGCAGTCCCAACTCATCATCGACTCTATCCATGTCAACAGCCTCATGTTCCATGTCTTCCAGATGTAGTTTGTCCATCTTTTCTATCGCCTTGATGTCGTCATCTGTGTAATTAAGAATAGTCGTTTCATGCGGCGACATAGGAAGAAACGTTGATGCAAGCGTAACCTCGTTATCAGTTTCAACAATCGGTTCGTCAAGGATTTCGTTTACCTTGAATGGTTCTTCAACTGGAACAGGGCCCGCTTTCCTCTCCAACTCCCCGAAACCCGTACCCCCTCGGGACTGTACAGAGATGCATATCGAGTTCTCCCGTCGTATAGCCGGATCCTCATCTATATTCACTTTTACGTCTCCATTAGTGAACACCGGTGTAAGTGTCCCTGCCAGCGTGCCGGGAGTTTTCGAGTTTCGACTGGGCTGGCGATGTTTGACATCTTTAAATATCCCTCCATTTACCAACTTCTTGTTGGCCGGCTGTGCTTTCTGCAGCGGCATTTTATCGATTCGCTCCTTCTCTTTGCGTTTCTTGTAGTAATACCAGATGAGGACTCCGCATATAACGATGATTATAAGTATCAGGATACCAACAACCACACCTGCTGTTGCTGCCGTCGAAACAACATCGTCAGAGGTTGTGACAACTGAAGCTGTAAACGGCAGAAATTGTTTGTCTTTATATAGGTTATACGGCATTATCTGGTATGTTTTGGCCCAATCTATCTAATCTTGTACATTAAGTATTATCATGACATGTCATAACGTTGTGGAGAACCATGACAAAGTTTTGGTTCTGGGAGTTTAGAGAGATATATATGACTTGTAGGGCTACAAGTATACACAATGTACATGTTTTGTGAGATTAATCAAAAGAAATTACACCAAAATTCTACCATTTTTTATCTAAAAGTGCATTACTGTTCTGTTACTGAGCCTAACACTTTTAGTAAACAGAAATGTTGTCACTTTGAACAAACTTCATCAGTTTGAAAACATGTATGTAAATCTACCCCCGCCCCCAAAAAAAAAAAAAAACACAATTACATCCGATCAATTAAAAACACTGTCGTCCACTGATCAGTTGTGTTGTCCATTTATATACTCACATGTTCTCTACAACAATACATTAGGTTCGCAATTCGCATAAACGTTTCGCGAACGTTACATGTGTTAAATCATCAAAAAGTATAAACAAGTACTCACGACAGGTTGCTGTAAAATAAAAAATTAAAATCCATTATCCTTTCTATATCTAGCGTTTAGTATTTAAAAATTCATATATCATTTATAAGTTTTTTTATCCGGAACAATTCAAGCTATAAGTGATGACGCGATGAAGTAGAGGTGACTTTTTTTCCGTCGGAGAGTTTATCTCGTCAGACGTGAAAGAAAACATTTTTTTGAATGAAGGTTTAATCCCATAAGTAAAACGATTTCCACAATGACGTTATAGTTTATAATATTCGGTTGATAGTTATGGGTGGGTATGGGGGTATCGTGTTTAACACATTACCACCTTACGCCACATTTTATGTCTTGCAGCAGACGACTTTCAAACAATATTGCGAAAAAAAAGAGAAATTGCTTGTCAATGCAATTACTCTTTTTGCCCCAATGCTTTTTCAATTTTTTCACGTATCACAATAGCAGAACTGAAAGGTTTTTCACGTGTTTTCTAAAACCGTCTCCTTCCAGTAAAAACACGTCGTCTACATGTGGTAAAGAGTTAACGCACCATTTAACGTATAGACGAGCAAGGCCCCTGGTGTGGAAACGTTAGTGGCTGTCTGTCCGGATTGACATTCCTGCGGATATTGTGTGGCCAGGACGGTGGTGCTGTTGGAGGAGGCCATTACCTGGTCATAGATCAATACACAAACTTTACTTCATACACACATTTAACAGCATGTACAATAATAGATTCATACACACACTTCACAGCATGTACAATGATAGATTCATACACTTCACAGCATGTACAATGATGGATTCATACACACATTTAACAGCATGTACAATAATAGAATCATACACACATTTAACAGCATGTACAATAATAGAATCATACACTTCACAGCATGTACAATGATGGATTCATACACACATTTCACAGCATGTACAATAATAGATTCATACACTTCACAGCATGTACAATGATGGATTCATACACACACTTCACAGCATGTACAATGATAGATTCATACACACACTTCACAGCAAGTACAATGATGTATTCATTCACACACTTCACAGCATGTTCAATGATGGATTCTTACACTCACTTCACAGCATATCCTATGATAGATTCATACACAAACTTCATATTATGTTCAATGATGGATTCATAAGCACACTAAACAGCAAGTTAAATGATGGATTCATACACACACTTCATAGCATATCCAATGATAGATTCATAACCACACTTCACAGCATATTCAATGATTTATTCATTCACGCACTTCAGAGCATATTCAATGATATATAGTTTCATACACTTCAGAGCATATCCGATGATAGATTCATACACATACTTCACAGCATATTCAATGATCTATTCATACACATACTTCACAGCATATTCAATGATCTATTCATACACATACTTCAGAGCTTATTCAATGATGGATTCTTACACATACTTCACAGCATATCCAAAGATAAATTCATACACACACTTCACAGCATATTCAATGATGGATTCTTACACTCACTTCACAGCATATCCTATGATAGATTCATACACATACCTCACAGCATGTTCAATGATAGATTCATACACATACTTCACAGCAAATCCAATGATTGATTCATTCACACACCTCACAGCATGTTCAATGTAAAATTTATACACATACTTCACAGCATATCCTATGATAGATTCATACACACACCTCACAGCATATCCAATGATAGATTCATACACATACCTCACAGCATGTTCAATGATAGATTCATACACATACCTCACAGCATATCCAATGATAGATTCATACACACACCTCACAGCATGTTCAATGATAGATTCATACACATACCTCACAGCATGTTCAATGATAGATTCATACACATACTTCACATCATGTTCAATGATTGATTCATACACACACCTCACAGCATGTTCAATGTAAAATTTATACACATACTTCACATCATGTTCAATGATAGATTCATACACATACCTCACAGCATGTTCAATGATAGATTCATACACATACCTCACATCATGTTCAATGATAGATTCATACACATACCTCACAGCATGTTCAATGACAGATTCATACACATACCTCACCGCATGTTTAATGATAGATTCATACACATACTTCACATCATGTTCAATGATTGATTCATACACACACCTCACAACATGTTCAATGTAAAATTTATACACATACTTCACATTATGTTCAATGATAGATTCATACATACCTCACAGCATGTTCAATGATAGATTCATACACATACCTCACAGCAAATCCAATGATAGATTCATACACATACTTCACAGCATGTTCAATGTAAAATTTATACACATACTTCACATCATGTTCAATGATAGATTCATACACATACCTCACAGCATGTTCAATGTAAAATTTATACACATACTTCACATCATGTTCAATGATAGATTCATACACATACCTCACAGCATGTTCAATGATAGATTCATATACATACTTCACAGCAAATCCAATGATAGATTCATACACATACTTCACAGCAAATCCAATGATAGATTCATACACATACTTCACAGCAAATCCAATGTTAGATTTATACACATACTTCACAGTATGTTCAATGTAAGATTTATACACATACTTCACAGTATGTTCAATGATAGATTCATACACATACTTTACAGTATGTTTAATGTAAGATTCATACACATACTTCACAGCATGTTCAATGTTAGATTTATACACATACTTCACAGTATGTTCAATGATTGATTCATACACATACTTCATAGCATGTCCAATGATAGATTCATACACATACTTCACAGCATGTTCAATGTTAGATTTATACACATACTTCACAGTATGTTCAATGTAAGATTTATACACATACTTCACAGTATGTTCAATGATAGATTCATACACATACTTCACATCATACCCAATGATAGATTCATACACGTAATCCACAGTATGTTCAATGTTCAATTCATACACATACTTCACGGCATGTTCAATGTAAGATTCATACACATACTTCAAATCATATCCAATGATAGATTCATACACATACTTCACAGTATGTTCAATGTAAGATTTATACAGATACTTCACAGCATGTTCAATGATTGATTCATATACATACTTCACAGCATGTTCAATGTAAGATTTATACAAATACTTCACAGCATGTTCAATGATAGATTCATACACGTACTTCACAGCATGTTCAATGATTGATTCATACACATACTTCACAGCATGTTCAATGTAAGATTCATACACTTACCTCACGGCATATCCAATGATAGATTCATACACATACTTCACAGTATGTTCAATGTAAGATTCATACACATACTTCACAGCATGTTCAATGTAAGATTTATTCAAATATTTCTCAGCATATCCAATGATAGATTCATACACATACTTCACAGCATGTTCAATGATATATTCATACACATACCTCACAGCATGTTCAATGTAAGATTCATACACATACTTCACAGCAAATCCAATGTTAGATTTATACACATACTTCACAGCATGTTCAATGATAGATTCATACACATACTTCACAGCATGTTCAATGTTAGATTTATACACATACTTCACAGTATGTTCAATGATCGATTCATACACATACTTCACATCATACCCAATGATAGATTCATACACATACTTCATATATTTTTCAATGATAGACGCATTCATAAACTTTACAGCAAATTCAATGATCATAACCACTCATCAAACAATGTTAAAAGATATATTCATGCACACACTTCATACATTGGTCAATTAAAGATTCATACATTCACTTCATAAATTGGTCAATGCTAGATTCATACACATACTTCACACATTGTTCAATGAAATTTCCATACACCTACTTCATACATTATCAATGATCGATTCATACACACCCTTCATACATTGTCCAATGAAAGATTGATACGTTCACTTCATAAAATAGCCAATGCTAGATCCATACACATCTATCATTCATTGTTCAATGATACATTCATACACATACTTCATACATTAACAATGATAGATTCATGCACATACTGCATAAATTGTTCAATGGTAGATTCATACACACACTTCATACATTGTTCAATGATTTATTCATACACACACTTCATATATAATCAATCATGGATTTACACACATCCTTCATACATTGTTCAATGATAGATTCATATACATACTTCATACATTGTTCAATGATAGATTTATACACATAATTCATACATTGTCAATGATAGATTCATACACACACTTCATATATGATAAATGATGGATTCATACACATACTTCATACATCAATCAATTTTATATTTAAACACAAACTTAATAAGTTGTTCAATACTAGATTTATACACACACACTTCATACATTGTTCAATGATAGGCTCATACAAATAATTCATACATTGTTCAATGATAGGTTCATACACATACTTCACACATTGTTCAATGATAGATTCATGCACATAATACATACATTGTTTAATGAAGGATTCATGCACACACTTCAGACATTGTTTAATGCTAGTTTCATACACACACTTCAGACATTGTTCAATGAAAGATTCATACACACACTGCATACATTGTTCAATGATAGGTTCATACACACACTTCATACATTGTTCATTGATCGATTCATGCACAGAATTCATACATTGATCAATGAAAGATTCATACACACACTTCATACATTGTTCATTGATAGATGCATGCACATAATACATATATTGTTCAATGAACTATTCAAACACACTTCAGACATTGTTCAATGCTAGATTCATACACACAAAAACACTTCAAACAATATCAATGATAGATTTATACACACTCTTCACACATTGTTCATTGATAGATTCATGCACACCCATAACACATTGTTCAATGATTTATGTATATTCACACTGCACATTCTATTCAATAATCGTTAAAAGATAGACTGGTAAATTGTTCGGAATAGTACACTTACATAGCATGTAAATCTGTAAGTGGTGCTTTCATCAGTGCTAGTATCTGTGTTATATACATAGAGGTAGGTAAAGCTGTCATCCGTCACGTAGTACATACAAAATAGAGTGCCGGTCGCTGTAATAGACAAATAAAGATTTGCATGTTTGCATATGTCTAACATATGATACGCATCTTCATACGGATTCGGCTATCAAACCTTGAAGAAACGTAAATGATATTCATTAAAATACAAGCATAAAACTGGCTATAATGGGAGATTTCTTAAACGTCAATATCCTCAATTACTCACAAGTAACGCTGTTACTGTAGTGTAGTTGTACATACCAGAGTACGCCTGTACTGTGTTACATGTAGTGTAGTTGTACATACCAGAGTAAGCCTGTACTGTGTTACTGTAGTGTAGTTGTACATACCAGAGTACGCATGTACTGTGTTACATGTAGTGAAGTTGTACATACCAGAATACACCTGTACTGTGTTACATGAAGTGTCGTTGTACATACCAGAGTACACCTGTACTGTGTTACATGTATGTAGTTGTACATACCAGAGTACACCTGTAATATGTTACATGTAGTATAGTTGTACATACCAGAGTACGCCTGTAATGTGTTACATGTGGTGTAGTTGTACATATCAGAGTACACCTGTACTGTATTACATGTAGTGTAGTTGTACATACCAGAGTACACCTGTATTGTGTTACATGTAATGTAGTTGTACATACCAGAGTACACCTGTAATGTGTTACACGTAGTGAAGTTGTACATACCAGATTATGCCTGTATTGTGTTACATGTAGTGTCGTTGTACATACCAGAGTATGCCTGTACTGTGTTTCATGTAGTGTAGTTGTACGTACCAGAGTATACCTGTACTGTGTTACATGCAATGTAGTTGTACATACCAGAGTATACCTGTATTGTGTTACATGTAGTGTAGTTGTACATACCAGAGTATACCTGTACTGTGTTACATGTAGTACAGTTGTTTATACCAGAGTACACCTGTACTGTGTTACATGTAGTATAGTTGTACATACCAGAGTACGCATGTACTGTGTTACATGTAGTGAAGTTGTACATACCAGAATACACCTGTACTGTGTTACATGAAGTGTAGTTGTACATACCAGAGTATGCCTGTATTGTGTTACATGTAGTGTATTTGTACATACCAGAGTATACCTGTACTGTGTTACATGTAGTGTAGTTGTACATACCAGAGTATACCTGTATTGTGTTACATGTAGTGTAGTTTTACATACCAGAGTATACCTGTATTGTGTTACATGTAGTGTAGTTGTACATACCAGAGTATGCCTGTATTGAGTTGTACGTACTAGAGTATGCCTGTATTGTGTTACATGTAGTGTAGTTGTACATACCAGAGTATACCTGTACTGTGTTACATGCAATGTAGTTGTACATACCAGAGGATGCCTGTAATGTGTTACATGCAGTGTAGTTGTACATACCAGAGTATACCTGTACTGTGTTACATGCAATGTAGTTGTACAAACCAGAGGATGCCTGTAATGTCTTACATGTAGTCTAGTTGTACATACCAGAGTATGCCTGTAATGTGTTACATGTAGTGTAGTTGTACATACCAGAGTATACCTGTACTGTGTTACATGCAATGTAGTTGTACATACCAGAGTATGCCTGTATTGTGTTGGTTGTAGTGTAGTTGTACATACCAGAGTATACCTGTAATGTGTTACATGCAATGTAGTTGTACATACCAGAGGATGCCTGTAATGTGTTACATGCAGTGTAGTTGTACATACCATAGTATACCTGTACTGTGTTACATGCAATGTAGTTGTACAAACCAGAGGATGCCTGTAATGTGTTACATGTAGTGTAGTTGTACATACCAGAGTATGTATGTACATACATGTTACTGTAATGTGTTACATGTAGTGTTAGTAGTGTACATACCAGAGTACGCCTGTTCTGTGTTACATGTAGTGTAGTTGTACATACCAGAGTACGCCTGTACTGTGTTACATGTAGTGTAGTTTTACATACCAGAGTATACCTGTACTGTGTTGCATGTAGTATAGTTGTACATACCAGATTATGCCTGTATTGTGTTACTGTAGTGTAGTTGTACATACCAGAGTACGCCTGTACTGTGTTACTGTAGTGTAGTTGTACATACCAGAGTAAGCCTGTAAACTGTTACATGTAGTGTAGTTGTACATACCAGAGTATACCTGTAATGTGTTACATGTAGTGTAGTTGTACATACTAGAGCATTCCTGTATTGTGTTACATGTAGTGTAGTTGTACATACCAGAGTATACCTGTACTGTGTTACATGCAATGTAGTTGTACAAACCAGAGGATGCCTGTAATGTCTTACATGTAGTCTAGTTGTACATACCAGAGTATGCCTGTAATGTGTTACATGTAGTGTAGTTGTACATACCAGAGTATACCTGTACTGTGTTACATGCAATGTAGTTGTACATACCAGAGTATGCCTGTATTGTGTTACATGTAGTGTAGTTGTACATACCAGAGTATACCTGTAATGTGTTACATGTAGTGTAGTTGTACGTACCAGAGTATGCCTGTATTGTGTTACATGTAGTACAGTTGTACATACCAGATTATGCCTGTACTGTGTTACATGTAGTGTAGTTGTATATACCAGAGTATACCTGTAATGTGTTACATGTAGTGTAGTTGTACATACCAGAGTATACATGTACTGTGTTACATGCAATGTAGTTGTACATACCAGAGGATGCCTGTAATGTGTTACATGCAGTGTAGTTGTACATACCATAGTATACCTGTACTGTGTTACATGCAATGTAGTTGTACAAACCAGAGGATGCCTGTAATATGTTACATGTAGTGTAGTTGTACATACCAGATTATGCCTGTATTGTGTTACATGTAATGTAGTTGTAGATACCAGAGTATACCTGTACTGTGTTACATGTAGTGTAGTTGTACATACCAGAGTACGCCTGTTCTGTGTTACATGTAGTGTAGTTGTACATACCAGAATACGCCTCTACTGTGTTACATGTAGTGTAGTTTTACATACCAGAGTATACCTGTACTGTGTTGCATGTAGTATAGTTGTACATACCAGATTATGCCTGTATTGTGTTACTGTAGTGTAGTTGTACATACCAGAGTACGCCTGTACTGTGTTACTGTAGTGTAGTTGTACATACCAGAGTAAGCCTGTAAACTGTTACATGTACTGTAGTTGTACATACCAGAGTATACCTGTAATGTGTTACATGTAGTGTAGTTGTACATACTAGAGCATTCCTGTATTGTGTTACATGTAGTGTAGTGGTACATACCAGAGTATACCTGTAATGTCTTACATGTAGTGTAGTTGTACATACCAGAGTATACCTATAATGTGTTACATGAATTGTAGTTGTACATACTAGAGCATACCTGTATTGTGTTACATGTAGTGTAGTTGTACATACCAGAGTATGCCTGTAATGTGTTACATGTAGTGTAGTTGTACATACCAGAGTATACCTGTACTGTTTAACATGCAATGTAGTTGTACATACCAGAGTATGCCTGTATTGTGTTACATGTAGTGTAGTTGTACATACCAGAGTATACCTGTAATGTGTTACATGTAGTGTAGTTGTACGTACCAGAGTATGCCTGTATTGTGTTACATGTAGTGTAGTTGTACATACCAGAGTATACCTGTAATGTGTTACATGTAGTGTAGTTGTACATACCAGAGTATACATGTACTGTGTTACATGCAATGTAGTTGTACATACCAGAGGATGCCTGTAATGTGTTACATGCAGTGTAGTTGTACATACCATAGTATACCTGTACTGTATTACATGTAATGTAGTTGTACATACCAGAGGATGCCTGTAATGTGTTACATGCAATGTAGTTGTACAAACCAGAGGATGCCTGTAATGTGTTACATGTAGTGTAGTTGTACATACCAGAGTATACCTGTACTGTTTAACATGCAATGTAGTTGTACATACCAGAGTATGCCTGTATTGTGTTACATGTAGTGTAGTTGTACATACCAGAGTATACCTGTACTGTTTAACATGCAATGTAGTTGTACATACCAGAGTATGCCTGTATTGTGTTACATGTAGTGTAGTTGTACATACCAGAGTATACCTGTAATGTGTTACATGTAGTGTAGTTGTACAAACCAGAGGATGCCTGTAATGTGTTACATGTAGTGTAGTTGTACATACCAGAGTATGCCTGTAATGTGTTACATGTAGTGTAGTTGTACATACCAGATTATGCCTGTATTGTGTTACATGAAGTGTAGTTGTACATACCAGAGTATGCCTGTATTGTGTTACATGTAGTGTATTTGTACATACCAGAGTATACCTGTACTGTGTTACATGTAGTGTAGTTGTACATACCAGAGTATACCTGTATTGTGTTACATGTAGTGTAGTTTTACATACCAGAGTATACCTGTATTGTGTTACATGTAGTGTAGTTGTACATACCAGAGTATGCCTGTATTGAGTTGTACGTACTAGAGTATGCCTGTATTGTGCTACATGTAGTGTAGTTGTACATACCAGAGTATACCTGTACTGTGTTACATGCAATGTAGTTGTACATACCAGAGGATGCCTGTAATGTGTTACATGCAGTGTAGTTTTACATACCAGAGTATACCTGTACTGTGTTGCATGTAGTATAGTTGTACATACCAGATTATGCCTGTATTGTGTTACTGTAGTGTAGTTGTACATACCAGAGTACGCCTGTACTGTGTTACTGTAGTGTAGTTGTACATACCAGAGTAAGCCTGTAAACTGTTACATGTACTGTAGTTGTACATACCAGAGTATACCTGTAATGTGTTACATGTAGTGTAGTTGTACATACTAGAGCATTCCTGTATTGTGTTACATGTAGTGTAGTGGTACATACCAGAGTATACCTGTAATGTCTTACATGTAGTGTAGTTGTACATACCAGAGTATACCTATAATGTGTTACATGAATTGTAGTTGTACATACTAGAGCATACCTGTATTGTGTTACATGTAGTGTAGTTGTACATACCAGAGTATGCCTGTAATGTGTTACATGTAGTGTAGTTGTACATACCAGAGTATACCTGTACTGTTTAACATGCAATGTAGTTGTACATACCAGAGTATGCCTGTATTGTGTTACATGTAGTGTAGTTGTACATACCAGAGTATACCTGTAATGTGTTACATGTAGTGTAGTTGTACGTACCAGAGTATGCCTGTATTGTGTTACATGTAGTGTAGTTGTACATACCAGAGTATACCTGTAATGTGTTACATGTAGTGTAGTTGTACGTACCAGAGTATGCCTGTATTGTGTTACATGTAGTGTAGTTGTACATACCAGAGTATACCTATAATGTGTTACATGAATTGTAGTTGTACATACTAGAGCATACCTGTATTGTGTTACATGTAGTGTAGTTGTACATACCAGAGTATGCCTGTAATGTGTTACATGTAGTGTAGTTGTACATACCAGAGTATACCTGTACTGTTTAACATGCAATGTAGTTGTACATACCAGAGTATGCCTGTATTGTGTTACATGTAGTGTAGTTGTACATACCAGAGTATACCTGTAATGTGTTACATGTAGTGTAGTTGTACGTACCAGAGTATGCCTGTATTGTGTTACATGTAGTGTAGTTGTACATACCAGAGTATACCTGTAATGTGTTACATGTAGTGTAGTTGTACATACCAGAGTATACATGTACTGTGTTACATGCAATGTAGTTGTACATACCAGAGGATGCCTGTAATGTGTTACATGCAGTGTAGTTGTACATACCATAGTATACCTGTAATGTGTTACATGTAGTGTAGTTGTACGTACCAGAGTATGCCTGTATTGTGTTACATGTAGTGTAGTTGTACATACCAGAGTATACCTGTAATGTGTTACATGTAGTGTAGTTGTACATACCAGAGTATACATGTACTGTGTTACATGCAATGTAGTTGTACATACCAGAGGATGCCTGTAATGTGTTACATGCAGTGTAGTTGTACATACCATAGTATACCTGTAATGTGTTACATGCAATGTAGTTGTACATACCAGAGGATGCCTGTAATGTGTTACATGCAGTGTAGTTGTACATACCATAGTATACCTGTACTGTGTTACATGCAATGTAGTTGTACAAACCAGAGGATGCCTGTAATGTGTTACATGTAGTGTAGTTGTACATACCAGAGTATGCCTGTAATGTGTTACATGTAGTGTAGTTGTACATACCAGAGTATACCTGTACTGTGTTACATGTAATGTAGTTGTACGTACCAGAGTATGCCTGTATGTGTTACATGTAGTGTAGTTGTACATACCAGAGTATACCTGTACTGTGTTACATGTAGTGTAGTTGTACATACCAGAGTATACATGTACTGTGTTACATGTAGTGTAGTTGTACGTACCAGAGTACGCCTGTACTGTGTTACATGTAGTGTAGTTGTACATACCAGAGTCTACCTGTAATGTGTTACATGTAGTGTAGTTGTACGTACCAGAGTATGCCTGTATTGTGTTACATGTAGTGTAGTTGTACATACCAGAGTATACCTTTATTGTGTTACATGTAGTGTAGTTGTACATACCAGAGTATACCTGTATTGTGTTACATGTAGTGTAGTTGTACATACCAGAGTACGCCTGTACTGTGTAACATGTAATGTAGTTGTACATACCAGAGTATACCTGTACTGTGTTACATGTAGTGTAGTTGTACATACCAGAGTACGCCTGTACTGTATTACATGTAGTGTAGTTGTACATACCAGATTATGCCTGTATTGTGTTACATGTAATGTAGTTGTACGTACCAGAGTATACCTGTACTGTGTTACATGTAGTGTATTTGTACATACCAGAGTACACCTGTACTGTGTTACATGTAGTGTAGTTGTACGTACCAGAGTATACCTGTACTGTGTTACATGTAGTGTAGTTGTACATACCAGAGTACGCCTGTACTGTGTTACATGTAGTGTAGTTGTACATACCAGATTATGCCTGTATTGTGTTATATGTAATGTAGTTGTACATACCAGAGTATACCTGTACTGTGTTACATGTAGTGTAGTTGTACATACCAGAGTACGCCTGTACTGTGTTACATGTAGTGTAGTTGTACATACCAGAGTGCGCCTGTACTGTGTTACATGTAGTGTAGTTGTACATACCAGAGTATACCTGTACTGTGTTGCATGTAGTATAGTTGTACATACCAGATTATGCCTGTATTGTGTTACTGTAGTGTAGTTGTACATACCAGAGTACGCCTGTACTGTGTTACTGTAGTGTAGTTGTACATACCAGAGTAAGCCTGTAAACTGTTACATGTAGTGTAGTTGTACATACCAGAGTATACCTGTAATGTGTTACATGTAGTGTAGTTGTACATACTAGAGCATTCCTGTATTGTGTTACATGTAGTGTAGTTGTACATACCAGAGTATACCTGTAATGTCTTACATGTAGTGTAGTTGTACATACCAGAGTATACCTGTAATGTGTTACATGAAGTGTAGTTGTACATACTAGAGCATACCTGTATTGTGTTACATGTAGTGTAGTTGTACATACCAGAGTATACCTGTAATGTGTTACATGAAGTGTAGTTGTACATACCAGAGTATACCTGTACTGTGTTACATGTAATGTAGTTGTACATACCAGAGTACACCTGTAATGTGTTACATGTAACGTAGTTGTACATACCAGAGTATGCATGTACGGTGTTACATGTAGTGTAGTTGTACATACCAGAGTATACCTGTATTGTGTTACATGTAGTGTAGTTGTACATACCAGAGTACACCTGTACTGTGTTACATGTAGTGTAGTTGTACATACCAGAGTATGCCTGCATTGTGTTACATGTAATGTAGTTGTACATACCAGAGTACACCTGTAATGTGTTACATGTAATGTAGTTGTACATACCAGAGTACGCCTGTACTGTGTTACATGTAATGTAGTTGTACATACCAGAGTACACCTGTAATGTGTTACATGTAACGTAGTTGTACATACCAGAGTATGCATGTACTGTGTTACATGTAGTGTAGTTGTACATACCAGAGTATACCTGTATTGTGTTACATGTAGTGTAGTTGTACATACCAGAGTACACCTGTACTGTGTTACATGTAGTGTAGTTGTACATACCAGAGTATGCCTGCATTGTGTTACATGTAATGTAGTTGTACATACAAGAGTACACCTGTAATGTGTTACATGTAATGTAGTTGTACATACCAGAGTACGCCTGTACTGTGTTACATGTAGTGTAGTTGTACATACCAGAGTATGCCTGTATTGTGTTACATGTAATGTAGTTGTGCATACCAGAGTACACCTGTACTGTGTTACATGTAGTGTAGTTGTACACACCAGAGTATGCCTGTATTGTGTTACATGTAATGTAGTTGTACATACCAGAGTACGCCTGTACTGTGTTACATGTAGTGTAGTTGTACATACCAGAGTATACCTGTACTGTGTTACATGTAGTGTAGTTGTACATACCAGAGTACGCCTGTACTGTGTTACATGTAGTGTAGTTGTACATACCAGAGTATGCCTGTACTGTGTTACATGTAATGTAGTTGTACATACCAGAGTATACCTGTACTGTGTTACATGTAGTGTAGTTGTACATATCAGAGTATGCCTGTATTGTGTTACATGTAGTGTAGTTTTACATACCAGAGTATACCTGTACTGTGTTACATGTAGTGTAGTTGTACATACCAGAGTATACCTGTACTCTGTTACATGTAGTGTAGTTGTACATACCAGAGTACACCTGTAATGTGTTACATGTAGTGTAGTTGTACATACCAGAGTACACCTGTAATGTGTTACATGTAGTATAGTTGTACATACCAGAGTACACCTGTAATGTGTTACATGTAGTGTAGTTGTACGTACCAGAGTATGCATGTACTGTGTTACATGTAGTGTAGTTGTACATACCAGAGTATGCCTGTATTGTGTTACATGTAGTGTAGTTGTACATACCAGAGTACACCTGTAATGTGTTACACGTAGTGAAGTTGTACATACCAGATTATGCCTTGTACATACCAGAGTATACATGTACTGTGTCACCTGTAGTGTAGTTGTACATACCAGAGTACACCTGTAATGTGTTACATGTAGTACAGTTGTACATACCAGAGTACACCTGTAATGTGTTACATGTAGTGTAGTTGTACATACCAGAGTATACATATACTGTGTTACATGTAGTGTAGTTGTACATACCAGAGTATGCCTGTATTGTGTTACATGTAATGTAGTTGTACATACCAGAGTACATCTGTTATGTGTTACACGTAGTGAAGTTGTACATACCAGATTATGCCTGTATTGTGTTACATGTAGTATAGTTGTACATACCAGAGTACACCTGTACTGTCTTACATGTAGTGTAGTTGTACATACCAGAGTACACGTGTACTGTGTTACATGTAATGTAGTTGTACATACCATAGTATACCTGTACTGTATTACATGTAGTGTAGTTGTACGTACCAGAGTACGCCTGTACTGTGTTACATGTAGTATAGTTGTACATACCAGAGTACACCTGTACTGTGTTACATGTAGTGTAGTTGTACATACCAGAGTACACCTGTAATATGTTACATGTAGTATAGTTGTACATACCAGAGTACACCTGTAATGTGTTACATGTAGTATAGTTGTACGTACCAGAGTACGCCTGTAATGTGTTACATGTAGTGTAGTTGTACATACCAGAGTACACCTGTAATGTGTTACATGTAGTGTAGTTGTACATACCAGAGTACACCTGTAATATGTTACATGTAGTATAGTTGTACGTACCAGAGTACGCCTGTACTGTGTTACATGTAGTATAGTTGTACATACCAGAGTACGCCTGTACTGTGGTACATGTAGTATAGTTGTACATACCAGAGTACGCCTGTAATGTGTTACATGTATGTAGTTGTACATACCAGAATACACCTGTAATGTGTTACATGTAGTATAGTTGTACATACCAGAGTACGCCTGTACTGTGTTGCAGTTAGTGTAGTTATATACGGCTGTGGTTGTGTCAGGAGTCGAACACACATCTACACTGCTGTCGGACGCACAATAGTCCGTACTTCCACTCGTAAACACGTAGTTCCATGTTCCCTCCAACATCGATGGACACGTGATCTTACCATCTGCTTCGTTACCTTATAACAACAAAAAATAGTTTATACATGACTGATGCATCTATTACAGATTCATGAATTCATTGTTAAAAGACGTATTCTTCATCACTCTATTTAAAGTAAACCTTACCAAGTACAGTCTGTATAGTCGGTTGTCAGGGAGACTATAGTTCTATTCCCGACTTCATTTGACATGATAATTGCAATCTTGGATAATAAGTAAAAACAACTGTTAACAAACCAACCAATGATAGCCCAGTACTAGCTGCACGTGATATATCGATTTATGAAGAAGAATACTTGAATCCATTTTGAATAATCCTATCTACAGCTAGACGCGAACATGTGTATGTGTGTCTTATCCTATCTACAGATAGACGCGTACATGTGCACATGTGTGTTGTATCCTATATACAGCTAGACGCGTATATGTGTATGTATGTTGTATCCTATCTACAGCTAGATGCGTACATGTGTATGTTTGGAGTATCCTATCTACGGATAGACGCATACATGTGTATGTTTGGAGTTTCCTATCAACAGCTAGACGCGTACATGTGTATGTGTGTTATATCCTATCAACAGCTAGAGGCGTACATGTGTATGTGTGTTGTATCCTATCTACAGCTAGAAGCGTACATGTGTATGTGTGTTGTATCCTATCTACAGCTAGACGCATAAATGTGTATGTATGGTGTATGCTATCTACAGCTAGACAAGTACATGTGTATGTGTGTTGTATCCTATCTACAGCTAGAAGCGTACATGTGTATGTGTGTTGTATCCTATCTACAGCTAGAAGCGTACATGTGTATGTGTGTTGTATCCTATCTACAGATAGACGCATAAATGTGTATGTATGGTGTATCCTATCTACAGCTGGACGCGTAAATGTGTATGTGTGTTGTATTCTATCTACAGCTAGATGCGTACATTTGTATGTGTATTGTATCCTATCTACAGCTAGATGCGTACATGTGTATGTGTGTTGTATCCTATCTACAGCTAGATGCGTACATGTGTACTTGTGTTGTATTCTATCTACAGCTAGAAGCGTACATGTGTATGTGTGTTGTATCCTATCTACAGCTAGATGCGTACATGTGTACTTGTGTTGTATTCTATCTACAGCTAGATGCGTACATGTGTATGTGTGTTGTATGCTATCTACAGCTAGATGCGTACATGTGTATGTGTGTTGTATGCTATCTACAGCTAGATGCATACATGTGTACTTGTGTTGTATTATATCTACAGCTAGAAGCGTACATGTGTATGTGTGTTGTATCCTATCAACAGCTAGATGCGTACATGTGTATGTGTGTCGTATCCTATTAACAGCTAGACGCGTACATGTCTATGTGTGTTGTATCCTATCTACAGCTAGAAGCGTACATGTGTATGTGTGTTGTATGCTATCTACAGCTAGATGCGTACATGTGTATGTGTGTTGTATTCTATCTACAGCTAGATGCATACATGTGTACTTGTGTTGTATTATATCTACAGCTAGAAGCGTACATGTGTATGTGTGTTGTATGCTATCTACAGCTAGATGCGTACATGTGTATGTGTGTTGTATTCTATCTACAGCTAGATGCGTACATGTGTACTTGTGTTGTATTATATCTACAGCTAGAAGCGTACATGTGTATGTGTGTCGTATCCTATTAACAGCTAGACGCGTACATGTCTATGTGTGTTGTATCCTATCTACAGCTAGACGCGTACATGTGTATGTGTGTTGTATGCTATCTACAGCTAGACGCGTACATGTGTATGTGTGTTGTATGCTATCTACAGCTAGACAAGTACATGTGTATGTGTGTTGTATGCTATCTACAGCTAGACGCGTACATGTGTATGTGTGTTTTATCCTATCTACTGCTAGACGCGTACATGTGTATGTATACTAGTATTGTATCCAATCTACAGCTGGACGCGTACATCTGTATGTATGTTGTATCCTATCTACAGCTAGACGTGTACATGTGTATGTTTGGAGTATCCTATCAACAGCTAGACGCGTACATGGGAATGTGTGTTGTATCCTATCTACAGCTAGACGTGTACATGTGTATGTTTGGAGTATCCTATCAACAGCTAGAGGCGTACATGTGTATGTGTGTTGTATCCTATCTACAGCTAGAAGCGTACATGTGTATGTGTGTTGTATCCTATCTACTGCTAGACGCATAAATGTGTATGTGTGTTGTATCCTATCTACAGCTAGAAGCGTACATGTGTATGTGTGTTGTATCCTATCTACAGCTAGACGCATAAATGTGTATGTGTGTTGTATCCTATCTACAGCTAGAGGCGTACATGTTTATGTGTGTTGTATCCTATCTACAGCTAGACGCGTACATGTGTATGTGTGTTTTATCCTATCTACAGCTAGACGCATAAATGTGTATGTGTGTTGTATCCTATCTACAGCTAGAAGCGTACATGTTTATGTGTGTTGTATCCTATCTACAGCTAGACGCATAAATGTGTATGTGTGTTGTATCCTATCTACAGCTAGACGCATAAATGTGTATGTGTGTTGTATCCTATCTACAGCTAGAAGCGTACATGTTTATGTGTGTTGTATCCTATCTACAGCTAGACGCATAAATGTGTATGTGTGTTGTATCCTATCTACAGCTAGACGCGTACATGTGTATGTGTGTTATATCCTATCTACAGCTAGACGCGTAAATGTGTATGTATGTTGTATCCTATCTACAGCTAGATGCGTACATGTGTATGTGTATTGTATGCTATCTACAGCTAGAAGCGTACATGTGTATGTGTATTGTATGCTATCTACAGCTAGAAGCGTACATGTGTATGTGTGTTTTATCCTATCTACAGCTAGAGGCGTACATGTGTATGTGTGTTGTATCCTATCTACAGCTAGAAGCGTACATGTGTATGTGTGTTTTATCCTATCTACAGCTAGACGCATAAATGTGTATGTGTGTTGTATCCTATCTACAGCTAGACGCATAAATGTGTATGTGTGTTGTATCCTATCTACAGCTAGACGCGTACATGTGTATGTGTGTTATATCCTATCTACAGCTAGAAGCGTACATGTTTATGTGTGTTGTATCCTATCTACAGCTAGACGCATAAATGTGTATGTGTGTTGTATCCTATCTACAGCTAGACGCGTACATGTGTATGTGTGTTGTATTCTATCTACAGCTAGACGCGTACATGTGTATGTGTGTTGTATCCTATCTACAGCTAGACGCGTACATGTGTATGTGTGTTATATCCTATCTACAGCTAGACGCGTACATGTGTATGTGTGTTGTATCCTATCTACAGCTAGACGCGTACATGTGTATGTGTGTTGTATCCTATCTACAGCTAGAGGCGTACATGTGTATGTGTGTTGTATCCTATCTACAGCTAGAAGCGTACATGTGTATGTGTGTTGTATGCTTTCTACTGCTAGACGCATACATGTGTATGTATGGTGTATGCTATCTACTGCTAGACGCGAACATGGGATGTGTGTTATATCCTATCTACAGCTAGAAGCGTAAATGTGTATGTGTGTTGTATCCTATCTACAGCTAGACGCATAAATGTGTATGTGTGTTGTATCCTATCTACAGCTAGACGCGTAAATGTGTATGTATGTTGTATCCTATCTACAGCTAGATGCGTACATGTGTACTTGTGTTGTATTCTATCTACAGCTAGAAGCGTACATGTGTATGTGTGTTTTATCCTATCTACAGCTAGACGCGTACATGTGTACTTGTGTTGTATTCTATCTACAGCTAGAAGCGTACATGTGTATGTGTGTTGTATCCTATCTACAGCTAGACGCGTACATGTGTATGTGTGTTGTATCCTATCTACAGCTAGAAGCGTACATGTGTACTTGTGTTGTATTCTATCTACAGCTAGAAGCGTACATGTGTATGTGTGTTGTATCCTATCTACAGCTAGAGGCGTACATGGGATGTGTGTTGTATCCTATCTACAGCTAGACGCGTACATGGGATGTGTGTTGTATCCTATCTACAGCTAGACGCGTAAATGTGTATGTATGTTGTATCCTATCTACAGCTAGATGCGTACATGTGTATGTGTGTTTTATCCTATCTACAGCTAGACGCGTACATGTGTATGTGTGTTGTATTCTATCTACAGCTAGAAGCGTACATGTGTACTTGTGTTGTATTCTATCTACAGCTAGAAGCGTACATGTTTATGTGTGTAGTATCCTATCTACAGCTAGACGCATAAATGTGTATGTGTGTTGTATCCTATCTACAGCTAGACGCGTAAATGTGTATGTATGTTGTATCCTATCTACAGCTAGATGCGTACATGTGTATGTGTGTTTTATCCTATCTACAGCTAGACGCGTACATGTGTACTTGTGTTGTATTCTATCTACAGCTAGAAGCGTACATGTGTATGTGTGTTGTATCCTATCTACAGCTAGACGCGTACATGTGTATGTGTGTTGTATCCTATCTACAGCTAGAGGCGTACATGTGTATGTGTGTTGTATCCTATCTACAGCTAGAGGCGTACATGGGATGTGTGTTGTATCCTATCAACAGCTAGACGCGTACATGTGTATGTGTGTTGTATCCTATCTACAGCTAGACGCATAAATGTGAATGTGTGTTGTATCCTATCTACAGCTAGAAGCGTACATGTGTATGTGTGTTGTATCCTATCTACAGCTAGAGGCGTACATGGGATGTGTGTTGTATCCTATCAACAGCTAGACGCGTACATGTTTATGTGTGTTGTATGTTATCTACAGCTAGACGCGTACATGTGTACATGGGTTGTACTTACCGTCATTTTTTAGAAAGATGTTTACCGCACCCGTTGTGTAGGACGTACGATCACACACATTTGTTGTTGTCACGGTAACGGAATTCTGAATGAATGCTTTCACTCGCTCGTCGTTCGCATCGGTGTTTTCGACTATAAAGGGAAATGCAGGATATGAGCAGTGTTTGAGTACATTCTTAGAGCCGATACAGAACATGAAGTTATCTGCAGTCTGAACGACAAGGTACCATCTATATTCTCTTACGAATACGAAATGCGGAGTATTGGCTCGTGGTGGCAGCTTTGCTTATTACTACAATTTCTTATGCTATTCAGTAAGGGATTAATCGGATGAATCCCCCTGGGTGGTTACAAGGGGTTTAAGGTAAGACCTGGGTAATGAAGAAAATTCAGAATAACAAAATTAAAGGCACTTTAAAATCAAGTTTCATATTATAAAAATCTTTCCTGGATTAAAATTTATATTTGTCAACTTCAACTATGAAATCTTAATTTTAATGTGAATATTCAAATTTAAAGGGAGGTAATAAATATTAAATAAATCACAAAGTCGTTGATATTTATTTTGTAAATATAAATTCAAAATCGGACAAATTTTGGTAATTGGCTCGGCGAATGTCATCGAAGCGATGCATATTTCATGAATCACATTTAAACTTATTCTTTTACCAAAGCAATAACCAGTTTTCCATCACCCAGGTCTTACATTAAGTAACGTTTATTGGATGGCTGTTATCGCCGCGAGGTCTTACAAACGGGTCAAAAATAAACTCAAGCAATTCTCGTACTCAGCGAGACTTTAGACAATGATGCAATATGATCATTAATAAAATCAACCCACGAATCAATGAAATAACTCCAGTGTTATCTATGTGGGCATATCCTCCTGCACCAATGACGACATACAGATTACGTTCGCCCCAGATCAGCATAAGGATGGGTTACACAGGCTGCTGGGGATCTTACAATATTCTCGGACTGTTCCATACCTTGATCGATGTTTATCATTTCGAAGTTACGTACCTGAGTTAAGATAGTAGATGTATTTAGAGCTGGAGATCTGTGAGGATAGGAAGAAACATACATACACCTCAAACTGGAGTCCCAGGAATGAAAAGGCATCTGACCTACAAAACATACAAACATGTATAACACAGTGTTCAATATTCAACCTGTAACACATACATACGATGATCTCAATCACATGTTGGTACAAACTTATCGGCGACATTAACACACACGATCACCCTATCGATCCATTTAGTACAATTACTTTCGGAGACTACATAGAGCCTGAACAGGAATAACGTTTAAAGAGATCTACTCGGAGACTACATAAAGCCTGAACTGGAATAACGTTTTAAAGAGATCTACTCGGAGACTACATAGAGCCTGAACAGGAATAACGTTTTAAAGAGATCTACTCGGAGACTACATAGAGCCTGAACAGGAATAACGTTTTAAAGAGATCTACTCGGAGACTACATAGAGCCTGGACAGGAATAACGTTTTAAAGAGATCTACTCGGAGACTACATAGAGCCTGAACTGGAATAACGTTTTAAAGAGATCTACTCGGAGACTACATAGAGCCTGAACTGGAATAACGTTTTAAAGAGATCTACTCGGAGACTACATAGAGCCTGAACAGGAATAACGTTTTAAAGAGATCTACTCGGAGACTACATAGAGCCTGGACAGGAATAACGTTTTAAAGAGATCTACTCGGAGACTACATAGAGCCTGAACAGGAATAACGTTTTAAAGAGATCTACTCGGAGACTGCATAGAGCCTGGACAGGAATAACGTTTTAAAGAGATCTACTCGGAGACTACATAGAGCCTGAACAGGAATAACGTTTTAAAGAGATCTACTCGGAGACTACATAGAGCCTGAACAGGAATAACGTTTTAAAGAGATCTACTCGGAGACTACATAGAGCCTGAACTGGAATAACGTTTTAAAGAGATCTACGTTCTGTTAAAACTAGTACTCCATAGTGACTGAATTTAAAAATCCTGAACAGATATTCAAAAAACTGTTGTGACAAAATGAAATATGTCAGGTGATGAGTAGTTTGTCATGATTCTTTCTTCAAATAATAATAATGCCTTTATACAAGAACAACCCGATCGTTCCGCCTCTATACTTACTTAAAGATCACAGTAGGCTACAGCGCCCGTTATCCTTGATATTACGTATCAATAATTAATTCGGATCGTTGGTGCATTTGGTAGTTGAAATGTCTTAGTGTTCTTAAGCAAAACTGTCATATTCAAAACGAGTCTCTTGATACGTGTATATTTGATAATGGATTATGCGTACATTCCTCAAAGCATGTCACAGGAATCGCAAATATCATTACTGGAAGACATTAAAACTGTCGGATGAACTGTTTTTAACTAGATACTTACTGGAAGACATAGTTACTGCCGGATGAGATGTTTTAACTCGATACTTACTGACTGCCGGATGGGATGTTTTAACTCGATACTTTCTGGAAGACATAGTAACTGCCGGATGAGATGTTCAAACTTAATACCTACTGGAAGACATAGTTACTGCGAGATGAGATATTTAAACTAGATACCTACTGGAAGCAAAATTACTGCCGGATGAGATGTTTTAACTCGATACTTACTGGAAGACATAGTTACTGCCGGATGAGATATCTAAACTTGATACCTACTGGAAGACATAGTTACTGCCGGATGAGATATTTAGACTAGATACCTACTGGAAGACATAGTAACTGCCGGATGAGATGTTTTAACTCGATACTTACTGGAAGACATAGTTTCTGCCATATAAGATGTTTAAACTCGATACTTACTGATTGCCGGAAGGGATGTTTTAACTCGATACTTACTGGAAGACATAGTTTCTGCCGGATGAGATGTTTAAACTAAATACCTACTGGAAGACATAGTTAGTGCCGGATGAGATGTTTTAACTCGATACTTACTTGAAGACATAGTTTCTGCCGGATGAGGTGTTCAAACTAAATACCTACTGGAAGACATATTTACTGCCGGATGAGATGTTTAAACTAAATATCTACTGGAAGACATAGTTACTGCCGGATGAGATGTTTAAACTCGATACTTACTGGAAGACATAGTTTCTGCCGGGTGAGCTGTTTAAACTCGATACTTACTGACTGCCGGATGGGATGTTTTAACTCTATATTTACTGGAAGACATAGTTACTGCCGGATGAGATGTTCAAACTAAATCCTACTGGAAGACATGGTAACTGCCGTATGAGATGTTTAAACTAAATACCTACTGGAAGACATAGTTACTGCCGGATGAGATGTTTTAACTAAATACCTACTGGAAGACATAGTTACTGCCGGATGAGATGTTTTAACTCGATACTTACTGGAAGACATAGTTACTGACGGATGAGATGTTTTAACTAAATACCTACTGGAAGTCATAGTTACTGCCGGATGAGATGTTTTAACTAGAAACTTACTGGAAGACATAGTTACTGCCGGATGAGATGTTTTAACTCGATACTTACTGGAAGATATAGTTACTGCCGGATGATACGTTGCATGTTAGCCTGATATTACCGAAGCGTGTTGTTGGGTAGCTCTCTATAACTGTTTTACCACCATCAGTAGTCAGTGATAACACGCCTTTAGTGCTGCTGTACCACTGTCCCGTCAGGTCACTCGGGAATGTACAGCCGTAAGCTGAAATAGACAAACACCCCATACACATCTTAAACCTCACAATGTTGGGCTTAAAACCATTCATCATGTCAAGCCGAGTTGAAATCGATAGTTCTTGTGCAATATTACACAATTTAGTACTGTCTGAACATTGGAAATACCTCAGAACCAGTATCATAGTGTTATACAATTAACACAATTAATGGATAGCGCATCGCCTAAATAATTGAACCACATTTATAAGTTGTTCATTGATTCATGTAGTGTGGTATGTAAGATAATAGGTAGCTTCCAGTGACCTCCACTCGTGAAACAAGAAGCTAAACCCTAAAGTTCCTTTCTAAGAACGGAATATTTTCTGATAAAACCATTCTTGTTACCGTCGTCCTTGCCGAAATGTGTAAGGGTGTTTGTCTTTATAACAAAACACTTACAAGCATTATATGAAAGCATCCAAGGAAGGTGTCACCGTTTCATTTGCATAGTTAAGGACAAATTAAAAACTTTTGTTGTTACCGATACATACCCTGAGAGAAGACGTAGATTCACAATACATGTATACATTACAGAACATGTATATCATAAACTCGCGGGGAGACAACTGACGGGGCAAATAGGCCATTGTTGTAAAACGCTCAGACCAAACAAATTGGAGGATTTGCTGTCTTATCATTGTACACTTGTGTGAAATTCACAATAAAACTATACGGGTTGGTATAGTTATGTAACTTAAGTAAAAGCACGGCTGTTAGGGTAGGTATAGTTGTGTAAATGCAGACACAATACGGCTGTAAGGTTTGGCATAGTTTAGAAAATGCAGACACAATACGGCTGTAAGGTTGGTTACAGTTATGTAAATGCAGACACTATACGACTGTAAGGTTAGGTACTGTTGTGTAAATGCAGACACTATACGGCTGTAAGGTTGGGTACTGTTGTGTAAATGCAGACACCATACGGCTGTAAGGTTTGGCATAGTTGTGTAAATGCAGACACCATACGGCTGTAAGGTTGGGTACTGTTGTGTAAATGCAGACACTATACGACTGTAAGGTTGGGTACAGTTGTATAAATGAAGACACTATACGGCTGTAAGGTTGGGTACTGTTGTGTAAATGCAGACACTACACGGCTGTAAGGTTTGGCATAGTTGTGTAAATGCAGACACTATACGGCTGAAAGGTTGGGTACAGTTGTATAAATGAAGACACTATACGGCTGTAAGGTTGGGTACTGTTGTGTAAATGAAGACACTATACGGCTGTAAGGTTGGGTACAGTTGTGTAAATGCAGACACTATACGGCTGTAAGGTTGGGTACTGTTGTGTAAATGCAGACACAATACGGCTGTAAGGTTTGGCATAGTTTAGAAAATGCAGACACAATACGGCTGTAAGGTTGGGTACAGTTGTGTAAATGCAGACACTATACGGCTGTAAGGTTGGGTACTGTTGTGTAAATGCAGACACTATACGGCTGTAAGGTTGGGTACTGTTGTGTAAATGCAGACACACTACGGCTGAAAGGTTGGGTACAGTTGTATAAATGAAGACACTATACGGCTGTAAGGTTGGGTACTGTTGTGTAAATGCAGACACTATACGACTGTAAGGTTGGGTACTGTTGTGTAAATGCAGACACTATACGGCTGTAAGGTTGGGAACTGTTGTGTAAATGCAGACACAATACGGCTGAAAGGTGGGTTTAGTTGTGTAAATGCAGACACCATACGGCTGTAAGGTTCGGTACTGTTGTGTAAATGCAGACACTATACGGCTGTTAAGTTGGGTATAGTTGTGTAAATGCAGACACCATACGGGTGTAAGGTTGGGTACTGTTGTGTAAATGCAGACACTATACGGCTGTTAAGTTGGGTACAGTTGTGTAAATGCAGACACCATACGGCTGTAAGGTTGAGTATAGTTGTGTAAATGCAGACACAATACGGCTATTAGGGTGGGTATATTTGTGTAAATGTAGACACAATACGGCTGTAAGGTGGGTATAATTGTGTTAATGCAGACACTATACGGCTGAAAGGCGGGCATAGTTTAGAAAATGTAGACACAATACGGCTGTAAGGTTGATAAAGTTGTGAAAATGCAGACATAATACGGCTGTAAGGCGGGCATAGTTTAGAAAATGTAGACACAATACGGCTGTAAGGTGGATAAAGTTGTGAAAATGCAAACACTATACGGCTATTAGGGTGTGTATAGATGTGTAAATGCAGACACTATACGGCTGTAAGGCGGGCATAGTTTAGTAAATGCAGACAAAATACGGCTGTAAGGTGGGCAAAGTTTAGTTAATACTGACACAATACGGCTGTAAGGTTGTGTATAGTTGTGTAAATGCAGACACTTTACGGCTGTAAGGTTGGAGATAGTTGTGTACATGTGAATGCAGACACTATACAGCTATAAGGGTGGGTATAGTTGTGTAAATGCAGACATAATACGGCTGTAAGGCGGTCATAGTTTAGAAAATGCAGACACAATACGGCTGTAAGGTGGATAAAGTTGTGTAAATGCAGACACTATACGGCTATTAGGGTGTGTATAGATGTATAAATGCAGACATAATACGGCTGTAAGGCGGGCATAGTTTAGAAAATGTAGACACAATACGGCTGTAAGGTGGATAAAGTTGTGAAAATGCAAACACTATACGGCTATTAGGGTGTGTATAGATGTGTAAATGCAGACACTATACGGCTGTAAGGCGGGCATAGTTTAGTAAATGCAGACAAAATACGGCTGTAAGGTGGGCAAGGTTTAGTTAATACTGACACAATACGGCTGTAAGGTTGTGTAAAGTTGTGTAAATGCAGACACTTTACGGCTGTAAGTTTGGGGATAGTTGTGTACATGTGAATGCAGACACTATACAGCTATTAGGGTGGGTATAGTTGTGTAAATGCAGACATAATACGGAAATGCAGACACAATACGGCTGTAAGGTGGATAAGTTGTGTAAATGCAGACACTATACGGCTATAAGGTTGAGTATAGTTGTGTAAATGCAGACACAAAACGGCTATAAGGTTGAGTATAGTTGTGTAAATGCAGACACAATACAGCTGTAAGGTTGGGTACAGTTGTGTAAATGCAGACACTATACGGCTATAAGGTTGAGTATAGTTGTGTAAATGCAGACACAAAACGGCTATAAGGTTGAGTATAGTTGTGTAAATGCAGACACAATACAGCTGTAAGGTTGGGTACAGTTGTGTAAATGCAGACACTATACGGCTATAAGGTTGAGTATAGTTGTGTAAATGCAGACACTATACGGCTGTAAGGATGGGTACAGTTGTTTAAATGCAGACACAATACAGCTGTAAGGTTGGGTAAAGTATTGTAAATTCAGACAATATACGGCTATTAGGATGGGTATGGTTGTGTAAATGTAGACACAATAAGGCAGTAAGGAGGCTTAAGTTGTGTAAATGTAGACACAAAACGGCTGTTAGGTGGGCAAAGTTTAGTTAATACTGACACAATACGGTGGTAAGGTTGTGTATAGTTGTGTAAATGCAGACACTTTACGGCTGTAAGGTTGGGGAAAGTTGTGTAAATGCAGACACAATACGGCTGTTAAGTTGGGTATAGTTTAGTAAATGCAGACAATATACGGCTGTAAGGGTGGGTATAGTTGTGTAAATGCAGACACCATACGGCTGTTAAGGTGGTAAAGTTAAGTAAATGCAGACACTATACGGCTGTAAGGGTGAGTAAAGTTTAGTAAATGCAAACACTACACGGCTGTAAGGGTGGTATAATTTAGTAAATGCAGACACAATACAGCTGTAAGGGTGAGCATTGTTTAGTTAATGCAGACACTATACGGCTGTAAGGTTGGGCAAAGTTTAGTAAATGCAGATACGATACGGCTGTAAGGGTGGGTATACATTATGAAAGCAGACACTTTACGGCTGTTAGAGTGGGCATATGTTAGTAAATGCAGACACAATACGGCTGTAAGGATGGCATGGTGTAGTAAATGCAGATACTATTCGGCTGTAAGGGTGGCATAGTGTAGTAAATGCAGACACTATACGTCTGTAAGGGAGGCATAGTGTAGTAAACGAAGGCACAATACGGCTGTTAGGGTGGCATAGTGTAGTAAATGCCGACACTATACGACTGTAAGGGTGTGCAAAGTGTAGTAAATGCAGACACTTTACGGCTGTAAGGGTGGGCATAGTTTAGTAAATGCAGACACTTTACGGCTATAAGGGTGGGTATAGTTTAGTTAATGCAAACACTACACGGCTGTAAGTGTGGTATAATTTAGTAAATGCAGACACAATACGGCTGTAAGGGTGAGCATTGTTAGTTAATGCAGACACTATACGGCTGTAAGGTTGGGCAAAGTTTAGTAAATGCAGATACAATACGGCTGTAAGGGTGGGTATACATAAGTAATTGCAGACACTTTACGGCTGTTAGAGTGGGCATATGTTAGTAAATACAAACACAATACGGCTGTAAGGATGTCATGGTGTAGTAAATGCAGATACTATACGGCTGTAAGGGTGGCATAGTGTAGTAAATGCAGACACTATACGTCTGTAAGGGAGGCATAGTGTAGTAAACGAAGGCACAAAACGGCTGTTAGGGTGGCATAGTGTAGTAAATGCCGACACTATACGACTGTAAGGGTGTGCAAAGTGTAGTAAATGCAGACACTATACGGCTGTAAAGGTGAGCATAGTGTAGTAAATGCAGACACTTTACGACTCTAAGGGTGTGCATAGTGTAGCAAATGCAGACACTTTACGGCTGTAAGGGTGGGTATAGTTTAGTAAATGCAGACACAATACGGCTGTAAGGGTGAGTAAAGTTTAGTAAATGCAGATACTTTACGGCTATAAGGGTGGGTATAGTTTAGTAAATGCAAACACTACACGGCTGTAAGGGTAGTATAATTTAGTAAATGCAGACACAATACGGCTGTAAGGGTGGCGTGGCATAGTGTAGTAAATGCAGACACTATACGTCTGTTAGGGAGAAAAAGTGTAGTAAATGCCGACACTATACGGCTGTAAGGGTGTGCAAATTGTAGTAAACGAAGGCACAATACGGCTTTTAGGGTGGCATAGTGTAGTAAATGCCCACACTATATGACTGTAAGGGTGGGCAAAGTGTAGTAAACGCAGACACTATACGGCTGTTAGGGTGACATAGTGTTGTTAATGCCGACACAAACTTGCTGTAAGGGTGTGCAAAGTGTAGTAAATGCAGACAATATACGGCTGTAAAGGTGAGCATAGTGTAGTTAATGCAGACACTTTACGGCTCTGAGGGTGTGCATAGTGTAGCAAATGCAGACAATATACGGCTGTAAAGGTGTGCAAAGTGTAGTTAATGCAGACACTATACCGCTGTAAGGGTGGGTATAGTTATGTAAATGCAAACACTATACGGCTGTAAGGATGGGTAAAGATGTGTAAACGCAGACACATTACGGCTGTAAAGGTGTGCAAAGTGTAGTAAATGCAGACACCATACGGCTGTTAACATGACCATAGTGTATTAAATGCAGACACTATACGGCTGTAAGGAAGTGCATAGTGTAGTAAATACAGACACTATACGACTGTAAGGGTGGCAAAGTGTAGTATATACAGACACTATACGGCTGTAAGGGTGGCATAGTGAAGTAAAGGCAGACACTCTATGACTGTAAGGGTGGCAAAGTGTAGTAAATGCAGACACTATACGGCTGTAAGGATGGGTATAGTTATGTAAATGCAGACACTATACGGCTGTAAGGGTGGCACAGTGTACTAATTGCAGACACTATACGACTGTAAGGGTGGCATACTGTAGTAAATGCAGACACTATACGATTCTAAAGGTGTGCAAAGTGTAGTAAATGCAGACACTATACGGCTGTAAAGGTAAGCAGAGTGTAGTAAATGCAGACACTATACGGCTGTAAGGGTGTGCATAGTGTAGTAAATGCAGACACTATACGGCTGTAAAGGTAAGCATAGTGTAGTAAATGCAGACACTATACGGCTGTAAGGGTGTGCATAGTGTAGTAAATGCAGACACTATACGGCTGTAAAGGTAAGCATAGTGTAGTAAATGCAGACACTATACGGCTGTAAGGGTGTGCATAGTGTAGTAAATGCAGACACTATACGGCTGTAAAGGTAAGCATAGTGTAGTAAATGCAGACACTATACGGCTGTAAGGGTGTGCATAGTGTAGTAAATGCAGACACTATACGGCTGTAAAGGTAAGCATAGTGTAGTAAATGCAGACACTATACGGCTGTAAGGGTGTGCATAGTGTGGTAATTGCAGACACTATACGGCTGTAAAGGTAAGCATAGTGTAGTAAATGCAGACACTATTCGGCTGTAAGGGTGTGCATTGTGTAGTAAATGCAGACACTATACGGCTTTAAAGGTGTGCAAAGTGTAGTAAATGCCGACACTATACGGCTGTAAATGTGTGTAAAGTGTAGTAAATGCAGACACTATACGGCTGTAAGGGTGGACAAAGTGTAGTAAATGCAGACACTTTACGGCTGTAAAGGTGTGTATAGTGTAGTAAATGCAGACACTATACGGCTGTAAAGGTGGGCAAAGTGTAGTAAATGCAGACACTATATGGCTGTAAAGGTGTGCATAGTGTAGTAAACGCAGACACTATACGGCTGTAAAGGTCAGCATAGTGTAGTAGATGCAGACACTATACGGCTGTAAGGATGTGCATAGTGTAGTTAATGCAGACACTATACGGCTGTAAAGGTCTGCAAAGTGTAATAAATGCAGACACTTTACGGCTGTAAAGGTGAGCATATGTAGTAAATGCAGACACTATACGGCTGAAAGGGTGTGCAAAGAGTAGTAAATGCTGACACAATATGGCTGTTAGGGTGGCATAGTGTAGGAAATGCAGACACTATACGGCTTTAAGGATGGGCATAATTTAGAAAATGCAGACACAATACGGCTGTAAGGGTGGGATAAGTTTAGTAAATGCAGACACAATACGGCTGTTAGGATGGGCATAGTTTAGTTAATGCAGACACTTTACGGCTGTAAGGGTGGGCATAGCTTAGTAGGGCAGACACAATACGGCTGTAAGGATGGGTATAGTTTATTAAATGCAGACAATATACGACTGTTAGGGTGGCAAAGTGTAGTAAATGCAGACACTATACGGCTGTAAGGGTGGGCATAATTTAGTAAATGCAGACACAATACGGCTGTAAATGTGGGATTAGTTTAGTAAATGCAGACACAATACGGCTGTTAGGATGGGCATAGTTTAGTAAATGCAGAAACAATACGGCTGTTAGGATGGGCATAGTTTAGTAAATGCAGACACAATACGGCTGTTAGGATGGGCATAGTTTAGTTAATGCAGACACAATACGGCTGTTAGGATGGGCATAGTTTAGTAAATGCAGACACAATACGGCTGTTAGGATGGGCATAGTTTAGTAAATGCAGACACAATACGGCTGTAAGGGTGGGCATAGTTGTGTAAATGCAGACACAATACGGCTGTTAGGGTGTGCATAGTGTAGTAAATGCAGAAACAATACGGCTGTTAGGATGGGCATAGTTTAGTAAATGCAGACATAATACGGCTGTTAGGATGGGCATAGTTTAGTAAATGCAGACACAATACGGCTGTTAGGATGGGCATAGTTTAGTAAATGCAGACACAATACGGCTGTAAGGGTGGGTATAGTTGTGTAAATGCAGACACAATACGGCTGTAAGGGTGGGCATAGTGTAGTAAATGCAGAAACAATACGGCTGTTAGGATGGGCATAGTTTAGTTAATGCAGACACAATACGGCTGTAAGGGTGGGTATAGTTGTGTAAATGCAGACACAATACGGCTGTTAGGTTGGGCATAGTTTAGTTAATGCAGACACAATACGGCTGTAAGGTTGGGCATAGTTGTGTAAATGCAGACACAATACGGCTGTTAGGATGGGCATAGTTTAGTTAATGCAGACACAATACGGCTGTTAGGATGGGCATAGTTTAGTAAATGCAGACACAATACGGCTGTTAGGATGGGCATAGTTTAGTAAATGCAGACACAATACGGCTGTAAGGGTGGGCATAGTTGTGTAAATGCAGACACAATACGGCTGTTAGGGTGTGTATAGTGTAGTAAATGCAGAAACAATACGGCTGTTAGGATGGGCATAGTTTAGTAAATGCAGACATAATACGGCTGTTAGGATGGGCATAGTTTAGTAAATGCAGACACAATACGGCTGTTAGGATGGGCATAGTTTAGTAAATGCAGACACAATACGGCTGTAAGGGTGGGTATAGTTTAGTAAATGCAGACATAATACGGCTGTTAGGATGGGCATAGTTTAGTAAATGCAGACACAATACGGCTGTTAGGATGGGCATAGTTTAGTAAATGCAGACACAATACGGCTGTAAGGGGGGTATAGTTGTGTAAATGCAGACACAATACGGCTGTAAGGGTGGGCATAGTGTAGTAAATGCAGAAACAATACGGCTGTTAGGATGGGCATAGTTTAGTTAATGCAGACACAATACGGCTGTAAGGGTGGGTATAGTTGTGTAAATGCAGACACAATACGGCTGTTAGGTTGGGCATAGTTTAGTTAATGCAGACACAATACGGCTGTAAGGTTGGGCATAGTTGTGTAAATGCAGACACTTTACGGCTGTAAGGTAGGCATAGTTGTGTAAATGCAGACACAATACGGCTGTTAGGGTGTGCATAGTGTAGTAAATGCAGACACAATACGGCTGTTAGGGTGTGCATAGTTGTGTAAATGCAGACACAATACCGCTGTAAGCATGAATGCAGACACTTTACGGTGGTTAGTGTTGGTATATGTCCGGTAAAGCAACTGATCGGACAACCTTTCTAACATAAGTGCATGGTTAGAGTTTCTGTCTGGCATGGGAACTCTTTGTTTTCTCAGAAGTTTGAGCATCTTGCAGTAGACGATGGTAAAACTTATCTTTGTCAACACGTCCCTCGAAGCTTCGTACTTTAGATACAAGCTCTGTTTGTAGTTTTACAATCGAATAAATAATTAGCTTTTGAGTCTATACTCTTTTTATAAATTTGAATCTGTTATAATTTGGTGTGGAAGTCGTTTGTTTGAGAGGAAGGTTTGCTATCACATAACTCTCAGTGTTCTTCCTTAACCTAATATGACACTAAATAATACAAATTGACACATACCTTCATATCCGAAAAGAAGAAGAAACGCCAAACAATGTATAACCACGATATATCTCATGATAAGAGACAATTTTGTTTTCTATCTATTTCTCCTTCATTGTTTATTTCACTCGTTTTCAAATCCCTTCATCGCCAATAAAGTTTCCAGTCCGCCATTAAAGCATTTTTAATGCTGTGTTTCTACGGAGTTTACGCATGCGCACTTGGTATCTTTTATTGGTTTTGTATAAGGGAAAGTCACTAACAATTTCATTCGCGTAAGACTTTAATCAATAATATATATGAAAGCTGACCCAAGCTAATCTCTGTTCATACCAAATATGTCTACAAACTGAATTAATCGTTTAATCCACAAGAAAATCATTAATCCGGACTAAGTTGGGTTTAAAAGCGTTTAAAAGGCCATGCGAGTCTCTGTGATATTAGATTCTGCTCGTTAATACATAAATCGCACTCAGTCGAGATCCACGACTCTGTGGATTGTATATCACACCATGCTGGTGAGGAGAGTCCGCCTTGCTTGTGTGGGGTCAGAGTTAGAGGCGGTGTCGGGCGATACTAAACACCAAAACTAACGGTCGTAATAATGAGCCCACTGGCTAATTGACATGCAGTATCATCCTGTTCTGGGTCCAAATAGGTACCTCTGGTTTTTATCCAAGGAATATTTGCAAAATAACTAAATAAATGTTGAATTGACACTAACCTTTCAACAGAACAAACCATACATTTCATAAAATTGAAAATCAGATAATCTGTTTACCATGACGACCATTTCTACAACCAAAACAACACGTTAAAAAAACTCATACATCATACATACTCATCTTCAATAGTTGTTTTGTTATATAAGGTACCATATCCCGAAACGATAACCTCGTTTAACACACTTAGATTCAGAATAAACCCAATGAACATGATAGCTACGTTTAAGGCAACGATTTGAATGAATATGACGTGTATAACGTTTCATATCTTTAAAACATGCATGAGCGGAATCAGTTTACCAACTCATACACATACTGTCCTGTTTCCTGCTTTATTTGATCCAAGCCATGCGTTGTTTCCTCTTTAAAGCAAGGGACGTAATTCGAAATAACATACATATTCACCAAACAAAAGTTATGTCACATACTCCACATAATACTTTTATCTTTAGAGAAAATGATCAGTAAATGGTGTCATAAGGTATAAAGTATTCAGAGAAAGTATATTTTCAAGGGTGTTTAACGCTTTGTCAGTAAAAGTTCACATTTCCTTTGGATTCGACAGTACTAGGCAAGGTGCTCCGACAGACAAAGTAAATACTACATCAAAAACAGATAAGCTCTGGCATTAGTTTCTGAAAAGTTTCTGATTTACGTGTACAACCGTCAATCCCTGAAACAAAAACTTTACGCCTAGTTGTGCGTACTGGCATAATAAGAAAATGCCATTTAACTGCCTTTCCCAGAAAACTCCCTTTACGCCTAACTGAGCGTTCTGACATAATCCGGATATGTCATATAACTGCCTTTCCAACGGAACTCCCTTTACGTCTAACTGTGCATACTGGCATGATATGAATATGCCATAAAACTGCCTTTCCAACAGAACTACCTTTAACTGTGTGTACTTGCATTATCCGGATATGTCATATAACTGTCTATCCCGGGGACCCCCCCCCCCCTTTAAGTCAAACTTTGTTTACTGGCAAATTCCGGATATTTCATGAAACTGTCTATCCCTGGGAACCCCCTTTACGTCTAACCGTGCGTACTGGCATAATCCAGATATGTCATATAACTGTCTATCCCGGCGAACACCTCTTATGTCCAACTGTATGTACTGGCATAATCCAGATATGTCATATAACTGTCTATCCCGGGGAACCCCTCTTATGTCTAACTGTATGTACTGGCATAATCCGGATAAACCTTCTCCGTCGTCTGCTTTTTTCGTATTCCCCGGGTATGGGGACTGTTTCAGTCATATTGACATCCTTAATAAACGCGTCGTTACTCAGAAAAAGGTCTGTACGAGTCGCCGTATTTTGGCTCCATAGTCGCTGTGTCAGGCTATATATGTTGTCTGTCCGAGCCCAGGTTTTATGTAACATCTTTAATGCGTCTACTTCTGTTGATCTGACACTGGTCCTCTCGAACTGTTCATTCTCGTTGTTTACCGAGGCCAGCGACTGTCCGCGCCCTAGTACACGCTCTTTTGTTGTACTATCTCTACGCATCGTCTTCTTTTCTTGTGACGTCATGTTTGGTCGGGTTATGCCCGTCACTTTCATTTCCGGTACGATCACGTGATCGGATTGCTGGCGCCGTGTCTGAGGTTTCCTAGGGCTGGGTCGCATAGCTTGTTCCCAGCGGGTTTGCCAGCGCTGAAATAGTTATGTCGAGTAAATTACAAGGCTTGTCATATCAGTACAATTCACATGTATTGGTAAAATAAAGCGATATGTTGTAAAATTCTCTACTCTGTGTGTGGCCATGGTTACACAAGATCAACTTGGAATCAATTAATGTAAAATAATCGTTAACGATTTTATGTTTGATAACTAACCTACAAAATGTTGACCAATGGCAAGGCCATAAACGTATGTATTAGATAAAACGTACCGGCGTAAAGTTGGGTTTACCCTGGACGTGTCGACCATCATGGAAGGTACCCGACTGTGCAATCATGTGACCGGATGTTTGTGACCCACGCTGTGATCTTGACATTGTGGTTTCGGGATATCAGAAGTGTCGCGTTGAATTGTCAATTCGAATCATATTCGAAGCTTCGAAATAACCTTAAATTACACGACAACAATTGAGGAACTGACATACATGCGTTTCTGATTTTCAAAGAAACAAAAATAAACTGAAACAAGAACATAAAAAAACTGTCTTGCACAAACACTTCCAGATATTTTTGTATGTTAGTTAACACAGTCTGGAACACCGACAAACAGAAACATACATAACCAAAAAACACTTTTACATGTATGTACGTTTGAAAACTATTCGACATTCAGGTGTAGGCTTCAAAGACTGCAAGTACTTCAATGAAAAAAATATGTGTACAAGGAAGACACATGTGAGAAATTAGACACGTACATGTACCCAAAGGCACATATATTCTTATATGAGTTTATTTTGATGTACACTAATATATATTGAATACAGAAAATTACATACATATGCACTCTACTGCACACACATATGTACACAAAAGTACATATATCAACAGGTGGTACATATATGTACACAAAGGTATATTCGAATTAACAACGATAATTGATTACTGTGTTGACTTACAAAGTAAAAATATAAGTTTGGTTTGATTCCGTTTTACACTTCTCTGAGTCATCCTGTGATGTGTTGAGTTCGTTTCAGGCTGACTTTTGATGTAACATCTTTATACACAAAACTGGTCTCCGGTTTAGCAATGTTAGTGATAAAAACAATCGTTAATTAATCAGGATTTCAGATCTATTTTAAGACGAGTTTAGAGAGAAAATTTACGATCATATGAAAAAGCAATGACTTACACAAAATCCTACATTTCGGGTACGTCGAAAAGGTAACACATTATGTATTCCATGATTAATTAAAACTTAATGTCCCTTAATTTCACTATTTCAAGCATTGGTTTTCATTTGTATACACAAAGTCTTCCATTATCAAAGTTAGTAACAAAATAGACAATAAAAACAAAAGAACAAAGATCCTTATAACTCACAAGAAGAAAATGTCGGTTAAAACCGCGTTGAACATCCTTTCACGTTAACGTTTGTCCTGGTGTAATAACCCGGAAAACGACCTAGATTAAACGTTTCCATTTCTTTATTCATCTGCTACAAAGTCTCATACAACACGCGTGTGAATTTGAATGTGTAAATTGCGTTGGTTGTATATAGGAATGCCTACCCTGGGCTCATATAAAACACTTTTTTCGACAGGGCGAAGAAGTCAACAGAGCGATAAGTATGGCTGATTGAATTTCTGGTTTTACTCTTTTTCTATATGAAAGCTTGAAGTTAAAAGGTAGCTTGAAGTTAAAAGGTTTAGAAAAATTTGCTTTTCGTCGGTGAAAAAACGGAAAATTTTCAAGAATTAGATTTAAACCAGTTGTAAACGTATTTTACGGGAAAAAACACAGGCAGAAACGTTTGCACGAACTTATGTGTAACTATTTTCAAATTTTATTGTTATCATATCATTATAGGAAAAGGTTTCATTCCAAAACTAATTAACACTTCTTGTAAATGTTTGTTGTTCCAAGCCTTCCATTTCAGGAACGGTTTAACGCATAATAACACTCTAAAAACTGCAAAACTTGGTGAAACGAGTTATAAATTATGAAACAATATGTTAAAATATAGCGAAACACCAAATTACAATGACAATATAATGCATGCAATATTTATTATCGATGTTTCAAAGTGTTATTTTCACAAATTGTGGCGCACACAATTTGATGTCATTATTTACATCCGAGGTATGTCATAAAAAAAAACGATGAACGCACAAGAGAATTACAATTACAATAACGCGATAATTTCAAAATCAAGAACATCACCGGATTTAATGGTCTCAAACGTTTAACGAAATTTACTCCAGCAATTCTCGCCTGACCTCGTCTTATCGCTCATTGTAAACAAACCTACTCGTCTGACCTCGTCTTACCGCTCATTGTAAACAAACCTTCTCGTCTGACCTCGTCTTACCGCTCATTGTAAACAGACCTTCTCGCCTGACCTCATCTTACCGCTCATTGTAAACAAACCTACTCGTCTGACCTCGTCTTACCGCTCATTGTAAACAAACCTTCTCGTCTGACCTCGTTTTACCGCTCATTGTAAACAAACCTTCTCGTCTGACCTCGTCTTACCGCTCATTGTAAACAAACCTTCTCGTCTGACCTCGTCTTACCGCTCATTGTAAACAACACTTCTCGTCTGACCTCGTCTTACCGCTCATTGTAAACAAACCTTCTCGTCTGACCTCGTCTTACCGCTCATTGTAAACAAACCTTCTCGCCTGACCTCGTCTTACGGCTCATTGTAAACGAACCTTCTCGCCTGACCTCGTCTTACCGCTCATTGTAAACAAATCTTCTCGTCTGACCTCGTCTTACCGCTCATTGTAAACAAATCTTCTCGTCTGACCTCGTCTTACCGCTCATTGTAAACAAACCTTCCCGTCTGAACTCCTTTAACAGAATCATATGAACATGCTACCGTACCAGCTACTCTGTTAAAGTGAGTTAAACATGTTTATAAGGTAATTGCCGGCTATTCTAGAACTTACACAAATTTACTGTTACCGAGCGCAATGATTTCTTTAATAAACACTTTCAATAAATGACGTGAACCATAAACTAACCGTACTTAGCGGGAACAGTAGTGTAAATAGCCACAGAAACAACGTACTTGTCTTGTGTCTTATGGTATAACAGCGGCAGATGTACCGTCATCAATTTTTCACCGAGATCAATCAGGTGTACATAGTTTTACTGCTGGAGTATGAATTTCAAGTACATTGGATAACTTCATTTAAGTTTGGGGCCATCTTCCACCATGGCATCGCAGCAGAACTAAAACAATGTTGGCGCCATGTGGAACCCATATAAGCAACAACTAAAACAAATAGAAACAGACAAATATCCGCTGTGGATATTTCAGGGATCGAGATTTGCGATAATTACCACTCAATCATGTTGTTTTGTTTTTGTAAATGGTTCGTATTGTAAAATGACTATGTATATTTTACTTGACAAATAAACATATGTTCTGTTCTGTTCACAAACAAGATCACCGTCGATATGCACGTGAACCCTTCGTCTTGTTATGCTTTACCCCCAACAAACAATCTGATTGATCGAGAGAGTTACTAGCAGTTACAACACACTAGCCTCGAGTTCACGCAGGACGTGTGTGCATATTAAGTATGAATGTCATAGCGAATGGCGAGCAGGCGCACAAAAATGGCTGACTTGGACTTCTATCAGAACTTGTTAAAGTTTATATTGCTTGCTTTTGTAATGAATACAAAGTGATTCATCATAAAATTGAAATAAATGTAATTTGACTGTTTTAATTTTAATTTACATCATAAGAAATCTAAGATTTAAGTTGCAATTCATCCTATAAAATATTTCTATTTTTGACAAATTGGTTACTTTGCGACCATTTTGTAAGCCTTGGTTTGTTCGTTAGTTAGTCCGTGTCACTGGACATTCGGGATCCAAAATAGAGATTCAAGCACAACACTTAAACTGAATACCCGAACATTGGATTCAAACTCAAAACTCGGACTGACGGCTCAAGTGTGATTGCCAGCAAACTCGGGTGTGTTTCAAATCCTGCTTTACGGGTATACTGGTGTCCTTATTAATCATGAAAGAATGGTAAAACTATATGAGAGAATACGCTGCCTCAGAGACTTGTTTGTGACTAATATGTAAAACACCACAAGGACAAAGATAAAAGAAAATGTTTATATCTGGCAATCCACCAATACCGAAAGTAAATGAACAAGAAGCATATAGTGTCTAATGTGACTTCCTTAACATGTACCTGTTAAAATTAGCAATCAAGAATAAGAAACACAGAATAAAAGTTAATAATTTATGGATGGGTGTTGTATTATTATACATGTATATCTATTTTACTGTTTATACTTAAAACATGTCACTATAATAAGATAAAGTCCTTTGGGCCTATAGCTAATTTTGTCAACAATTAAACAAATAACTAAGTATAAATGACGGAATATACAAAGAAATAAGAAATAATGATATTTATGACGATATCTAAAATTGTTAATCAACCAATTACTCAAAAAGATAATTTTGTATTGTAAAATTTAATAGTATGGTAATGTTTTTAGCATACATTCATTGTATTATATTTATTCGTATTGAAAATAGTGTGGCAAAAGAGAGTCAACACTCTTTTAAAATCTTAAACGTCTTACATGTTCTTGATTTTTTTTTTTTGTAATTTCGTTTCGCCAGTCCTAAAAAGCTTTTGATAAAAAGGTTGCTTTGACAGAGTTTGTCTACAGCGGCCTTCGAAAAGAATGATTGTTGGCAATTTGATATTTCCATAATCGTCTTGATTTCAGAAGACCGAGATTTGTTTATGGATTCCATTTCATGGTTTAAAATTGCTCTTGGAATTCGGCTGTCATTCATATAGGCAATTCTATTCCATAATCTAAGCATATTGGCCCAACGTCTGTGTCTTCATATAAACATACGTGTATAGCCAACATGAAGGGTGGGACGGGTGGGAAATAATAAAACGTCGACTGTCCGCAATTTGGTAAGCTGCAATTAATTCCCACGCAAAATTACATTATATTCATGAGCGATTTTCTATTGACCAATCGATCTCTTGTTGTCATGCTAATTAACTGATTTTTAAACAGTTTTGCAAAATCACGCCAATTCACCCTTATTGTGATTTCTTATATAGTAAATCAGTTTAAAACTTGATTTTAACGTTGTTTGTTACATATCATATAGGTAAAACAATTAAAGGTAGTGTGCCACTTGAAAATGTTTACATCATTAAAAATAGATTGATTGGTTAAACCTTTCCGCCAGAGTGGCAGTTAATATACAAAAAGATCCGAACTAAATACTAATATTCGAAAATACAACCAAAACAAAAAACAAAACACAACCATTGTAAAAACGTTTTGATAAATTTACACAGTATTTGCTCCACTTCTTCTGTCAAGTCTATCAAGACTTCATGACGTGAAAGGCTTGCTGGGGAGCAATTTGTTATTAAATAGAAAATATCATTGAAACGAAATCGAAATCAAAGAAATGGATTAGAAAAGAGTTGTGGAGCAAACTTGTTCTTACATATACACATGCAAGCTGTACATTTCCTTGCCAACTTCAATTTAATAAACATTATTCATGTAGTTATTCATATAGAGTTTACCACTTTGGAATTTGAATTCAAAGTCGTCTGATACATATCATATTGGCAAACAATCTAAGGTATATATACTGTTTGAAAAAGTTTGTATTATTAAAGATCAATAATTAATTTTAGCTACTATAAATATACAACATGCTAAACACTGAATAAAATCAAACGAGAATAGAAGCAAAAAGCACTAAATCATTCCACATGCAGTTAAATACTATACAGTATTTTCACATTTCCTTCTGTCAAACTTTTCACCGAATAGCGTGGAAGACTAACGGGGGAACATATTGTTGGAAAGAAACTGAAACTCATATCGAAAATCAAGAAAATTATTAAGGAAAGAGTTATGTACTGAAAGCAATAGTTTAAATGACTGTCATGTGGTTGATAGAATACGTACAGACGTGGTATGGAAGGATTCATACACAAGTAAAAAATGATAATATACATATACCTGTTCTTACTTATGCACAGACATGCATTCGACACAACAAATAAAGCCACCCAAATACAATGATTCATAGGCGTAGGAGCGTTTTCAACATTGGAGGGGCCAACTTCAGATGAAGACCGGTCTAAGAATAAATGTTCCTAAACTTTTTAATGCTCTTCATGCATTTACAAATTCAATAACATTATGAGAATTAAAAGAAAGCGTATGAAAATGTGTATCTTTAATAGTAAAAAAAAAAGAAAAAAAAAAAAAGGGAAATGCCAGGTCTCGATATCACGCGGAAATCAAATGTATTGATTTAAACAAAAAGTAGCTGCTACCAGACTGTCACAGCCACGGAATCATCTAGTACAATGGTGAGAATAAATTATACTTTACCCTTTAGCTAACAATTGAAGACAATATTGAGTTTGACTCCTTAGAACAAATTCTATTACACAATTATTTTTGTCAATCAAGACTTCCCGGGTATTTTTGTGAGCTGAGTTTTCATTGGATAAACCCGATGTGTTCAGATTGTCATTTGCGATGATGACGTCAAAAAGATTTTGGTTATTGTTCGTTACAAAAGGCGAATTGGAATTAGATAAAGCACAAAAATACACATTTATTTTTATTCTGCTGTTAAATTTCGTTTCTTTTCTTTTTCTTTTCAAATATCTTCATTTGCCATTGTAAATATTGGGGGGGGGGGGCCAAAGTATAGTCTGGCCCCCCCCGGTCTGGATATTGGGGGGGCCGGGCCCCCCCTGGCCCCCCCGGCTCCTACGCCTATGTGATTAGACGGTGTCTAATAGGACTTTCTTAGCAGCCTCCCTGTTAAAACAAAGCATGCACGTAGTTTCTAATAAAAAGTTTACCACTTTTAAATTTGATTTTGAAATCACCTGTGACATATCACTCCGAAAAGGGGTGTACGAAGGTTAGCAATTGTATTATTATTGTTTACATGCATTGCTTGTGTCCGTGTTTGTGTCTGTATCTGTGACTGTGGCATTGTCTGTATCTGTGACTGTGGCATTGTCTGTGTCTGTGATTGTGGAATTGTCTGTGTCAATGTCTGTGATTGTGGCATTGTCTGTGTCAATGACTGTGATTGTGGCATTGTCTGTGTCAGTGTCTGAAACTGTTGCATTGTCTGCGGTCGTGACAGTGGCATTGCCTGTAGTTGTGACAGTGGCATTGTCTTTGTTTGCGTCTGTGTCAGTGTCTGTTTCTGCGACTGCGACATTGTATGTGTCTGTGTCTGCGACTATGACATTGTATGTGTCTGTGACTGTGACATTGTATGTGTCTGTGACAGTGTCATTGTCTGTGTCTGTGTCTGCTACTGTGTAGTTGGCTGCGACTGTGTTATTGTCTGTGACTGTGGCATTGTCTGTTTCTGTGGCATTGTCTGTGTCTGTGACTGTGGCATTGTCTGTTTCTGTGGCATTGTCTGTGTCTGTGACTGTGGCATTGTCTGTTTCTGTGGCATTGTCTGTGTCTGTGACTGTGGCATTGTCTGTTTCTGTGGCATTGTCTGTGTCTGTGACTGTTGCATTGTCTGTGTCTGTGGCACTGTCTGTGTCTGTAACTGTGACATTGTCTGTGACTGTGGCACTGTCTATGTCTGTGACTGTGGCATTGTCTGTGTCTGTGGCACTGTCTGTGTCTGTGACTGTGTTATTGTCTGTGTCTGTGTCATTGCCTGTGTCTGTTGCATTGTCTGTGTCTGTGGCACTGTCTGTGTCTGTGACTGTGACATTGTCTGTGTCTGTGGCATTGTCTCTGTCTGTGTCTGTGGCACTGTCTGTGTCTGTGACTGTGTTATTGTCTGTGTCTGTGTCATTGCCTGTGTATGTTGCATTGTCTGTGTCTGTGGCACTGTCTGTGTCTGTGACTGTGACATTGTCTGTGTCTGTGGCATTGTCTCTGTCTGTGTCTGTGGCACTGTCTGTGTCTGTGACTGTGGCATTGTCTGTGTCTGTGACACTGTCTGTGTCTGTGACTGTGGCATTGTCAGTGTCTGTGGCACTGTCTGTGTCTGTGGCATTGTCTGTGTCTGTGGCATTGTCTCTGTCTGTGTCTGTGGCACTGTCTGTGTCTGTGACTGTGGCATTGTCTGTGACTGTGGCACTGTCTGTGTCTGTGACTGTGGCATTGTCTGTGTATGTGGCACTGTCTGTGTCTGTGACTGTGTTTTTGTCTGTGTCTGTGACATTGTCTGTGTCTGTGTCATTGTCTGTGTCTGTGTCATTGTCTGTGTCTGCGACTGTGTCATTGTCTGTGTCATTGTCTGTGTCTGTGGCATTTTCTGTGTCTGTGACTGTGTAATTGTTTGTGTCTGTGACATTGTTTGTGACTGTGTCATTGTCTGCGACTGTGTCATTGTCTGTAGCTGTGACATTGTCTGTGACTGTGTCATTATCTGTGTCTATGACTGTGTCATTGTTTGCGACCGTGTCTTTGTCTGTGACTTTGACATTGTCTGTGACTGTGTCATTCTCTGTGTCGGTGACTGTGTCATTGTCTGTGACTGTGACATTGCCTGTGACTGTGTCATTGTCTGTGTCTGTAACTGTGTCATTGTCTGCGACTGTGTCATTGTATGTGTCTGCGACTGTGCCATTGTCTGTGTCTGTGTCCGTGATTGTGTCATTGTCTGCGACTGTGTCATTGTTTGTATCTGTGACTGTGGCATTTTCTGTGTCTCTGACTGGTGCATTGTTTGAATCTGTGACTTTGGCATTGTCTGTGTCTGTGACATTGTCTGCATCTGTGACATTGGCATTGTCTGTGTCTGTGACAGTGACATTGTCAGTGTCTGTGACAGTGGCATTGTGTGTGTCTGTGACTGTGACAATGGCATTGTCTGTGTCTGTGACTGGGTCATTGTCTGCGACTGTGTCTGTGTCTGTTTCTGTGTCTGTGACAGTTGCATTGTATGTGTCTGTGTCTAAGACAGTGGCATTTTCTGTGTCTGTGTCTGTGATTGTGTCGTTGTCTGCAACTATGTCATTGTCTGTATCTGGGACTGTGTTGTTGTCTGTGTCTCTGACTGCAGCATTGTCTGAATCTGTGACTTTGGCATTGTCTGTGTCAGTGTCTGTGACAGTGACTTTGTATGTGTCTGTGTCTGTGACAGTGGCATTGTCTGTGTCTGTGACTGGGTCATTGTCTGCGACTGTGTCATTGTCTGTGCCTGTGTCTGTGACAGTTGCATTGTATGTGCCTGTGTATGTGTATATGCCTGTGTATGTGACAGTGGCATTGTCTGTGTCTGTGTCTGTGATTGTGTCATTGTCTACGACTATGTCATTGTCTGTATCCGGGGCTGTGTTATTGTCCGTGTCTATGACCGCAGCATTGTCCGAATCTGTGACTTTGGCATTGACTGTGTCTGTGACATTGTCTGTATCTGTTACATTGGCATTGTCTGTGTCTGTGACAGTGGCATTGTCAGTGTCTGTGACAGTGGCATTGTCTGTATCTGTGACAGTGGCATTGTCTGTGTCTGTGTATGTGGTATTGTCTTCATCTTCTACAATTGCGCTGTCATTGTATGTGCCTGTGTCGTTGTTTGTACCTATGTATGTGCCTGTCTCATTTTCTGTTACTGTGTTAGTGTCTGTGTCCCCGTCAATATGAATATTTGTACAGTTGACAAAAGGAATTGCACCGTGAGGTGCCCGAATGTAAACAACAAGACTGTCAAACAATTCAGCATCATATGGTGTGGCAGCATAGCACATGGATTCACATAAAAACATGTACAAAATAAATATATACATGTATGCAATGACTTTCCTCAGTGAGTCCCTCAATACTAGATTACAAAATATCTTCATTGGTCTTCCTTTGCCGCCATGAGTATCATATTCTGGATCTGTTCCTGAGTGTTTGTTTTCGAAAGTGTCGTTAACCTTTTTGTTTGGTCTAGATGTTGTTTCATTTTGTGGGATGTTGTTCAATGCCACCTTCGTGTCGGTATGGCCGCTTAACTCTTCAATTGGCTCGGGCTCTACGGCTCTAGAAAGTGCACCGGTGCTACCTTCTTCATCATCGTCGGCTACGGTGTCACTGCCACTGTGGGAATGGTCCATATATTTCTTCCGTCCTGATATCTCTTCTTTACTGTTACCGACACATTCGGTATCCTTATAGCGTCCAGATATTTCAAAAGCATGATTGAAACCTCCTCTGAAAATAGATAGAGATATTTCTCGTGCATGTATTGTGAAATAAAATCGATCCAGGCATATAACATATATGTATAAATGTGTCAAATAATACATCAACATTTTACACTGCAGTAAACTAACCTTGTGCGGATGTATCTCGGACAAGTTGTCATGTGTCTTGGTATCAGACAGCCTAGGCGGTCAAAGAGTTAATTGAATCCTGATTCAATGGGACTGTGAACCTGACTAACTAAAGCACTGACTAATGAATAGAATACTAAAAAGAATGATAAAAGAATGATAAAAGATCGGTAATGAATCATACCGTTGTAAGCAGTTTGAAAAGAAAGCAGACCAGTCGTACGGCAGCAATTAAATGGATAACTATAGTATTCAGTGAACGGTCGATCTAACGAACACCTCTCTCTAATTTCGTCCTTATTTTCCTTTTTATTTGATTTACCTTCTCTATCTCAGTTATCTTTATTTACTTTAACTTTCTATCTCAATGCTGCATACTGTGTTACCTTTAAAATCTCAATTTTTCTCGATTATTTCCCCTCGGATTTTTATCCCTCCACATATTCACCCTTTCTCCCTTATATCTCCCCTTTGTTAATTTCTTTCTTTCTATTATTTCTCGAGTGTTTCAACTCTCTTCATTCACATCGGCGGATTCAAGTGTGTGTGTGGGGTGGGGACCCTCCACCCCGCACCCCAACCCCCTTAAGTCGCCAAAGCAACGACTTTTATTTGTTTGTTTGTGTGTCTTTTTTCTCAATTTTTTTTATCTTCAAAAAGCCTATAAAAAATCTATAACTACTTGAGTGCCACATTGCCAGCGCCTTCTTAAAATGCCGACATTCAATTGTCTTTTTGCTTTTGTGCATGTCATTCCGTTTCATAACTGATACTTTTGGTTCCATTTTCTGTAATCAAACCATGGAATCCTTAAATTGGGTGAACAAAGCTGTAACTAAATGAAATATTTACGTCCGGAGCATTCGGACTATTATGAAATGCCAGGATGAACCGACGATTGCAAAACAAGTGAATGTCTAAAAGACTTTGTGGAAGACTTCTCTTCAAGAGCTGATCATGTAGATAGGCGACATGCATCTCTTCTTTTTATTTCATTTTTCTTTAGGTTACACTCGATTAGACTGATACTGTATATAGATCTAATGGCAGTGCTAAAGCTTGAAGCAAAAGCACTGCATGAATGGCCCATTCAATGAGGTTATTTACTCAAAGCTGGGGTATTTTGATAATATCTACACAAGGCAGGATTATCGGAGTAA